>JAGXJF010002676.1:0-151426 GCA_019208055.1 Stipa capillata
AGAATCCTGCGGACTGCCACTCTGTGACAATCCTTAGGGTTAGCTTGGAATCTAGCACACATGCAAACACTAAGCATAATATCAGGCCTAGATGCACACAAGTAAAGCAAAGAACCTGTCGATGATCGGTGAATCGGCGATCTTACGGTATTCGTGGAATGATGATTACTGGGGGGTAGGGACCTCTAGGGCCCAAGTGCCAGGAGCTCTGACAGCAGGGGACAGCCGTTTTTATACAGGTTCGGGCCTCCCTCAGGATAATAACCCTACGTCCTGTTGCTATATATTGATGGAGAACACGCTTACAATGGGGGGTGTATGTTAGTGGCTACCCTAGGCCTAATCGTAGACTAATCTATGCTAAACCGCCGGGCTCGACTCCTTCGAGGCAGCGGGTCTTCTAGGGCTTCGCCTCCTGAGATCCTATGCTGCTTGTGCTGCGACTAGATTGACCTGTTGGACCCCCTCCCCTATGGGATTGCTGATCCTTATATAGGGGGTTCCCAGGGTCGTACTGGACGTGGACTTACGCCCGAGTAGGACTCTGATCTCCTTAAACGTCGGGATTGACTTCCTAGTTTAAGGGGAGTCTTCCCTTCCTGAGAGGGGTTACCTTGTCGTCCAGGGATCCTTACCGGGTACGCTGTACCTTCCTAAAGTCCTGGGATTCGTATACGGATACCCCTAATACGCGGGATACCGTACTATTCATCATCAAGCCCCCCATCAGTACGTGAAGTGAGGTCATGATGGTTCTGTTGGAAATCTGCCCTTATCGGGGAGAAAACTCCGAGTAGGCGATCCGAGTAGTCCTTGTCGGTGACTTCCCCGAGTAGGCTCAATCCCTACCGAGTAGTCGTGAAAAGCCTTATCGGAATAATCCTTGGGAAAACCCAGAATACTTTTCCGATCTGATCTGATCCGTCGATCACGGACACGCGTCCGCCTGGCATATTTCTAGGAAACGGAACCATCGTGGCGGAAATTTCGCGTGGTGATGAAGAATCTTTTCTCTCTCTGCGCCGTTGTGCCGTTAACGTGTGCTGAACCACGGCGCGTTCGTCTGGGTCGTGGGTTGTCAGACCCTCTTTTTCCCGCGAAGCGCCCTGTAGCGGAAAAAGCAACTGTCCGCATTAAATGCGATGGAACTGATCGTGCCGAAAACCGCGCTCGGCTCCGGCGAAAGTTTAAATCTTTAGGAGTCCAAGAATTGGGGTTTTGCCCGCATTGTCTCTTTGCCTCCTAGCCTTCTTGCTCCCCTTCACCTTCTTCCTCGCGCCCTTGCAAACCCTCGCCTCCACACTCTCTCGATCGATCGACGAGAATGGGCAAGAAAGGCGCTGCGAAGAAGTCTCCCGAGCCCGCAAAGGAGTCGGGGAAAGCTTCGGGGGAACCGACCACCGCCATCCCTGAGTTCGAGGCCTCGGTGATGGATTCCTCCGCCCTGGAGAAGCTCGTGTCGGATGAGGTGATTCTCCCGGAGGTGTTTGTGCCTTTCCGGGAGGCCGTGAAGGAGACGGTCCCCAGCCCCGATACGGACTGGACCGTCGTCTTCGCGGACTTCTTCAGGTGTGGATTTCAATTCCCACCTTCGTCGTTCTTCCTCCTCGCGCTCCAGTTCTACGGGATCGAGTTGATTCATCTCAACCCGAACTCGGTCCTAATGCTGGCGGTCTTCGCGCATTTATGCGAAGCCTACCTCGGCATTAGGCCGAGCCTGGAGCTCTGGAGGTACTTCTACAACCTCCGCCGGATGAAGGGCAGCGGCGCAGGAGTCGTCGGCGGCGCCGGATTCCGTCTTCGAGAAGGGAGGAAGGATGCCTACATTGCTTCCTCCTGGAAATCTTCGTGGTCGGGCTGGCATGCTCGGTGGTTCTACTGCCAGCCCCCAGCGAATTCTGGGATCTCCTACCGCGGACTCGCCCCTCTTCCGAACAAGAGCTGGGGGGAGGCCCCGAAGGAGACTAAGCACCTCAAGGCGCTCGTCCACGACATCGCCAATCTCGCCGCCAAAGGCTTGTCGGCGTGGGATGTCGCGGAGGATTTCCTTCGACGCCGGATAAGCCCTCTCCGGTCGAGGGTCGAGCCGGCCTGGGTGGTCCCGGAGAACCAAGACCAGACAAGGGACTTCGACACGGGTAGGTATCTGCGACCACCTCCGTGCCAATTCAATTGACAAGACTTCTCACGTACTTCTGCCTTGTCGTGTCGAGCAGAGTTGTCCCCGGGGGAGCTTCAGAGTAGGTTGAACAACCTATTCGAGCAATCCCCCCAAGGCGGGCGTACAGACGTGCCCCTGCCTCTTCTGAAGCAGAGCCGGACAGCCGACGGGAAGTATTCTCGGTGAGTTATCCATCTTATCTCCTTGTCTAGCTTAGGGTTCGTCCGAGTAGCCTTACAGAAGGGCCCTCGGGCTTCTTCTTCCGCAGCGAGTAGGCCGCGGGGGTCCTGACTCGGAGGCCGAAAGAGCTGGCGCTCCCTGCTCAGGACGATGAATTGAGATGTTCGACACGGCCCCGCCGCCCTCCGAGACGAGGGAGGAAGGTCCTTCCGCAGCCGAGGCGGGGGCGGAGGTCGTCTTGACGAGTTCTCCCGCCCGGGACCCTCAACCGCAGGTTTGAATTCTCGCCCGACTACTCTTTTTCCATATTCTTTCCTGAAGAGTAAACATAGGGGTGGATGTGTCGGACAGCCCGAGCGAGCAGCCCCCTCCCAAGGAACCAACTCCCCCTCCCACGACCGTTCTCGGGGAGGAGACCGTGGCGGACAAGGGGAAGGCGCCGCTGGCTTCCGGCAAGCGAGATTCGGGTGCCTTGGCAAGGAAGCCTCCTCCAGCAGGGAAGCGCTTGAGGTTAGTTTTTCCTTTGCCGCCTTTTTCTTTTGACTCGCCTTGCTGAAGGCTTGACTTGATTGTTTTTGGCGACTAGGGTGTCGATCCTTCCCGCCAGGACTCCCGACTAGGGCGGATGCCGAGCAGCAGCCCCCGGCGCCGAAATCGGCACCGGCCCCTGTCGAGCAGCGGACCCCCGCGCCGGAGTCGTCGCCGGCCCCTACTGAGCAGCCGCAGCCCCCGGCGCTGGAGTCGGAGTTGGCCCTGGTCGAGCAGGTCGTGCCTTCGGGTTCTTCGGCGCCGGAAAGTCTTAGCCTCTCCTCCTTGCTGCAGGTAATGCACGGGAGATTAGTGATAAGGTAATTTTACTTTGCTCGTACTAACCTGTTCTTTTTCAGCTCGCTATCTCCCGGGTGGCTCCACTCGAGAAGGCCCAAGCGGAGCTGGACTTGGCGCGTGAAGAGTCGAAGAAGCGCCTCGACGAGTCCGGGAGATGGCGGTCGGAGAACGAGGCGTTGCAGAAGCGCCTTGAGGACTCCGAGAAGCAGCGGGCGGCGGTTGAGGCTGATCTTTCGGCTTCGAAGGCGCGCCTCTCGGACGTGGAGTCTTCCCTGCAAAGGAGTCAGTCCTACGCGGGAAAACTGGAGGAAGACCTCGAGCGGGCCTTGGGCACGCTCGAGAAGGCGCTGGGCGAAGTCGGCGTCGTTGTCCCCCCGGGCCTTGCTCCGGCCAACCGCCTAGTAGATCTGACGGCGTCCGTCTCCCAGCTGAAGCCTACCGTCGGGAAGCTTCTCGAAGACGAGCTCCGGCAAGGTGTACGCGACGCCCTGGCCTTTGCTTTGGCTCTTCTGAGGCGCAGGCACCCGGACTTATCCCTGGAGGCGCTCGCTGCCGACCTGCCAGAGGGCGAGGAAGAGAGCTTCTCGACGCTGTGCAGGGAGCGGCGGACGCCTTTGGCGATCGAGTCCAGGCGCCTGGCCTAGAGTAGGACTCTGTAATAGCATACTTTCATGTAAATACAGTGGTTAGTAACTGTGCGATAACTTGTGTGTTTTTTGGTTTTTTCGAAAACTTGTCTGATCTGCTTATGTGAAACCTTGTCGGATGCAAGCGTAGACTTTAGTCGGAACCAGTGCCCTTTGCCTCCCTTCGGTGTAGGTATACGAATAGTGCCGTAGGTCGTTCTTGCTGTGATTGACCAGTCCTTAGGTTTAGTCGGATGGAGGGCTCCGTGGCTCCTCGTCATCAGTAAACGCGATAAGGGGTCTTTCGTACAGCTTGTCGTGGCCATGGCAGCACCTCCGTATTCCTCTGTTGAGGGAAGACTCCGGTGCTTGGCTAGTAAATTCTACACTTGCCCGATTAACAAAGTTTCACTCTACCCGAGGTATCTTCTGCTCCGAGTAGTCGAAGACGTGGATAAGCGTACGGGTTCCGTTGATCTAGTCGTACTCGTACTTTTTCCCTTCCTTTACTCGGGATCAGGGGACATTGCTACGGAACTGGGGAGCTTAGTCAACCAGGCCTTAGGTCTGGTCAGGTGGGGGGCTCAGTGGCTCCCCTGTCACCTGCAAACGCGTTAAGGGGTTTTCCTCGCATCCCTGACAGTTATAGCGCAGAACCCTTTTCCTTTGTGCGGGTCGAAGAAGTCGGTACTCGTACTCGTACATCGACTTTGCCGTATTCTTATCCAGCCCCCGACTGTCTGTTCGAGAGATATCTCGGATAGGCAGTCTGAATTAATAATGAAAAAACATTGAACTAGAGACTTGGTATAATTCAAAAACTGTGTCTTTTACAGGCTACTGTAAGAAAAATAAGAACTCTATGAAAACTAGGAAAAACTAAGCCGTCCCCTCCTCATTCAGCTTCTCGCCGGTTGCCCCAGAGACTCTCGTCCTCTTTGTCGTGACCCGCTGACGAAACTTTTGTTGAGTGCGCGTGCTGGGCGGCGGCGCCCGGAGCGTCTTATCATCGACTTGTTCGTAGCTTGACGATCTTTAAGGCTGGAGCTGGTGCAACTTTGGAGTCTGCCGATGAGGAGGCGACGGTCGTGCGATCTTACCGAAGGTGGTTGCACGGGACTCTCTAATGGACGCGACCTTTCTACCGTTGACACGAGCGACCTGGATCGGGCGGCTTCTCCCGAGGAGCCGTTGTCCTGTCTAGGGGAAGGCCCTGTTTTCTCCCTGTTCCGACCTAGTCGTTGTAACACCCTAATTTTCCGAAACCTAAAATTTAGGGCTAACAAAAACTTTTTCATTAATAATGTCAGTTGAAGATGCACCTAATTAAAACTTTAGTCCAAAACACGATGAAGCGAAATACCGAAACATGAAAACCCTTGCCCTTATCCCCATCGATCTCCGTTTTATCGAAACCCTAATACTCCGAGCCGTCCGTCAACCCGGGCAACTCTGCTCAACACCTTGCCTTCGTGCGTGTCCTCTCGTCCTTGCATTTCTACCACGACAGCCCGTGGCAACTAAAGCCGCTGTCACGCTCTTGCCACGGCAGCTGCCGTTACCCCTTTCCTCTGCCGCGGCAAGATCTCTGCCACTGCCGTTGCTATCCTTCTCTGCCGCAGCAAGCCGTTCCTGCCGCGACAAGTTTCTACTGCGCCACCGATCCCCTGCCACGGCAACCCTTTCCTGCCGCGACAACCTATCTCTTCCGCGACAATTCTTTTCCCTACCGCGGCAAGTCTTCCCTTACCGCGGCAATACCGCGGCAACGTTGTCTCTGCCGCGATAGCCCTCTCTCTCCGCCACAGACATACTTTCGGCATTCCTCCCCTCTAACTAATCAGTGCCACCCTCCGGAACCCGGTGCCACGACCCGATTCCCATCCACCGATTTAATCCCGAACCCCCTCTCGAAACCCTAATGCGACAACACCGTGCAACAGGAATTTTGCAACCACGGCACCTTGTCGTCAAATGGACCCGAGTCAAGATACAAAGGCTTCCAAGAGTTCCCATGCCTTGCGTCACCCTGCCACGCCCCTAAAACCCTAATTCCCTCCTCCCTGATTCGACGAAAGGGGCAAAACCCTAACGCATTACGCGCGCCGTATACGCCACCGTATCGACGGTACCTCACCGCCAACACATCCCAAGCCAACACACAGGTCCCATCTCGAGTTCTATGTCCCTGCCCCTCCTTGCCGCGCTCCAAAACCCTGGATCCGAGTTTCCGATTCATTTCCCTTCCTATTTAAACCTAATTCCTCTTAAAACCCTAACGCCTCGTTCAACTTTGTCTCAATCCTTTGTATATATGCTTAAAGTCCCCGGTGTATATGGGCACCTACACCGTGAAGCCCCGGCATATCGCTGCATATATTCCTTTGATTTTCGCCACCTTTTCTCTCTCCGGGAATATATATATATATACGTATATACACATCTGCCTCTTACTTAATGCACATGAGCAATCTTTTCCCCGAGCTGTCTCAGTTCATGCTCCAGCTAGCTCCATCGGCAGCGTCCAGTCTTGTTCCCCACCATTTTTTCTCTGGCTCCTTCCCCCTCCTTTCTTATTTACCACAGCAAGAACTGAGCTGCTCCCTCCTCTGCTCCGCGTGCATGCAAACATCAGCTGTCAAAATTAACTCTCAAAGAGCCATCTCACTCAGGCCTTTTTCTCTCGTATCTCATCACCATTAATGCACCGATGTGTCACTTCCTGCTTCCATTCTACAGCAAACGAAACTACACCATCGTTCCATCTCCTCAAACAGTTTTCTAGCAGCAACCAGCTCACTCACCTCCTGATGCCATCAATGAGCTTAGCACCTGTCCCATCCTCCTTCTCTTCTGTCATTTCATCTCTTCCCGTTGCATCACCTCCCTGGCACTGCTCCCAAGTCCACGCATGCATTCGCTTTAACTCCAGCAACAGAAACAGCACTGCCCAGGTGAGAGCTGCCCCGGGTGTCTTCCCCAAGCCTTCTGCTCCTTATCTACTCCTCGCTTCTCTACTCTTAAGAACCAAGCTCAGCTGCTCACTCCTCCGCAGTTCCTCCCTTGCTCCCTCTCCCATTCCTGGAGCCCCTCCTCAAAGCTCTCTCCTGCTGCCCTATTCTTCCCCGAGCTAGCTTGCTCATTTTCCTCCTCCTAGCTCCACAGCTCCTACTTCCCCAATTCTCTTTCCTCTCTGAGCTGAGCTCCTCCGAGCTTCCATTGTCGCCACTCCTGCACCACCCAGCCTAGCTCCTCTTCCCCCACGGCAGCCACACCACCTCCCTTTCCCCTTGCCCTCTGAGGTCTGAACTCAACCCAATCGAGCTCCTCACCCCAGCACTCCTTCCCGAGCCACCCCGCACCGGAGAGCAGCTCAAGCCGCCGGTATTCTACTCCTCCGCCCCTTCCCCTGTAGCGCCACCGCTATTTCCCCCGTCCCTCCAGCGCCGAGCAGAGCTTCCATCCTCAACTGAGCGCCGCCGGATCTGCGCCGCCGTCGGGAGCTACGGCTCCAACGCCGCCGACGTGATCCCCTGCCCCAGCGCGTCGCCCCCTCTGCCTAACCCCGCCGGTCACGAGCCTCAACGCCGCCGCCTCAGATCCACCACCGCCACCCCGATGAGAACCCCGCGCATCCGCCCCAATGCCGCCTTCCCCTAGCTTCGGCTTCAATGGCGACGTGGCCGCCGGCCCCCATCCTCCATCAAGCCGCCGTTCCCCTGCTCTGGACTCGCCGCCACACCAAGCTTCCCTACCTAGCTTCACCCCGAATGGCCCCGGTCGCCTCAAGCAACTCCCTACCGCCGCCCAGCGTCGTCCTCCCTCGCCGGTGAGCCGCCAGTGCTCTCCTCCCTTTTGCCGCGCCGCCGGTGGACATCTACTCCCCCAAACGCGCCGCCGCCTGGTCCACCGGTCCCGTCCTCAAGCTCTCCCCTCACCAGACCGACGCCGCCACCTACTGGACCTCCGGCCGGCCACTCTCCCTTGCCGCCCTTCTCTCCCTACTTTGTTCCGAGCAACACGAAAACCAAGTCGGTGAGCACGGCAAGAAACCAGCCCATAGCTCCTCTGTTCTTTCCCCTTTTTCTCTATTAAATGAGCTAGCTTCAGTACTTAATTAGCTAACACACACATCCCAGCTAATAGTGCTAAGTCAGTGAACTAATGCCGGCTCAAACCAGCTCTCTCTCCCTTCTAAAACCAAATCCCATCTTCTGAGGCCGGTTCACCGCTTTTAATCGAGATCTTGAGCCGACTCCAATGGTGCTAAGTTCCTAAAAATGTATCTACCCCTTTTTATTCAAACACGATTTCGAGACCCAAACCCATTCAATTCGAATCTGAGAAGAATATGTGTAGGGTTGAGTTTCGTATTCTTTAAAATTTCGTATGTACTGTATATGTTAGTTCTTGGCGCTCGGAAATCGATTCTGAAATCTCAAGTTTAGATTCAAACCTCTGGTTCAAAGGGATTTCGGGTTTTGAAAATATCAAGCCAACAAACAATAATATTCTGGTTTAGAGTAAGTACTCCATGTCCTTTTAATCAATATGTACCACGTATGTATCATCTAGGGAGTAGTCCTAACATAAACCCTAACACGACGAAAACTCTTAACGCTATTCTCTACAACCCATGCTTACGAACAAAAAAAAAGAAAACCCTAAAACGTATTTCCCCCTAGCTCAGTAGAAATTCTAGGAGTTTCATCTCGGCAGAGAACCCTAACTTACCCGAGTACCCTTTTAAGAATGTCCACCGGAGCCCTTAATCACGGCACTCGATATAGAATAACCCTAGCAGTGTCTTAAGTTCCAAGTATACATTTTCCGTAAACCCTAACCGACGATGTGCCATGAGCTGATACTTCCCATTAAGATAGCATAGTGCCCCAACCCTAACCCTCTAAAACGGCTTAAAATCAAGTGTCTAATCAAGCATGTTATGATTTCATGTGTTGATTCCTCCGGCTCTACATTTGATGTTTTTGGTTCTTCTTTGCATCGTTGATTTATTCGCCGTTCTTCCCAACGTGTAGTTCCGACGTTACGAGATATCGCGCGAAGGACCCCGGACCATTGCTGTATCAAGTTCAAGACCGAGCCCCGGACAACTTGCCAGGCAAGCTATTTCCCACTTCGACCATGTCGGATCCTATATGTGCAAAGTGTATTTACTTTGATTACGAAACATGCATGCTATGTTTACCAATGATATTTTATGTAGTTAGCTATGCCGATAGCCGCATTTGAGCTAGGGTTGACTATCCGACTCCTTGTAACCCTAGTCGATTCGTCGATTGGTTTCCGACCGACGGAAGTTTAAGGTTATAGGCAATAGCCATTGCTTAGCCCTGCTATAGTTAAAACTAAAGTTTTGACTCAAACCTCCGGGTACGGGAAACCAAAACCCGTGGATAACGTATGTTATCCGCGGTGACTTTCAAAAGAAATGTTGCCAAAACCCAAAATGGAGTTGGAGATGATTTGGATTCGGGTAGGAAGTAAGGTGGTTTGAAATTGGAGATGATTTGGATTCGGGTAGGAAGTAAGGTGGTTTGAAGGAAGACGAAGTAGCTGGAGGCTATTCGGTGCTTGCTGACGAACGGGAGTCCTACTCGAATCAGTTAAGGACCGAACCTAAAGTGCCGCTGAATCAGTTCCCCCACCGTACGTCCACATGTCCTTTATGGGAAGGACTTGACTCGGTAACCCGCCTAATAATAGGGTTCGGACCTGTGGGAAGTAAGAAGTATGTGCTAGGTAGGACGATGCGCCCCTAGAGAATTCTCACGACGCTATTTGCGACAAGATTCCTAGATGGTGAGGCCAAGGCGGGTGTGAGGATTCGACACAAAGATGAGAATAGTCCCACTTTAGGATTTGCGATGCAAAATGTGAAGATTGGGTAAAACATCTAGCGGGTCCGACTCTAGTATGAAAGCAGGCGAAAGGTCTCGTTGTACTCGCTCTGCTAGTATACTGGGCCCGGTATGCCCAGGGCGAACTACATCTTGTGGGTAAAGCCGTACCACCTCTGCAGAGGGTTTAAAAAACTATTCGAATAGCCGCGTCCTCGGTCATGGACATGAACTGATAAGGCCACACACTGGTTAGACTGAGCTTTGGTTGCGAAAGCTGGGAAATGGGATTAAGGACGTGGGCATGATGTGTCCACAGTGGGCAATTTAGGCCATGTGTCGGTGGTAAGGAAATTGCCGAAGTGATCCGCCGTATTGCCGGGAGGGACCGGAATACGGTTTAGTGTTGGAAGACCTATTTATCGAATAGGTGGAAGCTACCGTTCGATGGGCGGAGCCATTGACGGGGAGTGGAAGCTGACGGTAATAGGTCATGAGCTGTTAGGCGGTGTTTACCGCATGAGATGAGATGTGATGAGATGTTTTCTTAAGTGATTTAGATTTCGAAATGCTTTTACAATCTATTTATGTGTATTTAAAATAAGAACTTACATTTCCGCACAAATTGCCACTTAGGTTAGAGCTATCCCTTGAACTATTCCCTGCATGAAATATAGCCGTATATTTCCTCCTGTGGGAATAGCTTGCGAGTACATTCAATGTACTCACCTGGCTTGTTGATTTGGCCAGACGAAGGAGACTTCAATCCTGAAGATACGTATAGGAACGCGAAAGCTAGGGCGTAACCCCCAGTCAGTTGCCTGTCGGGTATGGCATACTGATGGGCCACCTCTCCGTTGGATTTTCCGCTGCAAGTTTATAGCCATTGGGCTACAGGTATCAGATTATCGACCTTAACGGTCTATTTAATTATTTACGCATGTATGTCGATGATATACAGGTTAACTCGTGTGTATCGACTACTGATCCAGGGACCGATACAGTAACCACGAGGGCTTACCCGGCCTAAAAACCGGGGGCGCCACAGTCGTGGAACTCTTTCTCCGACTTGGAGGGGGTACTTTCCGAAGTCATCGCTCGTAGTCGTGGAGGTGGTCTTGACAACGTGGTGGCGGGAGCCGCCACGCTGGCGTCTTGGTTAGAGGGCAGGTGCTGCTCTGCGAGGTCGAGGCTGCGCTTGTCGCAGAGGAGTGCTTCTCTGGGGGAGCTCTTTATCGTGAGGACACCTTTTGGGCTGGGCATCTTTATGCACTGGTAGGCGTAGTGCGTAGCTGCCATGAACTTGGCCAGAGTAGGGCACCCCAAGATAGCGTTGTATGCTGTCTCGAAATCGACTACATCGAACAGGATTTTCTCTGTTTGTAAGTTCTCCGGCGTACCGAAGGTAACCGGGAGCGTGACTTGCCCGATCGGCGTGGCCGATGAGCCCGGGACGATACCGTGAAAAACGTGCGTCACCGTCTGAACAGACGATCGTGGCACTTGCATGGCGTCGAGGGCGTTGGCGAATAGGATATTGAGGGAGCTCCCTCCGTCTATTAATACGCGACCCACTCGGCAGTTGTTGATCGTTGGCTCGACCACGATAGGGTATCGTCCCGGTTGAGCGCAATTTTTGGGGCAATCGGTCTGGTCAAAGAAATCGTGACCTCAGACGACTTGATCGCTCGAGGGACCCGCGGAACACTCGCGAGAACTTCTCGGGCGATCGCCTTGTATTGCCTCTTGGATTCGTAAGAGGTTGAGCCCCCGAATATGTGCTCGATTGCTCTGACATGCCCCTGGAAAGGCTCAGGAGTAGAGTCATCATCGTCGGAAGTCGTCTCCCGACTGTTATTAGCGACCTGACGGTTCTCCTCGCGGAACTTCTCTCTTTCTTCCCGAAGATACTTCTTGAAGATGCGACACTGTCGCAGATCATGCGAGTCGGTCTGGTGAAAATCGCACCAGGGCTTAGATGACTTGTCGGAGGATGTGGTAGGTTTATCCTTGGGGCGTGGTCGCCAGGTGCGCTTTTCGGAGATCTCGGCCATTACCTCGTCGGCTCTGATCCTTTTCTCCTTGTTCCCTCCGGAGGGCTTCTTCTTGCGCTTAGTCTTGCGCGAATCGCCCCTTGTACCGCAGGGTTTCCTCCGCACAAGCGGCCTTCTCGGCCAGATCCATGAGTTGCCTGGTGGTTTTCGGTGGTCGCATGATCAGATCGTGCGTGCACATCTCGTTTCTGCTGCCTCGAGTGAAGACGCAGATGACATCCGAGTCCGTTATCTCTGGGATAGTGTTGCGGACAGCACTAAACCTCTTGGTAAATTCTCGGAAGGTCTCGTTTGGTCGTTGGACGACCAGGAATAGATCGTTGACCCGACCAGGTCTTGGGAAGGTACCCTGGAAGTTCCCGAGTAACATGTCGCATAGCTGTCCCCACGAACGGATCGTTCCTGGGGGTAGATTCGTCAACCACGTCCTAGCGGCTCCTCTGAGAGCGGTAGGAAGATAGTTGGCCATGACCTTCTCGTCTCCGCCGGCTGTCTCGATTGCGGTGGTGTAGATCTGAAGGAATTCCACGGGATTCGTGGTTCCGTCGTATGACTCTAGCGAGCCGAGCTTGAAACGAGAAGGCCAGCGTACCTGTCGGAGTTCCTGGGATAGCGCTTGGCAACCGCTGAAGGCCCCCCGATAAGGTGCATTCTCGCCGCTATTCGAGGTCGAGGATCGGCCGCGAGTATTGGCGTGTTGCACGTGATCTTTCCGAGAAGGCTGTTGCTCTTGCTAGTGCCTTTGGCGGTGGCGCTTGTCGAGCTGTTCTCGGAGGTCGACAGGCGGCTCCTCCTGAGGAGACCTGTTCCTGGGGTGTCGTCCCTCCCGATCGCGTTCTTCTAGCGGAGGAGGGGTGTCCACCCGAGTAGAGCTACGGGCCACCGATTGGGCTCGAGGAGACTCGGCCTGGTTCTGAGCCTCTTGGAGGTCAGCCCCCAGCCGTTGCAGCCACTGCACACCCGCGGGTGTCGATAAATCAGCCACGGGAGGCTGTGACAGCAGATTGCGCACTTCCGCAAGTCTTCGAGCAGTTCGGGACACGTACTCCCTAGTTCCGGGGGGGGGATCTCTCCACAGCAGCAGGCAGGTCTCCGTTCCTGCGAGGAGTTCTTTCCCCGGCAGCGGGTAGGCCCCCGTTCAAGTGGGAGGCAGCCATTGCATTGTGCTGCTGCGAGCCCCCGGGCAGAGTCTGATCTTCGAGGTCTTCTCGACCGTCGTCGATCGCGAGTACCATTCGAGGTCCTTGGCTGGACGATGTGTACTCGTATTCCATCACGTTGTCCTCGTCGGACCCGACGTGGGTACGATCTTGATCGTTCTCACGATTAGAGTTTGCAGGAGAAATTCCAACCATGGGGCTGGTCGTTCCTGCCGGGAAGTCGTCGTTTAAGACCAACTTCCCGCTGAAGGCCCTGGCGCACTCAGTTCTGAAGTGATCTGCTTTGCCATCCGAGTCCTCTCCAAGGGGCGTACTCTCTGAAATCCACTCGATCCGTAACTGGGTACGGGTCCATAGGGCCAAAGTTGTCGTAGAAACCCTGGTCCGAGTACCCAGGACGGGGCGAGATTGCGATCGGTTTTCCTGCCGGGTTTGCTTCTTCCTCCTCGGTCAAAACCGGTGAGGGCTGTGCAATTGGCGCTGGGATCTGATCGTGCTTAGTTGCGCGTCCTGCCGACTCTGATTCTTCCTGGACGGCTTGGTCCGGAGAGGTCCCCACGGTCGGTGCCATCTGTCGACGATCGGTGAATCGGCGATCTTACGGTATTCGTGGAATGATGATTACTGGGGGGTAGGGACCTCTAGGGCCCAAGTGCCAGGAGCTCTGACAGCAGGGGACAGCCGTTTTTATACAGGTTCGGGCCTCCCTCAGGATAATAACCCTACGTCCTGTTGCTATATATTGATGGAGAACACGTCTTACAATGGGGGGTGTATGTTAGTGGCTACCCTAGGCCTAATCGTAGACTAATCTATGCTAAACCGCCGGGCTCGACTCCTTCGAGGCAGCAGGTCTTCTAGGGCTTCGCCTCCTGAGATCCTATGCTGCTGGTGCTGCGACTAGATTGACCTGTTGGACCTCCCTCCCCTATGAGGTTGCTGATCCTTATATAGGGGGTTCCCAGGGTCGTACTGGACGTGGACTTACACCCGAGTAGGACTCTGATCCCCTTAAATGTCGGGATTGACTTCCTAGTTTAAGGGGAGTCTTCCCTTCTTGATAGGGGTTACCTTATCGTCCAGGGACCCTTACCGGGTACGCTGTACCTTCCTAAAGTCCCGGGATTTGGTATACGGATACCGCTAATACGCGGGATACCGTACTATTCATCATCAGAACCTATCATGGATCTAAATTCCTTCTGATCAGCAGACTTACCTTCAGTGTTTAGATCCGGATGACCATTAGTTTGCATGGGAGTGTGTATACCTTTTGCATCCTTCATGCCAACCTTAGTGATGATGTCTTTGGTGAACTTTTCTTGTGAGATGAAAGTCCCTTCCTTTAGATGATGAATCTGAAGTCCTATGAAGTACTTGAGTTCTCCATCCAAAGACATCTCAAATCTCTTGGTCATCAGCTTGCTAAACTCTTCACTCATAGAGTGGTTAGTACTGCCAAATATTATGTCATCGACATAAATTTGGCACACAAATAATTCTTTTCCATTTCTTTTAGTGAATAGAGTTGTATCAACTATGCCTATTTTAAATCCATTGCTGATTAGAAATTCTTTCAATGTATCATACCATGCTCTTGGTGCTTGTTTTAGACCATAGAGTGCTTTGTGTAGTTTATAGACATGGTATGGTTTCTTGTCATTTTCAAAACCAGGTGGCTGCTCATCACACAAACCACTACGATACGATAATACACCTAGCTGTCCACATGGGACTATATGATTACATCATTCGGCAATAACCGGAAACATAGTTAAGTTGAAGTATGCAAGCAACAGCGGAATAAAAGACCCAAAATCCGCAGCGGTGCATCAATCGCTGCCCAATAGTCACCAAAATCCCATGAGTTGATAGCAACCAAGAAAACCAGGTAGCTAGGCATCATCGAAGTATTCCTCGACCACTGGCTCACCTGCAATGATCTAGGAATATCCTAGGTGAGTACGAAGATACTCACAAGACTTATTCGTGCTTGATTAAATGTCCTACACATACTAGTATAGCAGCAATTAAACATGATGCATTCCAAATTAACAAGGTACAAACATAATCAAGGGGAATAGCCTCATTTCTAAATCATTCAGGGGCAGCCCACGCCCCAATTTAATCACATGTTCATCAATCTCGTGGATCGCTACCGGCAATACGACCACACTGGGTATAGCGAGTGCATTTCCCTTGGAGGTTGCAAAGCTCCAAGAGACTCTGAGACTTATCTCCACCATACCACAGCGTCGATTCCGGTGACGTCTCACGGATTCTCCACAAAGACATTTTCCATTCATCAATCTCTCGGATCATTACCGGCAATACGACCACACTGAGTATAGCGAGTGCATTTCCCTTGGAGGTTGCAAGGCTCCAAGAGACTCTAAGACTTATCTCCACCATACCCCAGCGTCGATTTCGGTGATGTCCACGCGGTAAAAAGAGAGATGCATGATGAAGTTATCTCAAGTTGGTATCTCAATAAATCCACCTCTAAACACAGGTGCTCATGCTGATACTTCCAATCATACCTAACCGTATTCATCGTGCAAAACCCTCGGCTCTCACATCTCACTTAACCAAGTTCAAGTTGTTAGGGTAACAAGATTAAGTTTCAGCCAGAGCTAAACATGACACACAATCTCACCTAACATGCTAGTTTCAAGGATTCCGACCCTCACATATAAACAAACAATCCTACCACAAGCATAAATAGGTAAGCACATGAAATGATAATAACAAGATGCAACAAGCTCTACTTGCCTTGGTCACAGGGTTCCTGATCTTGCGTTGAATCGTGAGCCTGGTGGTCTTCTTCTTCGAGCTCTATTGCAAGCAATGCGAATACCGGAAACAAAACGGTAAAGAAAAGCAATGAGTCCAGCATGTATGCATGAGGGATGATGCTAAGTGCAAGATTCTAAGATGGCTTATGGGTGATAGAAACCCATTCGTAACAAGAATGCACTGGTTTGGAGGGGTAGAGATGAGGTTATAACCCTAACGATGCATGCATGTCCGATTATCTTTGAGTGCGAGGTCGAGTGGAAAATTACTACGCATAATAGATGGTCATGACATAAAATGTTTGTATTATAGTGGGGCACTGTGATATGAAGCTAACGCCACTGGAATCACCCAAAACAGAGTTATATTCGTCAAGTTACGATTGATCGAAGATCGACGCTAAAAAGGGACGAACCATTTCATATTCAAATTGGTCTGAAGTTCAATTGAAATTATTGAAATTCCATTTAAACCAGATTGTAGGAAATTTCATGAGGTTTCTGAATATATAAAATTTGTCACAAACGGAGCTATGGTTCAAAAGTTACGCTATTTCGAAGATCGTCGGAAAATCTGGCCAAAACCCTAACTCTAATCCTCATTTCCTACGAAAACTTAACTGCTAGGTGCACCCAAACCAACTACCCTAACCCTAGCCTCTGTGCAACCGACAAAAGGGACCCATTGGACAGTGCTGACTGGGTGGCCAAATCCCAGTCAGCTGCTGAGTGTGCAACCGTGGCCAATAGGGGGCAGCCACGCGGCCCAACCATTTGGTCCAGAGGCCGGCGAGCTCGAGCACCTCGCCGGAGCTTCACCGGAGGCGCTCCGGCGGCATCCGAGGCACGGCTAGCTTGGCAAAGGGCGGCGCGAGCAGCCGCAGCTCACCTGGAGGGAGATATGCAACCGTGGGGGAGCAGAGAAGCGCGGAGGGGAGCTCGCAACGTTTGGGGGCGGTGGCGGGGCACGGTTGTCGTCGGCGAGGGCCTTTGGGGCTCGGATCTAAGGAAAAAGGGAGATGGGGAGGTGAGGAAGGGAATGGGGAAGCTCAGGGAAAGAAGATGGGTAGCCAGGGCTCACCGAAACGGGGGCAATTTCTCGTCGGAGTAGACGGCCGGACTTGGGGAAGAAGGCGGCGGCGCGAGCAGCTCCGACGACGGGAGAAGAGGGGGAGGCGAGCTAGGGTTGTGGGAGAGGTGAGCGAAGGAGCACAGGCTGTCGGGATGGCGGCTTTTAAAGGGCGGCGGCTGTCGGAACGGTGGTGGCGCGCCGCCCACGCCGGCCACCCGGCGGAGGAGACGTGGCGGCGGGGTCCCGACGGGTGGGCCCCGCGTGTCGGTAGGGGAGAGGAGTGGCGCAAAAGGGCCGGGGCGTCTCTCTGAGGGGAAACGGGAAATGAGGGAGAAGGCGGGTTCGGGGTTAAGCGGGCTGGCCGGTTGCGGGCTGGCCAAATGGGCCTCGGCCCAAACCAGGGACTTTTCCTTTTTAGTTTTTCTTTTTCTTTTAAATCCAAACAGAACTTTGTTAATTCAAAAGAGCACCCAAATCTTCTCCAAAGGACTTGAAATTTTTACAGAATGTTCATAATCCAACATAGAACTTACCATAAAATTTTGGGACCATTTGGAGCTGTTTTGACAGGGTTTTGAATTTAAATTCAAATTTGACCTAAAGGAGGTTTGAACTATAACTAGGTCATAAAATTTTTCAAAAATTCCAAAAATTCATACTTGGGTGGAGTTATCATTTTCATGGGGGTTAACCAATTTTGATGACTTTTCATCCACCGAAGCACTGCGTATCCACCTAACCCTAATCCTGCTACTTTAGGGTTTGAAATTGATCACTTAAATCGAGCTGGCAAATGCTCGTAGCTTTGGATAAAACTTCGGGAAAGGGAACCCTAATCCTCCTCCACCTACTGTTGGTGACTTTGATGTTTGTTAATCCAAATAAGTTGATTGGTGTTTGCTAAATTAACCACCGAGGATGAGATATGTACATATTCTATAAAATATGATCATATCACTTTTAAGTTTAAACAAGGTGTGTGTGCAAGGATGATGGTATGAATGCATGCATGAAATGCAAAACCTAATCGTGAGGGAGAAATGGGTATTACAAGAATAATATATGCAATCTTTGTTTCGTGCATACATAGGTACAATGAATGAATTGTTAGTATTTTACGGAGGCAATGTAATACAGGACGGGCCTTGCGGGCTCGATCTGTCACAATACCAGTTTAAGATTACACGAATAGAAGGTTCAATGAAGATTTGTATGTCGGATCTAAGGAGGTGCATACGTCGAGAATTTGATTGGGAGACAGCACGTAAGAAGCTTGTCATTGAGGCGATGACATATAGGGGTCACACTAAAGGGTCATTAGTACACAAGGTCACTAGCAATGTCTCATGGGCTGGGTACATAAGGCTTGTGACGATAGATAGTACAGTATCCCGTATATGAGAAGGTATCCATATACGAGTCCCTGGATTATCGGAGTACAATATGTGTCCGGTAAGGATCCCAGGAGATAAGGTAACCCCCCGTAAGGCGGAAGGACACCCCTTAAACTAGAAAGTCAATCCCGATGTTTAAGGAAGCCAGAGTTCTACTTGGGCATAAGTCTATGTCCTGTACGACTCGGGGAGGTCAAGTTAGATCCAAGAAGCCTGAAGCCATCTAGAAGCCCCAGCGATTCCCACGAGAAGACCCGCTGCCTCGAAGGAGTCGAGCCTAGCGGAACTAGTCGACATAGTCTCCGATTAGGTCTAGGATAGCCACTAACATACACATCCCTTGTAAAGATACTATGTGATCAATATATACGAACAGGACGTAGGGTTATTATCCTGAGGGAGGCCCGGACCTGTATAAAAAGGGTGTTTCCTTGTTGTCAGATCTCTTAGCCTTGTGCCCTAGAGGTCCCTACCCCCTAAGTATCATAGTTCCACGACTACCGTAAAATCGGCGGTTTACCAATCGTCGAAAGATGGCGCCGACTGTGGGGACCTCTCCGGCTCAAGCCATCAAGGAAGCATCAAAGTTGGCAAGATGTGCAACTAGCCACGATCAGCCCGCATCGCCGACTGCACGGCCCTCCCCAGTTTGACCCGAGGAGGAAGAAGCAGGCTCGGCAGTGGATACGTTCGCACTCACGCGACGCACCGAGTATTCAGATCTGGGCCTCTGCGACAACTTCGGCCCGATAGGTCCATATCCGGTAACCGACCGTGTAGATTTAGGAGAATATGGCATTGGCGAGGACTCGTATTGTGAAGTTGATCACTTCAGAACCGAGTGCGCCAGGGCCTTCAAGGGGAGGCTGGTGTTACCCGACGATTCCCAGACAGGAGTGACCAGCCCGATTCCAGGACGGTTGCCTGTGGCTTCTAATCGACCAATCGATCAAGATCCCAATCACAATATCCCTCCCTACAAGGAAGATACGATGGAGTGGGAATACACCCCATCTGATCCAGACCGTGGTTCTCGCGATCCAAGACGATCAGGAAGAGCCCGAGGACCAGAAGCAGGATGGGGGCTCACAACGTTAGAGCCCAATGGCTACTCCCCGTGGGAACGGGAATATGCCCACGGTGGAAGACAGAACCCCTCAAGGGATGGGAGAATATGTGTCCCGAACTGCCCGAAGACTCGCCGAGGTACGCAATCTGCTGTCACGACCACCGGTGGTAGATCTGACGACACCCGATGGAATACAATGGTTGCAACGGCTGGGGGCTGAACTACAACAAGCCCAAGCCCAAGCTGAGTCTTCTCGATTCCAGTCGGGGACACACAGCTCCAATCAAGGGAAGACCCCTCTCCGACTGGAGGAATCGGACGGAGAAGGACGACATCCCAGGAACCAGCCTCACCGGGAGGAACCGTGCGTTGACCTTCGTGACAGGCTCAACAACCGCCGATCCCAAAGGTGCCAGCAAGAGAAAACTCCTCCTCGGAGAGACAACTGACACCTCGCTAATAACCGGGGATGATCTCCGACCCCAAATAGCGGTGAGAACACGCCTTATCGGAGGACCATCAACGGATGCCAAGCGCTGACCTAGGAACTCCAACACGTGCGCTGGCCGTCTCACTTCAAGCTTGGGGCCCTAGAGTTGTATGATGGCACTATGAATCCTGCAGAATTCTTGCAGATCTACACCACAACTATCGAGGCCGCAGATGGGAACGAGAAGGTCATGGCCAACTACCTCCCGACCGCTCTTAGAGGAGGAGCAGCCAGGACCTGGTTGACGAACCTATCCCCAGGTTTGCGACATGCTTTGCGACATGCTTGTCGGAAACTTTCAAGGTACCTTCACACGTCCTGGTCGGGTCGATGACTTATTCCTAGTCGTCCAACTCCCAGACGAGACCCTCTGAGAGTTCATCAAGCGATTTAGTGCTGTTCGCAACAATATTCCCGAGGTGACCGACTCGGACAACATTTGCGCCTTTGTGCGAGGCAGCAGAAACGAGATGTGCACGCATGAACTGATCATGCATCCACCCAAGACAATGGCACAGCTGATGGATCTAGCCGAAAAAGCCGCCTGTGCTGAAGAAACCCTACATTACTGTTGTAATATGGATTGTAAATAGAGATTGAGACAGCATTTGGGCACAAATCCAGTGATTCTCTTATTGATCTTGAATATAATTACACATATATATACAATGGCAAGAGGCGGCAGTTGCTGCTTAAGCCTCTTTGGCAACTGCTAATTGCGGTTGCTAATTGATCACAAGAGTCGCGTCTGCTCCGAGAGGCGTCGTTCCACAACACTCCCCCTTGATTAATTATATTGTATATAGAAAAAGCATCTGAAAAAACTCCTCTAAAACCCTGTGGGAAAAATATGAGGAGAAATATATAATGATTGTATGCCATGGAAAACTCCTTTAAAACCCAATGGGAAAAGTAAGGAGAAAATGATATGACATATATGGCTTGTATTAATATTGTCTCATTAAAAACCTTTTATGAGAAACCATTTAGGAAAAACTCATAAAGGAAAAGAGTACAATATATATGATCTGATGATCATTTATCAGGTTATATTTTAGGAGTTTACTCCCCCTGAACCTTGCAAGTCTCGAATTCGTCTCATACCAATCCCATGAACATATTTCTGGAATAAAGATGTTGGTAGGGACTTTGTGAATAAATCTGCAAGATTTTCACAAGACTTAGTTTGCAAGATTTCTATTTCTCCACTTTTCTGTAATTCATGGGGATAAAATAATTTAGGAGCAATGTGCTTTGTAATATTGCTCTTTATATAACCTGATTGCATTTGTGTAATACAAGCAGAATTATCTTCATAGATAATTGTTGGTGATTCTAAGAACCAATTCCACATGACTGTTGTATGTGGTTAATCATTCTGCGAAGCCAAACGCTTTCACGTGATGCTTCATATAATGTAATTATTTCAGAATGATTAGTGGAAGTAGCCACTAAAGTCTGTTTTGATGATTTCCAAGATATGGCTGTTCCACCATGTAGGAATACGAATCCCAGTCTGAGATCTGGCATTATGGGGATCAGATAGATAGCCAGCATCTGCATATCCCACTATAGTCATATCTTGATTTTTCTGATAGAATAAACCAAGATCTTTTGTGCCTTGGAGATATCTGAGGATATTCCTGACACCTACCATATGCCTTTTTGTAGGGAGATGCACTATGTCTAGCCAATAGATTAACTGCAAATGAAATATCAGGCCTGGTGCAGTTTGCTAGATACATTAGTGCTCCGATGACACTGAGATAAGGAACTTCAGGTCCTAGTATCTCTTCGTCATCGGCCCTAGGTCTAAATGGATCTTTATCTCTATCAAGAGATCGAACGACCATAGGGAGTCTTGGATGGATATGATTTATCCATATTGAATTTTCTCAAGATTTTCTGGATATAAGCAGACTGATGTACAAGGATTCCTGAGGGAAAATGCTCAAGTTGTAAACCTAAGCAGAATTTGGTTTTACCCAAATCTTTCATCTCAAATTCCGTCTTTAGATGATTACTTGCCTCTTGTATGTCTTGTGTAGTTCCAATGATATTGAGATCATCGACATACACTGAGATGATGCAAAATCCCTTTGAGGATTTCTTTATGAATACACAAGGGCAATCATCATTGTTTGATAACCCTTCTGAAGAAGGAATTCACTTAATCGGTTGTACCACATTCTTCCCGATTGTTTTAAGCCATAGAGTGACTTTTGTAATTTTACACAATACATGTTACGATTTGCATTTGGATTCGGGATTTTAAGTCCATCAGGGACTTTCATGTAAATGTCCGAATCGAGTGACCCATATAAGTATGCGGTCACTACGTCCATCAACTGCATGGATAATTTCATTTGTACTGCCAAAGATATTAAATATCGGAACGTTATTCCACTCATAACAGGAGAGTATGTTTCATCATAATCGATGCCGGGTCTCTGCGTGAACCCTTGTGCTACAAGTCTCGCTTTGTATCTCACCACCTCATTGTTTTCATTTCTTTTTCGAACGAAAACCCATTTTGCTCCCACAGGGAAGACATTTTGAGGAGTTGGTATTACTGAAGTAAATACCTCTCTTTTCTTGAGCGAGCGCAATTCTGCCTCTATTGCTTCCTTCCATTTGGACCAATCTGAGCGCTTGAGCACTCTGCCATGGACTTAGGTTCTGGATCCAATTGAAGGTTCTTAGCAATTTTTGAGGAGAAGTAAATGTCGACAACTGTAGTCTTTCTGTTAAAAGATTCTCCTGAATCAATATAGTTTATGGAAATTTCATATCATCTTCTAACTCATTGTGATTTCCCTCAACATTAGAGTTAGGATGTTCCGATGTCCCAGCACTTAAATTTATGTGCACATTTTTGCTGGGTTGTGGATGTTGAGCATCCGACAAATGTTTCTCCTTTTGAGATTGATTTGCATTTACTGTTTGAGGATTTAGAGTCCTCTGTTTCCTCGGACGCTTTTGAGAAGCTGGATCCTTTGTGGCAGAAGTTCTCCCCCTTTTGCTCTCATTAGGGAGTTGAGTGGTTTTATTAGGTACCTCCACTCTTTCTGGCACATTAACTGCTAGAATATGAGATTTTGTTACACCTTTATGGTCAGTAAATGCATCTGGTCAGGTTATTTGCAATGTGTTGCAAATTTATGATTCTCTGAACTTCAGATTCAGATTCTTTAGTACGTGGGTCTAAGGATTGAATGCCAGTGACATTCCAATCTATTTCTCGGCATTCTTTGTGGTACTTGTCTTTATCTGCCCCCTAATGCCGGGAAATGATCTTCATCGAAGATGCAATCAGCGTACCGGGCTGTAAATAAGTCCCCTGTTAGGGGCTCGAGGTATTTAATTATCGACGGAGAATTATACCCCACATAGATCCCCAATTTTCTGTGAGGGCCCATTTGTGTACGCTGCGGTGGTGATATTGGCACGTATACAGCGCAGCCAAATTGACGCAGATGGGAAATACTTGGTTGATTTCCACGTACTAACTGCAACGGGAAAGCCGTATGATATGCAGTTGGACGAATTTGAATTAATTCTGCGGCGTGTAAAACCGCATGACCCCAACAAGATGTTGGTAGATTTGAATTCTGTAAAAGTGGTCGAGCAATTAATTTGACTCTTTTAATAAGAGATTCAGCCAAACCATTTTGGGTATGTACATAAGGTACAGAGTGCTCTAGATTTATGCCTAATGTTAGGCAATAATCATTAAATGCTCGCGAAGTGAATTCTGCGGCATTATCCATTCGAATGGTTTTTATCCTATGTTCAGGATAATTTGCTCTTAATTTGATAATTTGAGCAATTATTTTAGCAAATGCATGGTTCCTTGTGGATAATAAACACACATGCGACCATCTTGTAGATGCGTCGATTAGAACCATGAAATATCTGAATGGTCCAGATAATGGCTGAATTGGACCACATATATCTCCTTGAATGCGTTCAAGGAAATTAAGTGGTTCATTTCGTATCTTAAGATAAGAGGGTCTTAAGATTAATTTCCCTGTAGCACATGCGGTGCATACGAAATCTGAGGATTTGGAAAATTTTGCAAGCTTTAAGTCATGACCAACAGAATTTTCAATAATTTTTCTCATCATCCCTATGCCGGGATGACCAAGGCGATCATGCCAAACCTTGAATTTATCAAGATTTTGAAAATTACTTTATACGTAACATGTTGAATTGGTCTAATGTATGTGTAGTACAATCCAGTTTTTAAAGAGGGAATTTTCTCAAGTATTTGTTTTTCATATCCGTCATTTTTAGTGATGAGGAGACTTTCGTCATTGCACTCAACACTAGTTTCAATGTGGAAACCATTCTTACGGATATCTTTAAAACTGAGTAGGGTACGAGTTGAATCGGGATACAAGAGCGCATCCTCTATTGTGATTTTCGTACCCATAGGGAGAATGATTGTGGCTTGACCAGAGCCTATGATTATGGCATCGCGTCCAGCGATAGTCATAATATTTTCTTTACTCTTTTTTAGAGTTTGAA
The DNA here is from genome assembly GCA_019208055.1 of Stipa capillata. Taxonomy (NCBI): domain Eukaryota; kingdom Viridiplantae; phylum Streptophyta; class Magnoliopsida; order Poales; family Poaceae; genus Stipa; species Stipa capillata. The sequence goes on from JAGXJF010002676.1 coordinate 24,221, forward strand.
ATATTTCATTTCCCTTAAAATTGTGTTAGTGGTGCAACTATCCACTAAACATATTTCCTCCTCCATTGGATTGTCTTGAAAATTCTATATAAAGTAAAAGAAAATTCATTATGAACTTAATTTATATAGAACACATACATCATATATTTAACTATTATGTCTGAGGTACATAATAATACAAATGCAATAAAGGACAATATAGTACGTCTTTTACAACTTAGTACGTACAATATATAGGCTAATGACATATTTCTATGGATAAATTGGAGACTAATTGAGGTCTCCATACATGTCTTGGGAATTGAATTCCACAAGCATGTCATCAAGGTCCATGGGGTCATCGTCTTTCTTGGCTTGTTCTTGATTCTCCTTCTGAGGAAGAGTCTGAGAACATTCTGCCTCCAGAGTGATGTCTGGTTGTTCGTTGAAGTGAGCTTCGAATTTCGCCCCTTGGACTTGTTTGCCTTTGCCTTTGGATTGGAGATACAACTCGACCAGGTGCTTTGGAGTTCGGCATTTCTTTGTATGATGATTCATACATCCACATTTTTGACAAACTTGAGAGTTGTCTTTGGAGTCATTTTTCTTGAAATGACCTTTGCCCTTATCAAACTTGTTGAATTTCTGCTTGTTGCCTTGTTTCCACTTTCCTTTGAACTCTTTGCGGTTCCTCTTCGACCATTGAATTTGTTCTGAGTATTGGCATGAACTTCTGGTATTGCCATAGCGCCCGTTGGGCGACTTTGATGATTCTTCATAAGAAGTTCATCATGCTTCTCAGCTTGAAGAAGCGTGTAAATCAACTCAGAATGCTTTGGTGTATTTTTGTTGACGATATTGCTGTTGCAATATACGCATAGAGGGGTGGAAAGTACACAAGGTCTTCTCAATCAGATCGGCGTCTGAAACAGCCTTGTCGCAGAATCTCAACTTAGCGTTGATCTTATGAATAGCGGAGTTGTAATCTGCCACGGATTTAAAATCCTGAAACGAATGTTGGACCATTCGCGTTGCGTAGCCGGTCGGAAGGGGAGGCCGGTCGGGAGGGAGCCGACGCTGTTGGCGAGCCCATCGTTGGCGGGTGGTGCGCCGGGGCCGGAGGGCCAGTCGCCGCTTGGAGCCACGCGGTCAAGGTGGGCCACCGGCGAAGCGCCGCGTTAGGGGCCGCCTTGTTCACTGTTGCTGGTCGGAGAAGAATCCACCGGGAGGGCCCAAGCACCGTCGCCGTTCATATCCGGGAAGAAGGGAGGTGGCGGAGGGGCGGCGAGCGCCGGGTCTGCGATGGCCTCATATGCCGCCGATTGCAGAGGAGGGCGGACCGGGCTTGGCCATGGCCGCCAAGGCGACGAGGCGCGCGGCGGAGAGAGGGGAAGTGGTCCCCACAGGCGCCTTCGCTGCGGGCGCGAGGGGCCGCCAGTCGCTGATGCACCCGTTGAAGCCGACGATGCGATGGCGAGGATTCGACTAGGAGCCGAGATCCGGGCAGCCATTGTCGGAGGGAGAAGGGCACGGCGGTTTCTGCATCTCCGGCGAGCACGGCGATGGCGTCGATGTGGTGGTGGAGACGGAGGAGGAAGAAGCCTGGTAATTGCGATGTTGATAGTCGCGAGAATGGTAAGGAGTTGCTGGACGACTCTTTCAGCCATTGCTTACCCTTACTTCTTCTTCTTCTTCACTGTTCTTCAGTGTTTTTGCTTCTGTTCTTCTTGGTTGGCCGAAGTGTTTGCTCGGTAGAGGCAGTACTGATAACGTGTTGTAATATGGATTGTAAATAGAGATTGAGACAGCGTTTGGGCACAAATCCAGTGATTCTCTTATTGATCTTGAATATAATTACACACATATATACAATGGCAAGAGGCGGCAGTTGCTGCTTAAGCCTCTTTGGCAACTGCTAATTGCGGTTGCTAATTGATCACAAGAGTCGCGTCCGCTCTGAGAGGCGTCGTTCCACAACAATTACATCAAGCAACAACAAAACAGGTTGCCCAGGTCTCCCCTCTGGACTAGAGATGACTCAGCGAAGACGAAGCGGAAGAAGAAATCCTCCGGAGGGAACAGGGAGAAGAGAGCTAAAGACGATGAGGTATTGGCCGATCTCCCCGAGAAGCGTACCTGGCGACCATGCACCAAGGACAAGCCGATGACGTCCTCCGACAAGAGAGGAAAACCCTGGTGCGATTTCCACCAAACCAATTCGCATGATCTCCGTCAGTGCCGCATCTTCAAGAAGTACCTCAGGAAGAAAGAGAGAAGTTCTGCGAGGAAAACCCACAGGTCGCAAACAACAGTCGAGACGGGACTTTCAACGATGATGACTTCGCCCTTGAACCATTCCAGGGGCATGTCAGAGCAATCAAGCATATATTCGGAGGCTCGACTTCCTATGAGTCGAAAAGGCAATACAAGGCGATCGCCCGAGAAGTTCTCGCGAATATACCGTGAGTCCCTCGGGCAATCAAGTGCTCAGTGGTCACGATCACATTCAACCAAACCGATTGCCTCGAGAACTGTGTTCGACCAAGACGATGCCTGATCGTTGTCGAACCAACGATCAACAATTGCTGAGTGGCCCGCGTGCTAATAGATGGAGGAAGCTCCCTCAACATCCTATTCACCAACGCCCTCGATGCTATGCAAGTGCCACGATCGTTGGTCCAGATGGTGACACAGGCATTCCACGGTATCGTCCCAGGCTCGTCGGCTATGCCGATCGGGCAAATAACACTCCCGGTTACCTTTGGTACATCGGAGAAATTCCGAACAAAGAAGATCCTGTTTGACGTAGTCGATTTCGAGACTGCATACAACGCCATCTTGGGGCGCCCAACTCTGGCCAAGTTCATGGCAACAACTCACTACACCTACCAGTGCATGAAGATGCCCGGCCCGAAGGGCGTCCTCACGATAAAGAGCTCCCCCCAGGAAGCACTACTCTGTGACAAGCGCAGCCTCGACCTCGCAAGAAAGCTTCAACTCTCAAGTAGGGAAGTAGACTCCAACGCCGCTATGCGCACCCCTGCATCAACAAGACCTCCACCGCAACTATGAGAAACAACATCGGATAACACCCCCTCCAAGTCAGAGAACAGGTCCTACGACTAGTTCGGGAACGGGGCAAAAAGGGCCTTTTCTTCAGCAGGACAACAGCTCCACAGGAGAAGTCGCCCGATCTAGGTCGCTCTAGTTAGTAGTAGAGAGATAGTCGAGTCCCCGCGGAGAGTTCCTAGTCCAAGCACCTTCGGTAAGATCGCATAGTCATCACCCCTCTTATCACCAATCTGTCTCAGGTTGCGCCAGCTCCAGCCTCAAGTCGTTAAGCTACAAACAAGCCGATGATAAGACGCTCCGGGCGCCGTCACCCAGGACGCGCACTCAACAAGCTCCTACAGCAGACCACGACAAGAGCACGGGAATCTCTAGAGCAACCAACGACAACTCGAGAGGAGGGGATGACGTTTTCTAAGTTTTTTTCTAGCAGTCTTTTTCTTACAATAGCTTGTAAATGACACTCCAGTCAACTCACAATTTTATAATACCAAGTTTTCCTAGTTCAATATTTATTTTTTCAGACTGCCTATCTGAGAAACTTCTCGAATAAGACAGTCGGGGGCTAGATAAGTACGTGGCACCAAAAAATGGCTTACGCATAAAATGTAACCAAGAACTCGACCGGCACAAAAGGAAAGGGTTCCGTGCTACAACCATCAAGGATGCGAGGAAGACCCCTTAATGCATCTGCAGGTGACAGGGGAAGCCACTGAGCCCCCCACCTGACCAGACCTAAGGCCTGGTCGATCAAACTCCCCGGTTTCGTAGTAAAGTCCCCCGACCACGAGTAAAGGAAGAAGAGAAGGTGCGAATATGACTAAGCCAACAGAACCCACATGCTTATCACATCCTCGACTACTTTGAATAGAAGGCATCGCGGGTAGAGTGCAATGTTATCACCAACAAGGCAAACACAGAACTTACTAACTTGCGCCCAATATCCCAGCGACGGGGGAACACGAGTTGTCGCTATGGCCACGATAGACTGTATGAAGACCCCTTATCACGTTTATTGATGACGAGGAGCCAGTCAGCCCTCCATCCAACTAAACCTAAGGCCTGATCGATCGCAGTCAGCGGCGTACAGCACAACTCGCGAGCCTAAGCCAGGGGAAGGGGGATGCAAAGTTCGACTAAGTCTACGAAAACCCTCGCGTCCGACAAACATTCACAGAGCAGGAGAGTTTAGGTTTTTAGAAAAAAACACACTGATTAACGCACAGTTACTAATCACGGTTTGATGACATAGTTATTCAGGCAGACCGGGTGTCTGAACCCAGTCTGCAAAAGCATCTGCAGCACCCTGCACGGCACCGAGAAGTCTTTCTTCCTCATCCTCCGGCAGGTCGGCATTAAGGGCCTCCAAGGACAGCTCCGGATGCCGGCGTTTGAGGAGGGCCAGGGTGAATGCCAAGGCGTCTCGCATGCCTTGCTTGAGCTCGTCGTCGAGGAACTTCTTGATGACAGGCTTCAGGCGAGAGATGGACACCACTAGCTCCACCAACCGGATAGCCCGCGGAGGGCTGGGAAAGATGGTGACCCCGACCTCTACGAGCACCCTCTTGAGCGTGCCAATGGTGTGGTCGAGGTCTCCCTCCAGCTTCCCCGCGTAAGCTTAGCTCCGGCTCAGAGAAGACTCTGCCTCTGAGAGGCGGGCCTTCACATCCCGGAGCTCAGCCTCGCTCTCCATCCGCCGCCTCTCGGACTCCTAGAGGCGCTTCTTCAGCTCCTCGTGCTCCGTCTGCCATTTCCTGGACTCCTCGAGGCGCTTCTTTAGCTCCTCATTCTCCGCCCGACGTGCCTCCAGCTCGGCCTTTGCCTTCTGGAGCAGAGGAATCCGAGGAAGTTGCGCTGTCAAAACAGCAAGGTTAGTACCGAGTACATTAACATTTGATTACTGACTCTTTGGATTACCTGTAGCAGGGAGTAGATATCGTTGTCCTCGAGCGCCGACACCTCCGGCACGGGGAGCTCAGTCTGTATGACTGAGGGCTACACCGGCCTCGCCACCGGGGGCTGCGTCTCTGCGGCAGCTCTAGTCACAGCTCCGATCGGACGGATTGTCACCCTAGTCGAAGAAAGCGGCTCATCAGCCTTCATGGCATAAAGGAAGGAAAGTTGTGAGAAGGACCGAAAAGAAGACTTACCGTTGGCTCTTCGCCGGGGGTGAGGCTCCTTTCGCTAGCACCTCCGAGCTCCGCTTCTCGGTAGGCATGAGCGGCGACTTCCCCTTGTCCGCCGGAGGGCTCACAATCGGCGCGACCTCCTCCAGGCGGAAAGGCATGGCGGAAGACACCGACTCCTTCGAGCAGGGATCGCTTGGATCCTGTATACTGACAACTCACTCCCGTCATCCTAAAATCATCAAAGGGAGAAAGCTAGTCGAGCACGAATTCGTACCTGAGGTCGGGGGCTTGGCGAAGGAGAAGGCGTCCGAATAGGAAACTTCGCTTGGGCAGCCCCCACTGCCGCCTCGGCCTCAGGCGGACCTTCAACCCTTAGGATCGGTAGGGTCGCACTGAGGACCTCGACCTCTTCGTCCTGAACGGGGGCACCAGCCCGCTCAGCCTCCGAGTCGGGAGCCCTGCGGCCTACTCGCTGCAAAAGAAGTAACCTGGATTGCATTAGAAGCGCTACTTGGACGAGCCATGACTAGACAATGCAGAAATCATTGACTCACCGAAAAGATCTCCTTTTGATTGTCGGGGCTTAGCTTCAGGATCGGCAAGGGCACGTCAGTCCGCCTGCCCTGAGGAGATTGCTCGAATAGGTTGTTCAACCTACTCCGAAGATCCTCGGGGGAAAGATCTATTCAACCAACGGAGATCTAACGAGTGAGAAGATAGGAGTTTTCTGACTAAGAATGAACCGAAGATGTTTGGATATTCACCGGTGTCGAAGTCCCTTGTCTGGTCTTTGCCCTCCGGCATCACCCCGGCAGGCGTGACCCTCGACCGGAGAGGGCTGATCCGGCGCCGAAGGAAGTCCTCGACGACATCCCACGCCGACAAGCCTCTGCCGGCAAGGTCGGCGATGTCGCCAACGAGGGCCTTGAGCCACCTAGTTTCCTTTGGGGCCTCTGACCAGCTCTTATTCGGAAGAGGCGCCAGGCCACGGTAGTGGATCCCGGAGGAGAGTGGGGGCTGGCAGTTAGAACCATCTCGAGTGCCAGCCCGACCACAATGACTTCCAGGAGGAGGAGACGTAGACGTCCTTCCTCCCCTCCCGACGACGCCCCCTTCGCTGACTTTCATCCGGTGGAGGTTGTAGTAGTACCTCCAGAACTCCAGACTCGGCCTAATGCCGAGGTATGCCTCGCACAAGTGCGCGAAGACCGCCAGCATCAAGACTGAGTTCGTGTTAAGATGAATCAACTCGAGCCTGTAGAACTAGAGCACTAGGAGAAAGAAATGAAAAGGTGGGAATTGGAATCCACACCTAAAGAAATCGGCGAAGACGACGGTCCAGGACGTATCTGGACTCGGGACCGTCTCCTTCAAGGCCCCCCAGTGAGGTACGAATACCTTCGGGAGGATGACTTCCTCTGCTACGAGCTTCTTGAGGGCGACGGAGTCTATCGCCGAGGTTTCGAACTTGGGGATGACTGAGATTGGTCCTCCTGAAGTATCCTCCACCGAACTCTTGGTCTTGGGGATTTTTTCGCTGCACTCTTCTTGCCCATTGTCGTTGATGATGATCGACGATGGCAAGGCGGAGATATGAGAGCAAGGGCGCAAGGAAGAAGATGAGAATGCTGGGAGACAGGGAGCAATGCGGGCAAAACCCCAATTCTCGGTCTCTTAAAGATTCAATTTTCGCCTGACCAGAGAATGGTTAACGGCACGATCTGTTCCATCGCATTAAATGCGGACAGTTGCTTTTCCCACATACGAGATAGTGTGCGCAGGAAACGGGGGTCTGACAAACCCACGACCCCGACGAACACGTGATGTCTAGGCTAACGTCAGCCGAACAGTAGCACAGAAAAAGGAAAGATTCTTCATCACCACGCGAAAATTCCGCCACGACGGTTACGACGGTTCGGTTTCCCAGAAATCTACCAGGCGAACACATGTCCGTGATCAATGGATCAGATTAAATCAAAAATGATACTCCGGCCAGCTAGCCCAGAAAAAGCCTTGGATTACTCGGAGGTTTACTCCGACCAGGATATCACAACTACTCGGTAGAGATAGTTCCTACTCGAGGACGTTGTCAGGGTACTCGACTTCACCTACTCGGAGTTATTTCCCGACAAGGGCCGATTTCTCACATAACAGTCATGACCTCACTTCACGTACTGATGGGGGGCTTGACGATAGATAGTACAGTATCCCGTATATGAGGAGGTATCCGTATACGAGTCCCTAGATTATCGAAGTACAATACGTGTCCGGTAAGGATCCTAGGAGATAAGGTAACCCCCCATAAGGAGGAAGGACACCACTTAAACTAGGAAGTCAATCCCGACGTTTAAGGAAGCCAGAATTCTACTTGAGCATAAGTCCATGTCCGGTACGACACGGGGAGCCCCCTATAAAAGGATCAGCAATCCCATGGGGGAGGGGAGGTCGGGTTAGATCCAAGAAGCTTGAAGCCATCCAGAAGCCCCAGCGATTCCCACGAGAAGACCCGCTGCCTCGAAGGAGTCGAGCCTAGCGGAACTAGTCGACATAGTCTCCGATTAGGTCTAAGGTTGCCACTAACATACACATCCCTTGTAAAGATACTGTGTGATCAATATATACGAACAGGACGTAGGGTTATTATCCTGAGGGAGGCTTGAACCTTTATAAAAAGGGTGTTTTCTTGCCATCAGATCTCTTGGCCTTGTGCCCTAGAGGTCCCTATCCCCTAAGTATCACAGTTCTATGACTACTGTAAGATCGGCGGTTTACCAATCATCGACAACTTGTTAGCACTCCTGGAACCACGATGTATGGTTGCTCAATAGTGTATGTTAAATTGGTTGATCATGATGAAAGTTGTAGTGCAGCTATTGAGTTACAAGTTGTTGCCATAGATGAACGTTGTGAACTAGTGCTGGCGGTGTTGAAGGACAACCCCGAAGAAGAAGGAAAATTAGTCATTAGCGAAGATGCAGATCCATTCTGGGCTGCTCGTGTTGACTTCTTCAAAGTCTTACCATGTATGCGGAATGAGTTGGGTTCGGATGAAGAGGGTGACGTAGAATCTGACGGTAGCGAGGAGGATGGGGCTGAAGCTGCAGGTGGCTCCATCTCAAAGAGCTGTTGTGGAAGAAATTGATGAATTGACAATACATAACCTTGTGATATCACATAACGTGAACTCACGCTGGGGCTTTGACGAGAGCTCTCTCATGGTTGGCCAGCATTTTTCAACAAAGCAAGCCACGGAGACTGCCATTACAAAGTATATTGTCTCCATAAGTCATGAATATAGGACAAAAAGGTCAAATCATGAACGTCTGAAGGTTGAATGCATACATCCAAATTGTCCAAGAAGAATCCGTGCAAACCAGCATGCAGGCCTTTCAATGGATTTTGAGATAATAGTCTGGATACACCACACATGCGAGCTATCTGAGCCGTTGACAAAACACCATAATGTGAGTGCTGCATATGTGGCTGAAAAAGTGCACCACCTAGTGTCGAAAGATATCTCGGTGGGGCCAAAGGCATTGATGGCGATCGTGACTGACGAAGTAGGTTTTTCGATCAGGTACAACATGGTTAGACATGCCAAACAGAAGGTGATCGAGAGGATGTTCGAGACGTTTGAGGGGTATAACTTTGTCCCTAGGTTGCTACGTCAGATAGCAAAAGCTAACCCTCAAGTTTGATAGGCCATAACCTAATGGGTACCTGATCGGTTCATACTTGATCATTTATTCTGGGCCTTTAGCCAAACTATAGAGCCATTCAAGTATTGTCATCCTACGCTATCAATGGATGGTACCTTTCTGATAGGGAAGTACAAGTAGACATTAATAATAACGATGGCAGCCAATGCAAATGATCAAGTGCTTCCTGTTTCATATGCAATCGTTGAGAGCGAAAACTCAGATAGTTAGCTGTGGTTCCTCATAAATCTGAAGTTGTCTATTATCAGAGATATTCCTCATGTATGCCTTATTACTGATCACAATGTTGGGCTACTAAATGCAATTAACACAATCAGGAATACAGTTGTTGAGGAGAAGTACAAGTGGACATTAATAATAATGATGGCAGCCAATGCAAATGATCAAGTGCTTCCTATTTCATATGCAATCGTTGAGAGCGAGAACTTAGATAGTTAGCTGTGGTTCCTCATAAATCTGAAGTTGTCTGTTGTTAGAGATATTCCTCATGTATGCCTTATTACTGATCACAATGTTGGGCTGCTAAATGCAATTAACACAATCAGTTGGGCTAACAAAGAGGTAATGATGATGCATTTGGTTGCGTATTTGTTGTTCCTCTTTGGTTAGTACATATTTCCCACGATGCACGGTCATATAGTGTACCCTAGATACATACACCTTGAAGAGGCTTTGGTTGATGCCTCACTTGGAGACGTTCCTCGGTACAATTGGGAATTTGCGATACTCTATGCTATGCACAGGGGGTTGTGTGTCGCTTTATCCTATAAGAAGCGCAAAGAGCCGATACTTAATGTGTGCCCTACTTTGCTTCAATTGTGATATTGGAGCACTTCCTTATTTGACAGCCTTAGATAATTGAGCCGATCCACCCATATCCCATAGGGTAGATCGCCATAGATGGGCCCACTATGGGCACTCGGTGGATCACTTTTATGTGAGCTCAGGATGTGTTGGCGCGTTGCTACCCAATGTACCACTAGGAGTTCAATCTGATGGACCACCAGAGGGTCATATGGTTCCCATGGACAAATGACCATGTAGTAAGTGTAGCACCTCATGGTTTTTCCATCCAGTGAAGCAGAGACATACATTACTGGATGACGACATTCTCAGACATGGTAGAGCCATATGTAGCACAACGTGTTAGGAGGCAGTTTGGTCTATTCCAGCGAGTGCCGCCTCTAGCTAGCAGACAGCTCCAAAAAAATCCATGAGTACATTCTAAAGTTCACAACCACTGTACTTGTGCTTGCAAATTTATTATTTGTACCGATGCTTTTCGTATTTGAAATGCATGCATGGTAAGAAAGGCAAAAAGGATGACGATTGGACAATGACACAGCGTGAGTGGAAGGAAATGTGGGACAACATGGCTACACAGCAGGTCATCCCTGAACAAAGGTAAATTTTTTGTTTTGTCACCTTACATATATTATATTTTGCATGTCAATTATAATATAATGTTATGTGTAGGCAATACGACAAGAGCACATACAATGAGTACCTGCAGTGCTAAATGCCGAGGACGTGTGCTACGCTCACTTGTCCTCCTCCCGAGAGACCAGCAACCATCACACATGTTGATTAGCTACGGATGGGGATGGATCAGCACCGAGCTTCATGTTCTGATGACATGGTAATATTTATGAATATTGAGCATTCTTTTTACAAATGTACATCTCAAGGACAATTATTTTTCTTGAAATGCAGTTTGATCGGGCCTTTGCACCGTCCGTCATCGTGCTCATCCACTTTACGGAAGATAAAGGACATGTATGAAGATGCCAAAAGGATTCTCAAGAATTTGAGTTGCAGTCGGACCGACGACATACTACCGCATGCTTTAAACATGCTTTAAACATGCGTAAGCTGAGGTTGGCATGACCTAGTGAGGCACTAGATATACGTGCCGCTTCAGCACGTCGAGAGGTATGTCATTCAAAATGTTCGAGGTAAACTTTTTGCATATACTTTGTGCTTGATATTTTCTTAATCATATTGCTGACATTTCACAGTCTGAGGTACGTGGAGACACTTCACTCTTGAGGATATCATCTAGGCGAGCTGGTAAAGGACTGCAAGTGCACTAAATTTAGCACACACACTCATTGCATTTATTTATATTTATTTATTTGTACTATGCAATGGTCAATTGTTTGATACAGTATGACTCGGCGCACGAGCAAGGCCAGACCTCACAGGAAGGAGCAGCTCGAGAGGTATGTCATTTTAAACAGAGGCTAAGTTTTCCATATATCGTGCATATCATATTTTTTGATACCTTATTCCTAACATTCATAGTCCGAGGTACGTGGGGACACATCGCTATAGCAAATATCCTATATGCAAGCTCCTTGAGGACTTCAGGTGCACTTAATTTGTTGCATAACAGAATTATGCAAATGATGAGTGAAAAGAATTATTACTAAGTGATTATGAATTTCTTACATAGTTCGACATGGATTTGCCGCAAGAGCAGGCCTAGGGGTCTCAGGGAGGTGCATTTAGTCAGGTATGTAATATTACATATTTTGTAGTCACATGCTACACTTGTATCTTAAAATAATTTTGCAATAATACTGCGATCAATTTGTAGACAACGGACCACATTGATTTGCCACTCGACGATGGTACTTTTGCTGTCCAGACCCAATGGTTGCAATTTTCACTTCAGTACCAATCCCTAGTTGGATGAGAAAGTTACGAGGCTGGTTCATCCCACGACCTGGGCCACGATTGGGTTCAAAATTTGTTTGGACATCATGAGATTAATCATAGCTAGCTTCCTACTCAACTAGACCCTACTTAGGAGACTCAAGAGACTCCCCACTACAACCTCCGGACAACCCCGATACCGCATGAATTCACTTTCTCATCAGATCACATGCCGCCCACACAACAGGGGAAGAGGCCGTTGATCGTGACTATGTTTAGTAGTTTCAGATAGTTGTACTATTTTACTTTGTTGTTTGCACTACTCCACGAAGTAATAAGGTTTTTTATTCAATTTTAGAGTCTCATACAATAAAATTACTAAATAAGGGCTGGCAATACAATCACTATATTAACTAACACAAGACTCTACTCGGGGTACTTGGGATATTTCCCCTTTCGCATACGACTTGTATGAGCTTCTTCTCCTTCTCCTTTTGTGTGACGTGCCACCTTGCACTTCCTAGCCCTCTCTGCCTCACGAGCCTCCGCGGCACGACGTTCCGCCTCTCTTTTTTCGTTGCATCGCGCCTCTTGCCAACGCATTCTCTTCTCCTCTTCCTTTGCTTCGTGCATGTAGTGTGCAAACACTTCCCGCCTCCACGACATCTCACGCATTAGTTCTTCCTCATTTTCTTTCGATGGGGTTACTGTCTACCCACTGTATATAGTCACATATAGGTGCAGGAGACTACATGCAAGTTTAGTTAGCATTTGTGATGTGTGATATAATATGGCATGGTGTAAGAAATGCGGGTATGTGCGACTTTTACAAGTGGATGATGATCGTAAGGGCCAACCTTAGCTGGCTCATTTTCATAATTAGCACATATGAAGAACGTCCTTCCGAAGATGTACGATATATCTTTCGACTTCATAAGCCTACAGCGATCCTGGCACCAGCAAATAGGAACTTCTAAACATTCAGGCACAGAAGCCCTCGTCTTTTCCTTCGGCATGTCATCGCAACTAGATAAAGCCATTCCTATAATATTAAAATAGTAACAGCATTCATATTTGTTATAGTACTACATGACACAAAATAACAATGTCACAACTTGAACTACATATCCTGAATATGGTGTCATCTATCCAACTATAGGGAATATAATAACACATTAAAAATTTAATACCAAGACAAGAATTACCTACGTTTCAAGATTCAATTAAGATCTGCAATATCTTCTATTTCTTTGATTGCTAATTGAGCTTTTCAAAGTTTCAAAATCCACAGCAAAACTAGCTTCTTATCTTCTCTGTTTTCTCACTTCTCTGGATGCGAGGGAGGAATAGTGGGTAGCCGAGAGAGTTTAGACTACTCAAAGAGTTGTGTGAGATGAGGTCTGAGAGAGTGAGGATGTGGTTTAAATAGAGTTAGAGTGAATCTAATCGACGCCAAAAATAGGAAAAAAAGATCGCCGAAAGTGAGAGAAAGACACTGGTGCAAGAATTCTCACGGGCAGCAAAACTCAAAGCACATATTTTTAGGCACTCAGCAACGCCCATTTTGAATCACGTCGGTAGCACGCCCACGCGCCACGTCGGATCCTGCACGTCAGACACGCGGTGGGCAGCGGCCAGCTAGGCAGGGCGGGGTGTGGGTGGCAGGGACGGGGTCCCCACGTGCCGTGCATCCAACCCGCTGCAGGTGAGTGTCAAACATCCCACCTGCAGTAGGTGCCTCCCGCGTGCGACGCCAATCCCACCCGTTTGTCGCACCTCCGACACGCATGCGTGCTAGTCACACATCCCACCCACTATTGGAGGATGTTTTTGCCCTTTTTGTCCTGACCGGGCCAGTTTTGGAATTAACGGTCACCCGGGGGGCTAAAAGTGGCCTTTCTCCTAGGATCGACAAGGCTATAGAGATCCTTACACAATTAAAACAACGAGATCCTTAGGAGACTCCAGAATATGCTTTGAAGGTATTCTGCAATACTATTTGCTCTATCCAGCTTTAGAGATAATTGTCCTCACATATGGAGAACAACAGTATCACGATACCGCCAAGGCTGCACGAAAGGCTCAGAAAAATGAAGGGTGGCGGTGTAACGGTATGAAAATTTTCAAATTTTAAAACTTTAAAAATGTTGAAATCTCTCCACTGGGCCTCGTTTCTTTCCTCCTCGGCCCACGAATCACTCCCTTAGCCCATCTGGCCCACCTCCCCATTGCCCTCCGTCCCCGTCACCGCCGCCTGTTGAACCGCCACCGCCGCCCATCGCACCGCCCTCGGCTTGATGCCAGTAACGGGGTAGGCGTCACCTCCTCTGCCTAGCTCCGCTGCTGAGACGGCCATTCCACGTGTCCCCCGTTTTTCCTTCCCCTCTCTGCGCCGCCGCTCTTCCCCGGTCAGCACCGCCTGCCCTGCCTCTGCCACGGCTCGCCACCCGAGCTCATCGCCTGAGCAGCACGACGCCTGCGCATAGCAGGAGCTCGCCCGGCGAGCTCATCGCCTCGAGCCTTGTCCCGGTGCATCGAGCGCCGAGCTCTCGACCGCCTCCGCTCGGCTATAAAAGCCCCGAGGCCCTCCCGAGCTCCGTCCTCGCCACCCCCACACACACCCGAGCTCCTCCACCTCCCCACGACTCCCCGCTCTTCCTCCTCTTCCTCTCCGAGCACTGGCGAGCTCGCCATCACCGCCTCCGCCTCCGGCGAGGTAATCCCGAGCACCTCACCGTCGCCACCCCCAAATCCCGTAGCAACCCCTCTTCTTCTTCTCAAAAATGGAGTCCCCTCGTCCTCCTGAGCCTCCCTGTATTCCCGCCCCCGGCAGCGACCCTCATCGGCGATGAATTCGAGCCCCATCGCCGGTGGCTGTCCTCCCCTGCCTCCCCTCTCTTTTCCCTATTTGAGCCGACAGCCCCCTTCTCTTATCAGGCCGGCCTAGCTCCCTTTCTAGGCCAGTTCCGATTGCAATGGACCGGTTCAGGCCGGCCCAGTCCTCTTTTTGTTTTTCTTTTATTTTTAATTTTTTGTCGGGCCAAGGCCCAGTACCAGCCCACTACCCAAATCACTTTGAGCCCATTTAGTTTAGGATTTCTTTTTCCATTTTTATTTTCTTTTTTCTGTTAAGCCCTAAGCCTAACCCATACCCTATCCCGCCCATGTTCATCCCACAGCCCATATCCAACCCAGCCCAACCCGAGAACCCTAATGGGCCCAATACAATTTTTGCGGGCCCAGCCCGACCCGTCGAGCCCGAAACCCTAAAAACACTATTATATACCGATTCGATCGTCTCGACGCCGCGATTCCAATTCTCCACACCGTTGATCCAAATTCTCGCTTTTTAACACCCAAAACCCACAAAACCCTCTCATACCACATATATTCCAAATCCCTGTCCAAAACCCTTACTCATGTCATACCACTCCTTTCAACTTTTCAATATCCCGGTTCCAATCTCACACACCCCACCTCCTATTTCTAGCATTATTTTCAAATTATATTGCATTTTGCTTCCAGCTCGCATTGTTTGGATCTTTTCGACAACTAGGGAATGGTAGTGACGATCCAACACTTGGAAAAGGTCCAGATGGTGAAGAACTTCCCGAAGACAACGATCCGATAGACTTTGATGCAGTAGACAAGTCACACTTCTTGTTCATGTTGATCCCACATACCTTACTATTTATTGTGTTACTAGTCTAGTTAATTATCTTTTTGTATGTTAATTTCATATGTGATATTTTTGAATGACATGATTGTGTAGTTAATACCTACCACCTCACAGCCCCAGTTAATTTTCGTAGGACATATTCACCTTGAAGACTTTAGGGTAAATATAAGTCATATCAGTGTCCTTCACTGGAATTAGAGGCTAGGCTAGGCTAGATGGTATTCAGGAATATTGGTAACCCTAGTTCAAAACTCGAAGTATGTGGTTTAAAGAGAAATTGCCGACGATTGGGGACAGAGAAGATGGGGTCCTTCATGTATTGATTATACAGCCATACCCCTTCCGTAGAGTAAGGGTAATCTGGTAGATTACCTTACTCAGTGCAGTTAAAGACAAGACCCTTGTGCTTAGTAATGAACATAGAACCGTTCAACCATATATTTGACTTGTCAAACCTAGTCTAGTAAATCTGCTCTACCTCTGAACAACTACAGAATAGCTTGCTGTTCCACTTCTCTGGAAGGCTTGCAGAAGCGAATGAGGTGATAGGCCATTTATTGGGAAATCATAACTAGAACTCACCCGATCCCCGGATCGCGAACTTGACCCGTCAGCTCCCCGGGAGAGCGAGTGATGTAGTGTTCCTGGGTAGAAAGTTCAAAAGATAGAGCAGATAAAAAAACTTGTTAACCTATCTCTGTCGACACACTGATGGACGTGTGTAGATCTGCAGTGACACTAAGAGGTATGGATATCATGTGGGTAAAGCTGATCGAGCCACTTTGCAGAATTAAACCAAATAGTATTCGAATACGTCGTGCTTCCGGTTAATAAAGCTGTGTTTAGAGGTGATTCTCAGTACAAGGCATAAGTAGAAGTTGATAATGATTAGTTGAATCTGACGTTGACCCAGCAGGGTTGCTAAAAACACAATGATTTGTAGTTGAAATATTTTAATGAAGGGATTTTAAATTATTCAGGCGGAGATTAAGACTATGCATCCACCAAATGCTAACCGTATACCCCCCCTTTGAGATTCAGAACATGTAGTTAAGTAGTGCACTTTCCCAATGTGGCTTGCTGAGTACGTCATGTACTCATTACTGCACCAATCATCTCAGATATATAGGAAAACGAAGAGGGCTCATTTGATGAAAAATACTTCGATAGAAAGGAGTACGAATTTTAGGTCTTATCCGCGCTCGAGGCGTCTGTGGTGTATATTCCTTTTGTTTGTAATATAAACTTTGGGCTCGGATGCCTCAGTCCGTTGTAAAATAAACTGCTGCTAAGCATATTTTTAGGTTCTGTAATAAAGTTTGGATGTTTAACGCTATGTTGGCAATGTGACTACTCTGCATCCACAATTGAGAAACTCCTAGACAATTGCGAGCATAATCTCACGGCTTGAAAAATCGGGTCGTGACAGGCAGAACCGTCTCCATGTTATGGCATGCCTTCAATGATTATTCATAAATCATATCATTAACAATTCAACCAAAATAGAGTGATCAGATCGCATTCCCAGTTAACCAAAACTCATACATCACGATTCACTGCAGCAATCAGGTCTTAAGAGCACCAATGTTCCGCCGCACAAAATGATTTGCACGGTGCCACAGCCTAATCCTTGTACTTCATGTCGGACACCTGGAAGCCAGGCATCTCGAATGAAATGGCAAACTTCTCAACCTCCGTCCTGAGCTCCTCAATGTCCTTGTTGCTCTCCAAGTCCACAATGAAGTCTCTGAAAAGCTTGCCACGCTGTTTCTGGACGTTCAAGCAGATTGTCACTGCCTGGTGAAGGTACTCGGCGATCTGAACAAAGTCTTTCTCAACCAAACCCCTCGAGGTCATTGCTGGTGTACCTGGAAACAGCATTCGGAAATAATGATGAACTAGTTGGTAAGCTATTGGAACATGGACAATTCAATATTCCCAGGGATTGAAACATATGTTATCTGTATACAAGTACCCAGAATCCAGATGTCTCCTAGAAAATGCTTTGATAGTGAGTTCAGCAGTATAGCGTGTGTTTTTTTTAATTCTCAATTATGCATGTCCACAAGTGACCAATCTTCAGGATGTTAAACATGCATGAGATACTCTAACTAGTAAAAAAATGATTATAAATACCAGCAGTGGATCAAGCAACCAATAGGTTTAAAATGTTCTGCTGTAATACATAGTAATTGCTAACAATCACATGCTGCCTGTATTTTTACACAACCACAAACTAAGATAACAAACCTTTTTCAGGTAACAATCAGAGAATGATGAGATGGACCTTCCAAGTGCAAGATTAACATAAGTATTGCACTTCTTGCCCTTCAGAATTGTATGGAGCAAAAATTGGGATAATTTTAGCTATAACAGGTTCCAGCATATTCAAATTTACAAGCAATTTTTATGTTACTTTTGAAGAATGACAGTATTGTGCCTAGTGAACTGGATAAGTACCTGCAGTAGTTAAATGAGATAATCTGATATAAGTGGTGGATGAGTAATGGTTCATCAGATTCCAGGAAATAACACTTGGAAATTTATTTTTTCAATTCGGATTAACGATAGTGGGGCTCAATTTATACTTAAGGAAGGCCCTTTCTTCGATGGAAGTAAGATTATAAGGGAGCAGAAGCCATATTCCACAATAAAATTTTCCGTATCAATTCTACAACACACTAATATGTTCGCGAATCTCACACAACACATACTCTCAGGGACTGCTGTGATGACAAATGCTAGGGGGTTAATTTGAGTGACTCATGACCTCTTTTCTTGCCAGTGACCATTAAAGACCTCCAAAGGATGTGGAGAAAAAAAGCAGCATAACTCTATTTGGGAAGAGATACTGACCAATTCGGACACCACCAGGTGACATTGCACTGCTGTCACCAAAGACAGCATTTTTGTTGAGTGTAATGCTGCTCAGATCACATACCTTCTCAACTTTGTTGCCTACAATTTCAGTAAACCAATTTTAGAGCAAATTTGCACGCACCGCAACCAAAATAACAGAAGATGCCAATTAAACCTGCTATGCATACCAGACAAGCCAAGAGGGCGGAGATCCCAGAGAACAAGGTGGTTCTCTGTTCCATCAGTAACCAACTTGTAGCCCTTAGTCATCAGATGGTTTCCAAGGGCAACAGCATTGGCCTTGAGCTGCTGAATATAGGCCTTGAATCCAGGCGACATGGCCTGCTTCAGGCCAACTGCCAAGGCAGCAATCTGGTGGTTGTGCGGCCCCCCCTGGAGCGATGGAAACACTGCAAAGTTGATCCTGTCCTCATAATTGTAAAGAGCACCCTCAGGCTGGCCTTTCTTGGGAGGCTTCAGGCCCTTCCTGAAGAAGATCATACCAGACCTCGGCCCTCGGAGACTCTTGTGGGTGGTGGTGGTAACCACATCAGAATACTCAAAAGGATTCGCAGCCTCCTACAAAAGAGCAAAGGAAACAATAACTATACCACCCACATAAGAGATCTAATGAAGGCCTGATTGGAATACAGCAGTTCCATAGGAGTTCTGTGCGAATCCTGCATACCAATAAAACGCCAAGGGAAACAACAAATATCATCTCTTGATGGGAATGCATGGATTCACTACTCCATTTGTATATTAATAGGTTCATGACTAATTACTAAAACAATAGACTCGATAAATTACTGTATTTCCAATACTTGGTAAAAGCAATTCAGTGAGGCAAATGATATTGTTAACAACAGACTCATCAATGAGCATAGTCATAAAATAGGAGCATCCTTTGTTGCAACAATTAATCAAGCTTGATCTCAGTTGCATCAAATAAAGACATGTCACATTCAAGTCGCTATCATGTATATTACTCAAAAGCATACTAAGCATACTAAGGTAAAACAATGTAACCCAGTTACCCAGGTAATCACAGTAAAACATAGATAAAATATGAACCTACCCAACCTGCGCAGAAAATGCAACCATAATCTAAGGGCGCAGTAACACAGACCAGTCTATACCTGTGCGGCAACGAGACCACTGATATGAGCCATGTCGCACAGCAACATGGCGCCACACTTGTCTGCGATGGCCCTGAGCCTGGCGTAATCCCAGTCCCGTGGGTAAGCGCTCCCGCCACAGATGATGAGCTTAGGGCGGAAATCCATGGCCTTCTCCTCCAGCCTGTCGTAATCGACGTAGCCGGTGTCGGAGCTGACCTTGTACGGCAAACTCTCGAAGTAGATGGACGTGGCAGAGATCTTCTTGCCCCCGGCCGTGTAGTACCCGTGGGTGAGGTGCCCTCCCGACGGCAAATCAAGCCCCATAATCCGCTCGTGCGGCTGGAGCAGGCCGGTGTAGGCGGCGAAATTGGCCGGGGAGCCGGAGTAAGGCTGCACGTTGACTCCCCAGGAGGCGGGGTCGAGGTGGAACGCCTTGAGCGCCCGCGCGCGGCAGAGCTCCTCGACCTCGTCGATGACCTCGTTGCCGCCGTAGTAGCGCGCCCCCGGCATGCCCTCCGAGTACTTGTTGGTGAGCGGGGAGCCGAGCGCCTCAATGACGGCGAGCGAGGTGAAGTTCTCCGAGGCGATGAGCTCGATACCCGCGCGCTGCCGCCGCTTCTCGCGCTCGATGAGGTCGTACACCTCCGGATCTGCCTCCGCGAGCGGAGTCAGCCCCCAGTCGGCCACGGCGTCCATCGCAGAGGCGGCGCCCGCGGTGGGGGCGTCGGTGGAGACGACGTTGAGACGAACAGGCCGGGCGGCGGCGGCGCGGAGGAGCGGGAGGCGGGAGGAGTGGTGATGCTTAGGGAGAGGGGTGGTGGCGGTGGTGGTGATTGGGTGGGAGTACAAGGCGGCGCGCCCCATGGGTGGCTGCGAGAGGTGGTGCGGGGCCATGGCCATGCGCACCGGATGCTCGACGGAATGCAGCTGCGGCTGCGGCACGGGGGAGAAGGGAATGCTGATGTCGGTTCGGGTCGAGTTGGGCTGGGCTGCGCCTCGCGCCGCCACGACTACTTTATATATGCGTCGTGGGCTTTGCGAGGGTTTCTACTTTTTGGAAACCCGTGCGCCGATGTCTTTAATCTTTCAGCCGTTGATTCGGGAGCCGTGTGGCTATAGAAAAGTTTCCTTCTTGTTTTATCTCTACCTGATCGATTCCTTCTTTTTTATTTTTGATGGAGAATTGATTCGTTTATCTCGAGCTGGCCAGGAGAAAACCCTAGCTTATCTCTACCAGCGGCTCCTTTCCTTTTCGTTCTGTCGTGGACTTCACGGTCTTCGGTGAATCGGCAACGTGTCTAGCGTGCTCGCCTAGTGTAGCCGTGTAGGCGATTGACGATGTGGTCCCACTGGTCACATGGGCTTGCCAATTTTCTTTCTTGTCCTGGGCTCAAATGTTGCCATAACATTTGACACCATACTAAAGATCACTTAGTCTAAAACTTATTACAAATTTCAGCAGAGTTTCTTCTATATATATAAACATCCACAACATGTAATTCATATAGTATCACCAGTTATATGCATACACCCAGGTGAGTTTCAATATGACTCAAAATAAATGTATAATCCATCATGACAAGATATCTTCAACGATAACACTAAGCAAGATATGACAACTCTCAAATAAAAGACCATAACCAAATAAGACACAATGGCTAACACGATAAAGTTCTAATGAGTATATATGATGCACTGAGTATACGTGGAGTTATGTGAGTATCTAAAAGATGTAGATGTGCTACCCGGTATCCCATGCATGCCGCTTACTTATTACTGAAAAGTCAAATAAACACAAAAGTGAGACTTTTCAGCAACTACAATATGGAACCATGAAAACGTTTAACAATAAGAGGCATTATATTCCGAGCTATAACATCAAATCTTGCCAATAATCTACCAAGTGAACCATTACTTTGAATGAACGTCCCAGACTATTTACACTTGACTTTCTCACCGATCTCTTCGGACTAGTCAATTATGTAAATTTCTCACTAACCTAGCTCAAGCAACCTGAACTAGTCACACGTTAACTTTCTCACCGACCTCACCGGACTAGCCGCATGTGACTTTGTCACTGACCTGGCTTTAAAACAAATTTCTCAAAAATACACGATTATATGCAGGAATACCGAATAAGCACCATAACTCCAAATAAACAACAATGGACAACCATATAAGGGAGGGGTTTGTCATGCACTTATCTTAAACCGATGATCAAACCAAAGAATTACACTCTGCTCCAGAATTTCCCAAACCTACGTAACGAACCACTCTTAAAGCACTTGAAAGTGCATACGGGCCTGCAAGTGGCTTTTGATGATTAATAAAAAATATATTAAGGGATTAATGATTTATCAAGTATTGATCAGGGTTAGTCCCATAGAAATGGTGTTGACAACCTCTAAAAAGATTGAAGAAGTATGGACCACTATGAAGAGCAAGGATATTTCCTAGTTTTCGGTGATTCGCTGAATCACATTGAGTCATAGGCAAATTGTACTATTAAGAGGGGAGTTAGTCGACAACTAAGGGCGGATTGTCTTAAGAAATGCTCAATAAGAACACATTATAAATTTTCTAGACTCTAGTCGCTTGATTCCACCCAGAGCCTCCTGGCAGTGTGGATCCGGACCCTCCAAGAGTTTATTCAGAGCATTTTTCTTGTCTAGAAAAACCAAAAGGTCTCCCTCCAGAGGCCCCGAGTTATACCTTGGCTTCTGTCCAGAAGCATATCATTTGATCGGAGCCTCCGAGTGAGGTTCATCTGGATCCTCCGAGAGTTCAAAATGTCTTTGTCCATAGATCATTTTCTTTGGTTGGTGCCTTGTCACACCCTGTTTTTTCGAAACTTAAAAATTAGGGTTTACAAAAAAATTTGTGCTAATAAGCGAGCCTGATTAAAACTTCAAGCTCCAAACCTAAAGATGGTGCTAATCCAAGCTTCACCCTCTTTCCCCTAGGCACAGTGATCCTCCGTTCTTTTCCTCCCTCACTACCAGTTCCGTCAAACTCCTAGTTCCTTCTTCCTCTTGGGAAGAAGCCCTAATTCCTCTCTGTGAATGATTGAACAACTTCCTCTCATTTCCTTTGTAACCCTTGAGACGGAATCCTACTCTCCATCTGACCCTAATCCTTGGAACCCTAATCTACTAAAACTCTAACCCTCGGCACTCGCTATTTGCTTTTGCCACCAACTCTATGCATATATATACGAGTATACTAGTGGCAATTCTCGAACCCCAACGCACCATGAACTTCCATGTTTATCCTAACTCCATCGACAACCCTATATATGCTTAAATTCCTAATGTATGTGGGCACATACACTACGAACCCTATCTCGCTTCTCCCAAGCAGAGATGGAAATCCAAAACCCCAATTCCCTCTCGGTTTCCCTTTTTTCCCCGTGAAACCTTATGGGCCATATTCATGCTTCCAGTCTCCGTACCTGTGTGTATTCGCAAGCACACATCGTATACGCTAAAACCCTAACCCATCAGTTCATGTGGCCCATTGAGCTCCAAACATCCTCATAAAATTTTGCAGTACCCCTAGCAACCATATTAAAAAAGTTGCAGACAAATGGGTGACATGCAGTTCAAATATTTCAAAATAACTTCAAATATTAGTTTAAGATAATTTTGAAAATTGGCCAATGACCTAAGATTTAGGCTTCAGAAAATTCTACAAAGATTATGGGAAATGTCCTTCAATTTATGTAGCCCAAATCCATGCTTGGCCACCCACATCGTTTTCAAAATTTTTAAATAGTTTCAAATCCAGGTATTAGCCGATTTTGGGTTTAGCTTAGTTCCAACTATTTTAAGCATTCCAAAAAAAATTCAAACTTTTGTAGAGTATTCCCCTTAAATATCTAACCTATTTTTGCAATTAAATCCCATGTCATCTTCTCAAGAACTGCGGCGACCCACATACTACCCTCTTGGATAATATGCTAGTCTTTGACATATTATAGACAAAAGTGCCTTCTCATCCATAATACATCACACAGAGTAGCACGACAGAAGCATTGCAGCGGTCCATATATTACAAACTTAAAGTACAAAATGTGAAGAACAACATAAAGACTTACAAACTCATTTCCAAAAGTACGGGAATTTAAAACCGTTATCAGTTGGCTATAGCAAAAACCTTAACTACAACTCTCGACCCACTCGACCTATACTTCTACTCAGTAGCATTCTCGTCTCGGTACTCGATGTAGTAATCGATGCCTTCATCTTCTTTCATCGGTGTCTGTTCTTCGGAGGTTTCTTCATCGACCTCGAAGTATACCACCTCCATCTCCCCCGTCGGCTCACAGTCAAATCAAAGGAATTAGAATAAAGAGATGCGTACAAAAGGTACTCAACAAGTCTAGGACTAGAAAGAGGCGTTTGATGCACTATCTACTGAGAACACCAATGTTCTCCAAAAGCAATGCAATTTTATAAGGTAAGAGAGTCAAATTTTAATTTAAGAGACTATGATTGCATGCCTTACATGCTGCTAGTATCCCCAATGAATCCCTTTCCTACCGCGTTCACAGTTTCCAACCAGGAACATGGAGTGGGTAGGCCACACTTTCTTACACTCTACAGCGGTGCGCAACTGTACCCATAAATGACTTATAGTCGTGGCGTTCATGTCATCACATGCAGAACTAGACCATAAGATCACTGAGCCGTTTCACCGTCCGCTCAGTCATACCCCTCGTCATAGTCTACACAATAGGTCAGGACTACCGATCTCACGTTGATACTCCTGATCCAATCTATTGTGGTTAGCACACATGACTAGCACCACCTCCTAACAGTTGATACTACAGATCCAACTATTGAGGTCTTCCCTTCCCAGGGGAGTATGATCTATGGCAAAGGTACTTTGGCTTAGCCTCATCCATACAAGGTATGTGGTATGCACGATCACTACGACGCTTAAGCACAATTGATCATTGGTTACTTTAACTTTGTATGAACAAACATGTGTGATGAAATCCACCTTTCAATGTGCCATCGGCACCATTTCCAGGATTTCACCACCCACCATGATCATGCCCAAAAAAAAAGAGATCAATAATTCCACAATTGATTCACTTTAGAAAATATGTTTTCATTTTGTGCATGTTTGTAGATAAGAAGGAATTTTGTAAAACGTTTTCAACGGATATGAACAATAAACTAGACTTGCCTGGTGACGGAGAGGTAGTGAAGTTTGACTAGTCTTACTTGCTAAACTCCAGCTTCTGAAGAAAAAGCAATATAGTCTGATAAGGACTTGACGATGAGTAACACGTTTATACCGTATATGGTGTAGTATCAGTATAGGAATACCCAAGATATTCAGAGCCGTTGATGTAACAGCCTAGGAATCTAGGGGATAACGACTCCTTACATAATAAGGGTAAGGAGACCTTTAAACTAGGAAGTCAATCCCTATGTTTAAGGATAATAGGTTAAAGATAAGTCCACAACCTCAACAACCCGGGTTATCCACCACATAAAGGACCCGAGGATCCCTCAAGGGGGGATGAAGACTCAGACTGAGACAAGGAGCAAGGAGAATCGAAGCCGTAAACAAGCCAGAAGTCTTTGGAGATTGAGCCCTAGTCTCATGAGAAGATTCCACCAGCCATCTATATCTACTCGAAGAAGGACCCCGATTAGGTTTAGATCCCATCTAGGATAGCAGCTAACGTACCCCTTTGTAAGATACTCGAGATTCAATATATACCAATAGGACGTAGGTTTATTATCCCACGGAGGCCCGAACCTGTATAAAAATTTTGTTCCGTGTTTCCCATACTGCCAGGTCACGGTTCCAGGGGTCCCTACCCTTCAACAAATCTCTCTGTCTCACGACTACCATAAGATCGGCAGTTTACCAATCGTCGATAGATGACGCCGACCATGGGGGACACTACCCCAGAAAACACCTCCCCTACACAGCCTCCACTGACGGGCATAAAATAAGTGTCAGTGGTACTGTTCACCACTGACGGACGAACAAGCAACCGTCAGTGGTTGTTCCAGTAGACGGTCAAAATTCAGAAGAAAAAATAATTACTGACGGGTCAAAAACAAGGCCCGTCAGTGATTGTGTACTTCTACTGACAGAAAGTTCCACTGACAGGCTCGGTATCACGACCCGTCAGTAGAACATACTGCACCACTGACGGGCCCAAATTTTTGCCCATCAGTGAAATTTTTGCCCAAGTCATATCTACCCTCATATCTACCCTAACCCGAGCGCCGTACTCCTCAATCCTCATTTCTCCTCCCTAACCCTAGCCCGAACGCCTCCTCCCATCCCACTCGGCCACCTCCCACCCCACCACGTCGCCTCCTCATTTCTTCTCCTCCTCCTCCTCCCGAACGCCGCCGCTCCATCCTCTCCCTCCGCCGCGACCAGATCCACCTCCCACCCCACCACACCGACCTCCTCCCATCCGACTCGGCCACCTCCCCCGCCTCCCCCGCCCCGGAGGCCTCTCCCTCGCCATCCATGCTCCATGCCCCCCGGCGGATCCGTGCCATGTCGTCGGACTCGTCGGATCTGGCGAAGCGAAGGCGAGAAGAGGAGCATGTCGACGGACTCATCATCGTGGGGCCGCACGCTCGTGCAGATCTCGCCCTACACCTTCTCCGCCATCGGCATCGCCTCGTTGGATCTGTCCCGCCCTTCTGCGCATCCGCTCACCGCGGTTTCTCTCTCTCGCAGGGGGATCTTCATCACCGGGAGCAGCCTCATTGGGGCCGCCATTAAGGCGCCCAGGATCACCTCCAAGAACCTCATCAGGTCCTGTCCTTGGTACCCTGATGGCCTGATTTGATTTTGGATGCAATTTCATACGCGTTAAACCAAAACACTGTAATGTGTTCTCATACCATTACTTGCATAAACATTTATGTTTACGTTTCAATTTCAAACCAAACACGTCGTATATATGTTGCCGTGTGGGTAATCTGAGTAGGAATATATAGCTTTTCTTTTTATCATTCTTCTTTTGGAGCATCATCAATTTTTTAGTGGAGCTCAGCAGGCAATTAACCACTCTGTGAATTGATTCTTGACATGTATACATAACGACAAGGTTTAACTAGCTGCTCCTTAAGGCAGAGATGATCAACTCAGATGAGTATATACATGTATCCAACAAATACTCATCCCTTTTTATTAGTTCTTACTTGGTTTCAAAAAATGCATATATGTAGTATCTGTTTTCGACTGAGCACCAAGCTCACTTGGGGAATGATTGATCTAGGGAACATCATTTTTTGGATTTGTCAAGAATATGGTGGCAAGCAGGATCCACACTGTTGATCTACGAGGTTGTCCATGTGAGAAGGTTCTAGTTCACTCAGTCTACATTTTCATTAATTTCCTGGACACATGATAAATAACGCGCTTGTCTTACTCATTTGCAGCTGCCTAGCCACAAGGCTACAAATCGGCATGCCAAGAAAGATGGTGCTGCGCATTGTGCATAAGTTGAAAATAGTAATATTTTTCTAGCAGTTGTTTATCTTTAAAAAAAGAATCTTAAGCACCTTTAAATTGTCACATTTTGGGACTCTCGTGACAGTCTGTAAGTTGCTTTGTTTCAGTAATTGCAATACCACACGAGGCTTAAAATACATGAGCAGTTTATTAATAAATCTGAATGACTATGTGCTTCTAAGTAATTATGTACCATTGGCAGGATGAATCCACTTGCATTTTTCTGAAAATCAACATAAAAAGATGATCAAACTAGCTACTCCTTAAGGCAGAGATGATCAAATTCAGATGAGTATATACATGTATCCAACAAATACTCAACCCTTTTTATTAGTTCTTACTTGGTTTCAAAAAATGCATATATGTAGTTTTTATGCCATGCTTCTAAACAGTTGAGTGAATTCTCAACCTTTTTCTCTGTTTGCGGTATGAGTACATTGCAGGTTTGGTTGTTGGTTGGCTAAGACAAGCATGCCTGGTCTGGGAGAGAATGAATGAAGACTTCTCGCTCTTGTTGTAAAGCTTAGTAGCACCTGTTTTTGCTCCTGGATATCTTTTGACCTCAGTAGGACAATTTAATTGCAGTGGTTACATGTTTTAATTGATATGAACTGAGTTGATATGAACTGTGTATTGGGCTGCCTGTAAATGTGTGATAATGTATTTTTTTTTAAATTTATTTTTTTAATCTCTGAAAATCTACTACTGACGGGCCTCTAAAGAAAGCCCGTCAGTGGTGACCAAGCCTCTGCTGACGGGCCCTGGGCCAGCCCGTCAGTGGTGACCAAAACTGCTGACAGACCCGGACTGACGGGGCCGTGGGCCCGTCAGTAGATGGTCTTTTCCCGGCCCGTCAGTAGAGGCACACAGTGAGGTAGTGGGACCTCTTCGGCCGTGTTCGGCGAGGTAGTGTTGGAAACCACACGAGATACAACAAGCCTGGTGTAGCGAACCGGCTTCTCGGACGACGGCTTCTACGACAACTTCAGTCGCCCATATGGTTCGGATCCGATGTTCGAGTGCGTGGATCTGGGAAGTCATACCCCTGAGGAGGATTCTGATAGCGACATGAATCGCTTCAGGGTCAAGTGTGCCAGGGCTTTTAGTGGAAAGTTAAGGCTTTTCTGACAATATTGCCGCAGGTACTACAAGCCCTATGTCGGGATTGTTACCTACGAGATCTGATCGGTCGCCCGAGCAAGACCAGACCCTCGAAATCCCTCCTAACAGAGAAGACTTGATGGATCTGGAGCATACATCGAGTAGGGGGACCCACGTATAGTCTTTGCAATTGCGAACGGCTTGGAGAATCCCGAAGACCCTTCTCAGAACGATGGTGCAGCCAATCCACGAGAAGGTGGGAAAAAATCACCCCGCGACAAGTCACCGGCCACACCACTTAGGAATACTAGTGAACCGATAGACCCGAACGCCTCCCAGCAAGGGGAGAAGGGTATGCGTCTCGAACCACTTGGAAACTTTTCAAGGTTTACTACAGACTTCTGCATTATCCGACGCATGACCTTAACACCCCCGCGGGAGAACGATGGATGCGTGATTCGGGGGCTGAGCTACAGCAGGTTCTAGCGCAAGCTGAGTCCTCTCGATTGATGTCTCAAACCCAAGTTCCAATCACAGAATGACTCCTTTGCAATCGCACGAAGAAGAGTCAGATCCGGAAGGACGGTGTCACCAAGAGGGATGACATCCCTGAAACAGACCCGATCGGGGATACCGCCTTCCGACCAGAAACGAATACTAAGACCTACGCGAGAAACTTAACCAACGTAGGAACTTGAAGGACGGGAGAGGACGTTCCTCAGCTTGGGATGTCCTCAAACAACATGACTGGGGCTAGGAGTGGTCTCCAACCCTAGAAACTTCTCAGAAGACCATCAACGGATGCCAAGCCTTTGCGCTCGACCTCCGGCTGGTACGTTGGCCATTTCGCTTCAAACCCGGATCGGTGGAAACGTATGATGGCACCACGAACCCAGCAGAATTCTTACAGATCTACACCACGACCATTGAGGCCGCCGGAAATGACGAGAAGGTGATGGCTAACTACTTCCCGACTGCCCTGAAAAGGGCAGCGAGGACATGGTTAACGAACCTCCCACCAGGGACAATCCACTCGTGGGGTTAGCTACGCGGGGTGTTCTTGGGGAGCTTCCAGGGAGCGTATGCTCGACCGGGCAAGATTGACGACCTCTTCCAACTTACCCAAGAGAGGGGCGAAACTTTGTGGGAATTCACCAAGCGCTTTAGCACCATTTGCAACACCATACCCGAGTTAAGCGATTCGGACGTTATCCGTGCTTTTGCCAGTGGCAATAGGAACAAGCGATGCATACAAGACCTGGCGATGCATCCCCCGAGAACGGTAGCACAACTGATGGACCTCATCGAAAAGGCTGCCAACACTAAAGAAGCCCTGTTATTTATCGAAGAGCAGGAGCACGGGACGACCTGGTCTCCCACCAGACAAGAAGGGAACTTGTAGAAAATCAAACGCAAGAAAAAGCCCTTTGGAGGAAACGCAAGAAAAGGCCAAAGACCGATGAGGTAAAGACCAACGTTCCCCCAAAGCGCACGTGGTAGCTCCGCTCGAACGACAAGCAGTCAAACTCTATCGACAAGAAAGGTAAGAATTGGTGTGACTTCCATCAAACCAGCTCACACGACCTCCACCAGTGTCGTCTATTCAAGAAATATCTGAAGGGGGAGAACGAGAAGCCCCGCGGGAAATCCCCCGCAAGTCGCAGACCACAGCTGAGACCCCAGCTCCGACGATAACTCAGACCATGAGCCATTCCCGAAGGAGGTACGAGCGATTGACCACATGTTCAGGGGCTCGGCTTCTTATGAGTCAAAGAGACAATATAAGATCGTGGCCGAGAAGTCTTTGCAACCATCCCTCAAGCCTCTCGCACAGTCAAGTAGTCGGAAGTCAAGATTTCCTTCGACCAAGATGACTGTCCCAAGAACTACGCCCGACTAGGACAATACCCAATAGTCATCGAGCCTACGGTCAACAATTGCAAGGTAGCCCAAGTACTCATCGATGGAGGCAACCCCGATCGGTCAGATCACGTTCCCTATGACTTTCGGAACATAGGAGAACTTTCGAACAGAGAGAGTCCTATTCGATGTAGTCGACTTTGAGACGGCGTACAACGCCATCTTAGGACAACCAACCCTCACTACTGCAGAAAAGCCCACCAGTGATGGGCCAAAAAAGCCGAGTAGTGACGAGCGGGCCGGCCCGTCACTGGTGATCCGCCACTGGTAAGTGGTTATCAGTGACGGGCTACCCGCTTGTCACTGGTGATCTATTTATCAGTGACGGGCGCGTATGTGAGCCCGCCACTGGTGATATATTTACCAGTGACGTGCGGTAGTTGAAGCCCGTCACTGATAAGCTCTACAGCAGTGACGATCTCTCGGGGCCACACGTCACTGCTGTTATGAGCAGGCCCAATTCAAAATTGTATTTATATGTACAATCAGCAATTAATAATTAATAATTATATTTATATGTGCAATCAGCAATTAATATTCAGTGACGGCACACATATATCACAGTATATATCCATGCAACTTGAAACCACAAACACAATATATTCTCGACATATAATTAGATGTTTCAAACCAAGTACGAAAATAACACGTGCCAATACGTAGATATGTCCACAAGCGTATAAAGTAGACCAGTTTGGGAATACACGACCACAAACACAATACATATGCAATAGTTTTCCCTCCTCTAGGGCCTATCTTCACGCATTTTTCCCTCCTCTAGGGCCTAGCTGCATGTAGGCAAGTGCGTCTTCTTGGGTCGGGATTTCGCGAACTCGTTGCTCTGTGCGAGCGGCATGTTCCTCCCTTGGGTCACTGCCGGCGTAGAAAAGCCCGGTATCCGAGACAACATCCTTGTTGATGATATTCGCAAACGCATTCTGGAGGCGTGCGTACTCTTGCTTCCAGTCGTACGGCTTGTGCTCGAGGTTATTACTCCACTTGCGTAAGTCGTCAGGTTTGCAAAACGTGTTTCGCGCCCGTATAAAGTTGTCCATGTGGGAGCAGACGTAGTAGCCACACGTCACACTATTCTCCGGCTGCTATCTGCAACAGAAATCAGTCACGTGTTTGAAGCGTGGACCACCACTTTTTTTGACCATAGTTCCTCCCTTGTGTGCAAAGTCGAAGAGAGCATCATCTAGAACTTTCTTGAGTAGGGTGTAGTTTTTCTTCACCCTTTTCATGGAATCATAGTAATAAGCCTTGCTTTCCTTCGGCACTAGCACTAAGAGGATCCAGTGGTCGCTGCGCAAACATGTGAACAAACCAATATTAATGCCAAATAAGCCAGCAAACGTCGACGTTTTCCCAAAAGTCTTCGTAGACCTCTTTCCGATGAAAAATCTTTTTTGTGTAATTCTAAATGTGAAGCAAGTCTCCGTATCTTATTGGTGAAACTGAATACTTGAAATTCAACAGAACCCCTGTTTTCTTCTTTTTCTTCTTTAACCATAAATCCAAAAATTTTTCTACCTCCTTTCTTTTTCATGTATTTTTCTGATCAGGAAAAATAAAAAATTATGTCAGTTATTTTGAAGTTATTCTAATCTCGTACACACAAAAATTTGCAATTATTCATCTACTACTGGAATTTGGATTTATTTTATCGATGCAAATTGGATTTGGATAGAAGGGTACATTCTTTTATTTTAGATAGAAGAAACATTAACCCACGAAGTTGGCTAGGTGCACAAGCGAAAGAGAAATTTACGAAAGCACAAAGTAGAGAAGGACTTACAATGGGATTGTAGGGCACGAGTAGGTATTCCTTGCCCTTATGCGCTATCAGCGCACTTACGAGGTATTCTTTCATAATCTCTCTACCTTGTTGGGAGCGAACGTTGTTCTCGTGCATGTGATACGGATCTGCTATTCCAACATCGAGAATCTTCAGGCGTCTGGTCTCTCTGGCTAGGTGCAGCGCCCATAGCCTGACGAAGGATGCTTCGAGCCGATAAAGGTTGAACAGGGCGAAAATCTCCGCAAAGTCCAGATAGAACTTGTCCGCGGGATACTGCTCGACGAAATGGAAACCCTCTGGCACCTTCGCCGTGTAATATGAGACATTAGTTTCATCGGGTCCTAATTCAGCTGTCGAACGTTCTCATGCAGAATCTTCAGTTCGTTCGGGAGGACGTCGAACTCATCCTTTGGCACCATGGGGTGACCCGGGACATGATAGGCCCGCCATTGACGACCCGTTGCTCGCTGTCCTGATTGGGAAGATGCTGCGTAGGTTAAGGATTTTTTCAACCTCGCATCACCCTGTCTATCGTACGTACCGGTGCTAGCATGTGTCTTCTTCGACCCTTTTTTCCTCATACGCTGCGTGTCCAGAGATACGGCCCTCTGACCGGCCATCGCTTCTTTGGCTGCGCCCATGAGTGTTTTCGGAGTCAACTTCGTCTGGGCTTGCTCGTCATGCTGGGGTGGCGGCGTATCTACAAATTCTCGTGTCTCTTCGTCACGAGGCATGCCATGCTCCGCGGCATCCTCCATCTCCAGATCCCTATAGGATAGAGGTGCGCAAAGACCCAAAGGAGATGGTCTTGCTGATGGACTCTGGGTGTGGCTCGGCGACGATGTTGGACGATTGGAGGTCTCAATCAACTTTATCGCGTCCTTCGGCCACCTAAGAAAAAACCCCTTGCAGGCTCCTAGTTTTTCATATCCCTCTTCAGGGGGGTCATTCAAAACCAAGTCCTCAAAGGTGCCGACCACCTTAGTCAACTCCACCCTCGCCAAGTTTGGTGGTAAATCCACACAGTGCATCCTGTTTCCGGCGTTATTGGGTGGACTCGACCGTATGCGACCGTCACCATCAAGCCGAGCACTTGGGTCTGAAGATGGCACGGAGTTATTACCTGCGAAACATATATACAGGTCGTCGATGTTAGGGTCCAAACAACGAAATCTATACGACACCGTTACGATTTGTTGAGCCAACGACACGTACCGTTAGGCCATCGATTGAATTTGGCAACCCGGGGCCAATGCCCGATACAGATGGGCTGCTACTCCTTGCAGCAGTGAAGGGCGGCGGCTGGGTATCCAGATTAAAGGGCGGCGGCTGCGTGCAAGGATGCATGGGTGGACGTTGTAGTTGCTCATATATAGGCCCTAATATACGTTTCACTGCCGCCTCCACTCGCGCATCGAATTCTTTATCTTGCTTGGCTTTCCTCCTCTCGCGGGCAACCTCACGGGTTTGGGGACAATAATCAGCCCATCGAGCCCCATACCCGACCCCCATCACGCGGCCACGAGTCTCTGGCTTCCCGAGAGCCTTATTGATAGGGTCTTGCCACCTGTCGCTATCGACCGAGTCCTGTGAGCTCTGAGGTTGCTGGCTTAGCTTTTTCTGCAAGCAACATGAACCTTTAGAAACGTACCTTTTCGGAAAATAATATACGTGGGACAAATAAAGTAAAATGGGTTTCAGAGGTTACCAGTCTCTTCGTGCACGTCCTTCATTTTCTCGTGCGTGAAGATCGGTTCCCCCGTCGCAGGGTCAAATTTTGCGCGGGCCCTCACAAAATCGTTTCCGCGCCCTTCCTGGATGTCCGAGAAAGGGGAGTTCTTTCCCAGCCGCAATGAACCTTGCATCCTCCTTGTCCCATTTTGGCCTCTTCCCTTGGTAACCACGGCTGCCGAGTCTGTGGTCACCCACGATCTTCCCCCGCATGTCCTTCCCCCAATCACTCAACTTCTTGAATTCATCGCCGGAGCGAGTTTGAATGACTCGGTCCAGTCCGCCTCATCTATCGTAGGCCATTTCGGCTTTATCACGGTCTCAAATCTTTATCCTTCATTTTATTGGCATGGTATCGCCAGGTATTCAAGGATTTGGACATCATGCTCAGGGCTTTCGTTGCGACTCTATTTTTGTCGGCCTCCGGGACGGAATACCTGCTGAATAGCCTGTCCAGGAGGAGAGTTCGAAGATGCTCGGTTTCTCTCGTCCTTATGTCGGGGGTTTGTGATCTTCACGGTTTCACGCAGGATGCAGCCTACGGCGTTTGAGTACCCCTGTGTCAGCTTTTAAAGGACTGGCAGGTTTACCCAAATCATCCACTGAGTGATTACGAACGTGTCGGTACTCAACTTGTTAGGTCTCCTAGGCGCGAGCCGCCTTTTTCGCTTGGCTGGTGGAGCCCCGTCCGCCTGTTCTTCTTCAATACCGGTCTCGTATTCACGGCCGGTCCCTTCGTCACGATCGGTCGCGTCTTCAGCACCGCCGGACTCTTTGCACGTCCAGACTCTTCGTCTGACTCATCGTTGGACGAATCGTACTCGTTGTTATCCCCGGCAGCAGGGTCGTCGACGATGGCGGCCCCCTGAGATATTTGTTCGAGGGCCAGGTCCCGGGGAGCTTCCGCACGCCCCTCGATATCTCGGGACGACGCCGGGGCATCCGTTGGTGTCCGCGACGAAGAGGGAGTACTCCGGCCATTTTCGAACTAAATGAGAATCTTGTTAAACAAAAGCATATAACTGAGCATGACAATGAACAACAATGACACGAATATACCATACATACAATGAAAATTGAAAATTTTGGCATGACTTTGCTAAAATTAACTAAATTGAGTGTCGAACGTTGACAAAACGTTGACGAAGCAACATTTGACATAACGTTGACAACTCATTATCCTGAAAAATAAACATTCAGCAACTAATGTTGCAGTCGGCTCGATGGCCGGTACCACAATACTCAAACATTGTACAGACTACACATTTGTTCTTTGTGCTGGAACATAATTTGTAGCTGCTCCAAAACTAATCCAGTTTCAAACTTTAATATGCACAGAATGGAACTAAACTCCTACACACAGAGTCCAACACTATCAAGTACCAATTAGCATCAGACAGAAGGGACCTGGTTTGACATGAACATCAATAGTGAACCTCATTTGCAAAATATGCAATTACTCAAGGCTTGTACTGCATCACCATACAGTAAAAGTTGCTTTGCAACAATGATCTAGAGTTTCCATTTACCACTACTCAGCCAAGCAATCCAGAACTGATCAACCATAGCATTAAGCAGCCAAGACACAACACAAAAAACATAACACGAGATGCCCAAATCTTTTCCTCTATCACTCTTATATCAATGTAAGGTTCAAGCATAATCACTCCTTTAATCCAAATCACGCGAGCACATCTTGTAGTAGCAATCGCAGGCCGAAAATACCTTGGGCAGGAGAGGGGGAGAGGCGGGCGAAGGCTTCGGAGGAAGCAGGCAAGTCCCAGGGGGCGGCGAGGGTGGCGTCCGGTCGGCGAGGGAGGCGGCGAGGGCGGCGTCCGGTGAGGGAGGCGGCGAGGGTGGCGTCCGGCGATGGAGGCGGCGAGGGCGGCGTCCGGTGAGGAGCGGCGGCGGCCTGGCGGCGTCGGTCGCGCGAGGGCGCGGCGATTTGGGGAATTAGGGCTGCGGCGCGGGATTTGGGGAATATTTCCCCAAGTCCCGCGCGAGGGGTTTTATATGTACGCTGTCTACCAGTGACGGGCCAGAAAAGGGCGCTCGTCACTGATAAGAGATACCAGTGACGGCGAGAATGGTGCTCGTCACTGGTAAGAGATATACCAGTGACGGGTCAGTCCGAGAGATCGTCACTGATATGTTTTCACCAGCGACGGGCGACACAGAGGGCTCGTCACTGGTAAGTTAGCTAGGGATAGTTTCTTGGAATCCATATATACATGCCATTATATGTGATGCATATATGTACATGAGACCTAAGACATAGGTAGTCAGTAATCTATAGTATATATATGAGATAGATGTCTTGGGTATTTTTTCAATTAGTTTGAAATTCTAATTTGCGAACAAGATATTTGATTTCATATTTAGTTAGCACAAATTATATTGACATATATCGTGAAAAATAATTAAGTTACAGCCAGTGCTATTACTTTTTTTAATAATATTGATGTTATATATGTACTGGTCAGATCAAGGAGAATGTACAACATGAAAGAAACCCAGATTGTTTGATTTGAAACGGCAGGTTGGAAGTGTAAATTCTCGCTCGAAATAGGGCTCAAGTCAGTGCAGAAATACTACGTGTAACTATTATCACCCCAAAAAAAACCAACATTTAACTTCCACAAAAGAGTATGACTGCATTGAGCAACATGCATAGAATTAACATAAAAGCATGATTGTTATATACATCAATTTGGTACGGTGTCATCATATGACCTGAAGAGCCTGTGTTTAAAATTTCAAACAATTTCACAAAAGTGAGCTATACATTGCTTTGAAACTGAAACATCTCTAGATATCATACACCGTTTTCTTAATAGTAGCACATACTTAAGTTACATCATTAATTAACTTAACTTACGACATTCTTTGACAATCTTCTCACTCTTCGACACTCTTCTCAACGGTAGTCTTGGTCTTCTTCCTGATATAGGTTAGCCCCTCGGAGTGACTTCGTCTTTTGAAGGGACGCACGGCGGGACATGTAGTTCTGCTCCTTCTGCTGGGCCGTGGCTGAATGTTACCACCGTCATTGTCTTCCTCCGTATCCGGGTCGTCAAATTGGTCATAGTCCTCTTCGTCAACGACACCATCGATTCCAACGATACTCCTTTTGCCCCTCCTCATGACATGACGGCTTGGCCTCGTCGGGTCGGTTATGTAGAAGCATTGGGCCACTTGTTTAGCTAATACCCACGGCTCATTTTTGGCACTGATCGCTTTCACATTTACTGTCTCAATAGGAACTGCTTTCGGTATGACCATGGTAGTGAAATAGTCTTCGGTTTCGACATTCTTCGCCCATCTTACCCGGAACATGGGGATCTTGGACACGGTGTAGTCAAGTTCCCAAATCTCTTCGAGCCTACCGTAGTATCTGTCCTTTTTCTTACCGGTTAGGGCCTCCATCATCACCCCAGAGTTCTGGTACACACTTTTCTGGTCTTGTGCCTCTGTATAGAATGTGTATCCGTTGATATCGTATGCTTGGTATGTCCCGACATTCATCAGGGGTCCCTGTGCCACGTGGAACACCGTCCGTGCTACGTCATCATCTTTTGAGAAGCTATGTTCGTCAAAGTAGTTTTTTAGCCACCTCGCGAACGTAGCGTTATGCTCTTTCATGAGAGCCGCTTCGGTCTTTCTTGTGCCGTGCTTTGTTTTTAACATTGCCATGTGCTGAATAACATAAGGCCGGACCACTGACAGGTGCTGTAACACTACTGTGTGCGCTCTGACGTAGTCGTCTGATCGGTTCGGTACATCACTGTGCACATGTAAATCCTTCTTTCCGCGTCGGTGACCTACGCCATCGAGCCTGCCAATGTGCCGATTAACAGGCACGCCTATAGGTTTGTCGACTCTCATGTAATCCGTGCAAAACTCGACGCTCTCCTCGGTGAGAAAGCCCTGGACGATGCTCCCATCCGGATGAGACCTGTTACGAACGTATCGCTTGACGACCCCATTGAACCTTTCCAACGGGTACATGTTGTGTAGGAATACCGGACCTAGGTCGATGATCTCCGGGACGATATGGATCATGAGATGAACCATGACGTCGAAGAATGCGGGCGGAAAGTACATCTCAAGCTCGCATAGTATGACAATGATCTCCGCCTGCAGTCTCCGGCAACGCTTCTTACTGATGGACTTCTGAGAGATAATGTCGAAAAAGTTACAGAGGTCAAGCAGTGTCTTGCGGATCCATGGCTCCATTAGCCCTCTAATTGCAACCGGAAGTATCTGCGTGATCATCACGTGACAGTCATGAGACTTCATACCGATTAGTTTGTGGTTCTGCATGTCTAGAAATCTCCGTATGTTTGCCGAGTAGCCGGAAGTTACTTTCACACCTTCGAGGCACTTGAAGATTTTATCGAGCTCGTCTGTACTTAGAGTGTAACAAGCGGCGGGACAGTCCGTCTTGATCTTTGTAACATTCCTGCCCAACTTGGTCTTCTCCTCGTTGGCCCACAGCTCTCGTCTTATCCCCAGTTCCTCGTAGTCAGCTCGTGCCTTCGGCCCATCTTTTGTCTTGTCTGCCATGTGGAGCAAGAGACCGAGGACACTCTCACATACATTTTTCTCAATATGCATGACATCTATGCAGTGGCGCGTCTCGAGAAAAGGCCAGTAAGGCAAGTCCCAGAATACAGATTTCGTTTTCCATACGCCTCCCAGCGGCTTTACCTTCTTCTGCTTCTTTCCCGCCTTAGGGCACTGGCCCCAAGAGTTCAACATCTCATAGATTTCTTCCCCACTCCTCTTACGTGGCGGTCCTCGGGTCTCAACCGTATTGTCGAACTTTTCTTTTTCTTGTCTCCACGGGTCGTCCCGTTGAAGCCATCTTCGGTGGCCCATGTACACGATTTTATGAGAGCCCGGCAGGTGACGACTTGTTGTATCTTCCATGCACTTAACACATCCTTGGTATCCGTGGCAAACCTGGCCGGATTGATATCCGTAAGCGGGATAGTCTTGCACCGTTGTGATCATCATAGCTCTCATATTGAAATAGTCTCCTTCGTGAGCGTCCCAGACCCGGACCCCTGGTTCAGCCCAGAGTGTATCTAGCTCCTCCTTCAGTAGTTGGTGATACACGTTCAGATCGTTCCCTGGTTGCTGTGGCCCTTGAATTAGCATAGACAGGTGTAGGTACTTCCGCTTCATGCAGAGCCACGGAGGGAGGTTGTACATCCATACGACCACGGGCCAAGTGCTGTGCCTGCTGCTCATTTTTCCAAAAGGATTGAGTCCGTCCGTACTCATTCCAATTCTGATATTCCTCGGCTCTCCTCCGAATTCAGGGGTATTGGTCGTCGATTGCTTTCCACTGGCAACCATCCGCAGGGTGTCTCAGCACGGCGTCATCTTTCCTTGCCCTCTCGTCGTGCCAACGCATGAGCTTTGCCTCCTTCTTGTTTGCGAATAGACGCTTCAAACGGGGAATGAGTGGAAGGTACCATACAACCTTTGCTAGGAGCACCGCTCTTCACTCCGTTCTCACCATCTGGTTGGTAGTTCTTTCCCCGCTTGAATCGGGATGCTTTGCACTCGGGACACTTGGTTAGCTCCGTGTACTGGTTCCGATATATGATGCAGTCATTCGGACACGCGTGGTATCTCGTCACCTCCAATTCAAGAGGGCACACGACCTTCTTGGCCTCATCGCAACCACGAGGCAACACGTTCCCCTCCGGCAGAACTTTTGCAAGATACTCCAATGTCTCATCGAGGCTTGTGTCTGTGCTGTTGTGGAGTGCCTTGAGTCTTAGAAGTTCGAGCGTGACTGAGAGGCGGGTGTACTCGGGATTGCAACCGGGATACAAGGGAGTTTCTGAGTCTTTCACCAGTGTCTCCAACTTGGCAACCTCTCTACGAGCCGCACTATCGTTATTCCTCTCTTTCACAACTGCTCTTGCACATGAGGGTCCTGGACCATTCCGGCCAAATTTGTCCCCCGTGCTTCGCGTATCCGTTTCGGCCTCTTCATGTCCTCCGGCATCTTCGTAATCCATCCGTTCTACTTCCGGCTCTCCATGTCCTGCTTCTTCGTCTAACCCTTCATCGGCAACAACCTCGTCCTCCTCACCGTGACTTCTCCACCGTGTATAACCTGCCATGAAACCCCATCGCACCAGGTGCATGTGCAAAAAACCAGATTTCCTTTCGTACATCTTCAAGTTTTTGCAATCACGACACGGACAGCATATCTTCGTGGCACCCTTTCGCACCATATCTCGCTCGGCGAAATCAAAGAACTCATTCAAAGACGTATAGAAACTCTGTGTGTTCCGATCGGCATCATACATCCAACTTCGATCCATCGGTCGTTTCGATCCCTAAAATATACGAAAATTAATTAGTACCAACCCATAGAAAATTTCGGCATGACCTTTGCTAAAAATAACTAAATTCGAGTTTATCGAACGTTGACAAAACGTTGACAAAGCAACATTTTGACAAAACGTTGACAACTCAAGTGTTGACAAAGAGCAACAGAAACGTTGCCTCGGCTCGATGGCCGGTACCACAAGCAATATATGAACAAATTTGTCAAAACGATGGCTCGATGGCCGATCACAAACCATTCCACCAATATTCATCTCGTACGATCGATGTCGTAGCATTACACATTTCATTTTTCATCTCATACGATCGATGTCATAACACAAACATTTCTATATATATGTATACAAAATCAACAGAATTACACATGAAGAAGCGTGATTCTGCCTCAGTGCATAAGAAACAAAATTACACACAAAAATCCATTGCCTTTTTCACTCCAGACTAATCTCCTTTGCGTTCTTTTTATTGTTTCTTTGTTTTGGTGCTTTGCACACAACAGTATATGGAAGTAGAATACTAATTGAGACAATAATTACCCATTACAAAGCTCAGAAGTCCTGGACCAATCCACTGCTCCTGGAAAAGCTAGCTCTATCTGGCAGAGACAGATCAAAACTTGTTAATTACTCCAGTATCATGCATAATGTGTGCTAATTAATCTCAGCTGTGGTCAAGTTGAAACAAAAGCAGCAATTGAGACACTACAACTCATGAGAGGGGAGAGGTTTGGGGGAGCTAGTGATGATCATGATCAATCTAGCTAGCTCTACTAGCTAGATTTAGGAGGTAGAGAGAGAGAGCTAGGGAGGGGAGGTGGGGGAAGTTTTTGGAGGGCAGAATCAGTACTAGGGGCGTGGACGGTGGCGGCGGACGTGCAGGCGACCGGCGAGCTTGCTGCTGGCCAGTGGAGGTAGGACTGGCCAGCAGCGAGCTCGCTGATGCTTTTTATAGGCCAGATTACCAGTGACGGGCACAATTAAGAGCCCGCCACTGCTAAATCACATACCAGTGACGAACGAACCGTGCGCCCGCCACTGGAAACCCGGCCCGGAGGCGGCCGTAGCAAGTTTGGCGCGAAAGTTTACCGGTGACGGGCGCTCCAACGTGCACGTCACTGGAGTACAACATGCCAGTGACGAGCACGCATTTATGCCCGCCACTGGTAATTGCTACATTATCAGTGACGCGCCTTAATACGTGCCCGTCACTGGTAAAAAATTACCAGTGACACGTGACAATTGACGCCCGCCACTGGTAAATTTTCGATTTACCAGTGACGTGTTTTTTTCGTGCTCGTCACTGCTAAGATGGCTTCTATAGCTGTTTCTGCAGTAGTGCGAGCTCTTAACCAGGAATGGGCCCACCCTTGTAGGCCTGCAAATGGAGGGGTTACATTCTGTGCCCTTGCTAGTTGGTCCTCACGCGCCCATTTCTCCTCGGCCTGTTCGTATCCCCCTGTGCCGAGGTGATGCAGGTGCTTGTTTCTAGCTGACAACTCCCTCTGCTTTGCACTGAGACGGTCAAACTCAGGAGTGGGACCTCATCTCAACAAATCTCCTATAGACTTCTGGATCCAAGAAGCCATACTGATTGAACGGACTCTGTCCCATCCTTATGAATTTAGTTGTGAGCTTGCTCTTAAATCTCCTCCAAGCCTTCGAGATTTTCCTGAACGCGGCTCGTTCGATGCTTTTTTCAAATTCTGGAGGGAACTGGAACCACTCCTTAATCTCCGCCATCAATTGATTTTGCATCTCAACTGTGACTAGCTTTCAGTTATCTATCCGGATGTCCACCTTCTCACGCCCGAGAATCCCGCAAAAAGTTCAGAATTTGGCAGCCACTTTCTTCGGTTTCTTCGGGGCCCTAGATCGCGTTGATATTTCAGTGATTACCATGCGTCGCGAGGGTCTTTGCAAAATGGTTCTGGGCTTCCTGATCTTCTTAACCTTTTTGGGCGAAGATTGGGCAGGCGAAGAAGCAGGCGGCAGTGACGTAGAGGATGGCGAGTTTGAAGAAGAATGCACGTCCGACATCTCGACAATTACTGTTAAGGTCAAACTAGAATACCACCAATTTTCATACTTTGAGAATAACTCGGCTAATTTAAAAGATAAAGACGACTAAGCAATTTAGCCAACTAAGCAACTTCATTATCACATACTGAAGAGCAAAAGCACACAGAAGTAACAAAATCACAGAGCATATCATCGATAGCACACACACATATCCATATCACCAACTAATAAACAGCCACACATACACACTGATTTCCAACAACTAATAAACAACAAGAACTAACATTCGACATCCAGAGATAGCACACACATATATCAACACAAGGAAATGCATAGTGAAGATGTATCTAAATGTCAAATTGATGTGATACCTTGAGCTTTGGGGACGCCGGTGGTGGGGAGGAGCGGGGAGGTCGGCGTCGGGGTGGCCGGAGCGGCGCCGGCGCGGCGTCGGGGTGGCCGGGGAGGCCTGGGCGGCGCCGGGGTGGCCGAGGGGGCGGCGGGGTGGCCGGGGCGGCGTCAGGGTGGCCGGGGCGGCGTCGGGGTGGTCGGGGCGGCAAGGTCGGGCCGGGGTGGGGGCGTCGGGAAGGTCGGCGTGGCGCGGGAGGATGGGGCGGCTAATTCGAAGGGGCAAGGTTCGGAACTGGCAGGATTCAAAAAACTCTAAGTGCACGATATATAAAGGAACATCATCAGAGGCGGGTTTATACTACAACCACCTCTGACGTGTTTATATCAGAGGCGGGTTTATACTAAAACCGCCTCTGATGTTGTCCTATATTAGAGGTGGGTTTATACTAAAACCGCCTCTGATGTTGTCCTATATCAGAGGTGGTCCTACATAAAACCCGCCTCTGATGTAAATACGTCAGAGGCGGTTGTAGTATAAATCCGCTTCTGATGTAAGTATCTGAAGCATTTTTGACTCGAAACCGCCTCTGATATGTCCTTTAGCCAGACACAGACGTCCCTGTTTTTAGGGAAAAACATCAGTTTTCATATGATTTATACGACAGTTCAAATAACATTCAACATTCACGCAAAGTTTTCACAGAGATCATAATCCCATAGCACATAGAAAGATTTCACATTACACAAGGATCATAATCCCACAGCACATATAAAGGTTTCACATTACACAAGTGCTCATTACAACACAATGCAAGCATACATAACCATTTCAACCTGCACCCACATCACTAATCATGCACTTGCCTTTTTCCTTTGAAAATAAGACCTTCATGATGATCATTGCGGATGTAGGTCTCGTTGTCATGACTTTGTGTTTCTTCACACATCACTTGGTCCGAATTAGGGATATCGCCAAATCTGTTGTAGTCATCCTCATCGACCACTTCATCGACACCGACGATACTCCTCTTTCCATTCCGTACAACATGACACTTCTTATTGGATGGATCGACTATGTAGAAGACTTGGTGAACATGTTTGGCAAGCACAAATGGTTCACTTGCATAAGCAACACGA
Organism: Stipa capillata; assembly: GCA_019208055.1. Lineage (NCBI taxonomy): Eukaryota > Viridiplantae > Streptophyta > Magnoliopsida > Poales > Poaceae > Stipa > Stipa capillata. Next base: position 67,368 of record JAGXJF010002676.1, read on the forward strand.
CCAAGGTCCACGGTACTCACGCCATAACTGTCAACCTTCACGTGGGAAAGATGCACCCAACGGCACTGAAATACGGGGATCTTGAACTTCACATAGTCGAGCTCCCATATCTCTTCTACGAACCCATAGTATGGCCGTGCTTCATGGGTGACACCATCTACAGCATCTATACGGACACCACTGTTCTGATATGAGCTTTTTGCATCTTGAGTCTTCGTGTAAAATGTATACCCATTTATTTGGTACCCTTGATATGTCATGACTTGGTACAATGGTTTTCTTGACAACCAAGTAAGCATATCATCGATGGATGAGCTATTGGTGATTCGGTTGTGTAGCCACTGATTGAACCTTGAGTTATGTTGTATAGTGATCCATCTTTGAGATTTATTCAGATTATGTTTCCGTACCAACTCAAAGTGCTCGGTGATGTAGGGAGATACCACATCCATGTGTTGCAACACAAGAAAGTGGGCTTTCGCAAGTGCATCAGGATCGGGATTGATTCGTTTTGCTCTGAGAGTACCGATTCCTTGTAGCCTCCCAGCGTAGCGTGATTCAGGTATGCCAATGGGTTTCACATTCAACATGTAGTCCAAACAAAACTCAACGACCTCTTCGGTTGCATAGCCTTCAACAATGCTCCCCTCTGGGTAGGATCGATTACGTACATAGGACTTCAAAATTCCCATATATCTTTCAAACGGGTACATGCTCCAAAGAAAGACAGGGCCACACATCTTAATCTCTCTGACGAGATGAACCATGAGATGCGGCATGATATCAAAAAATGTCGGTGGGAAATACATCTCAAGATGACATAGAGTTACCACCAATCGTTGTTGCAAAGCATCTAGCTGAAGGGGGTCGATGACCTTTTGGGTTATTGCCTGAAAGAACTGGCATAACATTATGATTGTCTCTCTAACCTTTGTGGGCAAAATGCCTCGAATAGCAACAGGGAGCATTTGTGTAATCAGAACATGACAATCATGAGACTTCATTCCAAGCAATTTCAAATCTTTCATGGACACAAGTTTCTTTATGCTGGTGGAGTAACCGAATAGAACTTTAATACCATGCAAGCACTTGCAAAGTTCGGTTCTCTTAGCCTTTGACAGGGTGTAACTTGCAGCTGGAAGGAATGTTCGACCTTTTTCAGACTTCTGGGGTGCTAAATCAAGTCTGATGCCCATATCGACCATGTCAAGCCTTGCGTTCACACCGTCCTTTGTTTTATCAGGGATGTTCAATAATAGACCAAGCAAGCTGTCACATACATTCTTCTCTAAATGTATGACGTCAATGCAATGGTGAATTTCCAGGTATTCCCAGTAAGGTAAATTCCAAAAAATTGACTTCTTTTTCCATATGCCCTTTCTCAATGGGATTCCTTTACCGAGAACTACGTCAACATCCTTCACCATATCGTAGACCTCCTTTCCTAAATAAGGCTTTGGAGCCATTCCCTCCTCTATTGTGCCATCAAACTCCTTTTTGAGATTCCGGTAGGGATGATTCCTTCGCAAGTACCTACGGTGCCGCATGTACACTGTCTTGTGCGAGTGCTTGAGGTACACACTTGCCGTATTATCCGGGCATTGACAGCAAGCGTTAGCTCCGTGAGTGGTTTGACCAGACAGGTTACCATAGGCAGGATAGTCATTTATGGTGCAGAACAGGAGGCCGCGTAAGGTAAAGTGTTCCCTTTTGTCGGCATCCCATACATCGTCAACCCCTTCGTTCCATAGAGTCTGAAGATCTTCCATCACGAGTGCTAGGTATACATCAATATCATTTCCAGGTTGCTTCGGGCCTTGGATTAGCATGGCCATCATGATGTACTTTCGCTTCATACAAAGCCAAGGAGGGAGGTTGTACACGCACATAGCCACCGGCCAGGTGCTATGTCGACAGGTCATGCTACTGAAGGGATTCATTCCATCCGTACTCAACCCAAACCTTACATTTCGCGACTCGGCTCCAAACGTTGGATACCTAGTGTCGATGTTTCTCCACTGGATTGAATCAGCGGGGTGTCTTAGCATGAAATCTTTCTTACGGTCGTCAGCATGCCATCTCATAAGTTTCGTGTGCTTTTTGTTTGCAAACAAACGCTTCAGACGCGGAACAATAGGAAGATACCACACTACCTTTGCCGGCGGTCCTTTCTTGCTTTCGACACCCTCTGATTCATCACCTTGAACATCGAGCTGCTTGTATTTGGATGTCTTGCATACTGGACACACATGTACATTTGCATACTCTTTACGGAAGATGATACAGTCGTTCTTACAAGCATGGAGTTTTTCTATTTCTAGACCTAGAGGACAAAGAATCTTTTTTGCTCTGTATGTGCTCGTGGGCATCTCGTTTCCCTGTGGAAGCAAGTCTGCCATGAGTAATAGGAGAGAGGTAAAACTTTTGTCGGACCAACCATTGCTTGCCTTCAATTTGAATAGTTCAAGAACAGTTGATAATCTTGTATATTTTGCCTTGCAACCCGAAAATAAAGGTTTCTCTGAGTCCTCCATCAAGCTCAGGAATTGCTCGTATTGTCTCCCCTCTAGGTCGTTTCCTTCTGCGTCATGCAACATTTCCTCCAATTCATTATCGGCCGGCTGCATGTCTCCATCCTCCTCGCAATCGGACTCACCGTCGACATCATCTTTGTTGCTACTCGCCTCATTTCCACTTGGTAAAATTATGTGCGCCTCGCCATGATTGGTCCACCGTGTATATCCACTTACAAAACCTGTAATACCCACTTTACGATAAATAGGTATTTGCTCTGCATTCATGCATACATGGCATTATCATCAACCACACCTTATTCAAACTTAGTTGTATATCAACTTTTACTTTATAGAATATGTTAATATCTCATCCTCGGTGGATATTTATACAAACACCAATCAACTTATTTGAAGTATTCAAAATAACAAAGTCATTAATAAGGGTAGAGGAAGTCATCAAACACTCTGGTGAATCCCCGCCCCTAATCCGGAAACCCTGAGGAGCTGGAAATTAGGGTTTAGTGGCAGAGCAGATCCTAGTAGATAAGAAGGTTCCAAGAGTTCATCCATAGCTTCTAGGGTAGGAACCCTAAACCCTCGACAAATTTCAGAAATCCTGGAAGCATTTTAAAAACCTAATTGAAGGGTACACCCTAAGTCGGAAATTGAATGGGGTCATGAGTCAAACATTGCTCGAAGCAATTCAAACCCTTACAATAGATCCCATTAATCACCTTGAAGCCCCTGCCAAAATTTCATAACTTTTGGAGCTATTTTGGCACATGAAATATCACAAAAACAAATCCCAATTCAAACCCTAATTTGAATTTGAATGGGAATCTAGGTCAAATCAGTCCCAAATTGGTTCAAACTCCTACACTACCTCAAGAATAATATCAGGAAGCTCCTGTAAAAATTTCAGGTTATTTGGAGTTAATTTGATCCATAAAATGATAAAGGGGAGGCAGCTGGAAATAAATAAAAAGAAAAATCAAAAAGGAAAAACCCTAACTACTCGGGCCGACAGCCCGCTCGGCCGGCCCAGCTGGCCGGCCCACCTCCCAGCGCCCGCCTCCCTCTCCCCGCCTTCCGTCTCTCCCACTGGAACGCGCCCCGCGCGTTGCCGCCTTCCCCCGCTCCCCCGTCAGGCGCCCGGGCCCGCTTGTCAGGCCCCATCCGCCACGTCCCCGGCGCCGGTACGCCGGCGTGGGCGGTGCCCCGCCCCCGACGCCACCGGTCCGGAGCCCCGCCGCCCTTTAAAGCCTCCTCCCGACCGGCCGTTGCCCTGTCCGAAAAACCCTAAACCTCCGCCCCCTTTCTTCCCTCCGCTCGGTGCCGAAGCCCCTCTGCGCCACCGTCTCTCCGAACTCCGGTGCCCAGCTCCGGTGAGCGATTCCGCCTCCCCCGGTGAGCCCCGAGCCCCAATTTTCTCCCCCGAGGTTACCCATCTCCCCCTCTGACTCCCTCCTCCCCTACATTCTCCAGATCCAAGCCTCCAGCGCCGACGCCCACATTTTCTTCCCCAAGTCGGGCATCATCTCCGACGAGCTCCTCACCGCGCCCTGGTCCTTCGCCCCTTCCCATCTTCTAGCTCTCTGTCACCCCCATCTCCTCCCTAATCTCCCTGTTGATTCCTTGTCGCAGATCTACCCTCGGCGGCCCCCGACGCCGACGACCCGAAGCTTCTCGCCGCCGGTCCTCGCCGCCAGCTCGCTCCAGACCTCCTCCTTCTTCCCCGAGCACCGAATCCTCATCGGGGTGAGCTCCTGGTTCTGTTGCTGCCTTCCTCGAGTAGCTCTGAGCACCGTAGCCAACTCCGGTGATCTTCCGGTGACCCCGCCGCCGTCCGAGCTTCGGCTCCGGCCGGTCCAGAGAGAGAGAGAAGAGAGAGTGCGAGAGAGAGAGAAGGAGGGGCCGCGTGGCGCTGAGTGATTGGCTCCCGAATGCCCAACCCTATGACATGCGGACCCCACTGGTGCTGACATGGATTAGTGGGTGGACTTCTCGGGTAGCTTCTCGGGTGCGCACTGGAATTGGAATTAGGGTTGGGTAGACTTCGGGTAGATCTAGCATTTAGGGTTACTGTTGATTAGGGTTAGTTTTGTACAGATTTTCAAATAGCCATAACTTTCAAACCACTCGGCCAAATTTGATAAAATTTATATATTTGGAAAGCTTGTGAAATTCTCTACAAGATGGCTGAAACAAAAATTAATTTTGAGCACATGCACACACTGATGTCTAGGGTTTAGGTTTAGCTAGTGTCGAGGGTCGATAAACCCTAGAATCCTAACCCTAGCCCTGTTTTCGACGATTCTTATGTTTCTGGAATCCTTGTGAGATACCTTACAACATGGAACCCCTGGAATTCCAGTACGGATACATGCACGATAAGTTTCGAGTTGATTAGCCTTTTACCGTCGTATCCCGTTAAACCATAACTCAACGAAGCATAACTAATTGCTCGTAGCCCCGAATCAAGCGGTTCCAAATGCGTTAGCTAAATGGTTCAGAGCATTTCTAAGTTATGTATATGCATGTCCATGTCACTCCAATGTGAGTAGTCACCTCTAAAACCCTAATTCGTAGTTTAACGAATCTTGCCATGCATATAGTTTAGAACCACCATTTAAACATAACATTAGTGTATTGTTAGCAATACATTCCTCGCATCAACTCTCATGCATACATGCTGGACCTTATGGATTCCTTTTTACTTCTTTTCCGGTACTCGCGTTATTCATAACAGAGGCTGAAGAGGAAGACCACTCGGCCTACGACACCGAGCAAGAGCTAAATCCTAGCACTCAAGGCAAGCAGAGCTTGTTGCATTGCACTCTTAATATTGTTCGTATAATCCTGATTGTGTGCTTTATTCTTTCGAGTATTGTTTGTATAACTAGCATGCTAGGGAATGTGATTGGAATTGGTCAGAATCGATGGATGGTTGGAGTATGATATGTCGTATGTCAATGGTGGTCCCAAATCAAAAATTCTAAGTCAACTGGAACATTGATAATAAGTGAGATGGGAGAGCCGAGGGTGGGTGCACGATGAATAAGGTGGTATTAATTGAAGTGATGGGGCGACCCCGGTGTATGAAGTCTTTGAGTGTGATAATCGCCATGCCACCGGAGGTGACTTCATCGTGCACTTTTCCCTTTCCACGCGAGGACGTTAGCGACAATCGACGCTTTGGTGTTGATGGACGGGCCTACCCCTTGGAGGCTAGCTACCTCAAGGGTAGTGAGGCATCCATATCACCTTAGGAATCGAGGTGTCGGTAACGGTCCGAGAGATTAAAGAATAAAGAGCTATGATGGATGGACTGGATTTGGAAATGTGTGGTATATTGATTTTGGAAATGGATCAAGTGAGATCTTATGTGAAATGACTGTGGATCTGGATGGTGATCTTGGATTGGATTCATATGGGAAAGAGATATCGGATTGTGGGTAGTAATACTTGTGATGTTATTTAAAGTTCGATGATCCTTTCTTATGTATATTGTTACTCTGAGAAGCATCATGTTTACTTATTGTTGTACTAGTATGAGTAGGGACATTTAATCAAGCACGGATAAGTCTTGCGAGTACGTTTGTACTCACCCTAGGTATTTCCTAGAGCTTGCAGGTGAGCCGGTGGTCGAAGATTATTTTGACGATGCTGAAATTGATGTTTCCTCGGTTAGTTAGTCGATCTATGGGATAGGTCGTAGCTTTTGTTCAGCGGCCACTAAGCCGCTGTGGGACTCATTTATTTTGCTTCCGCTGTTGTTAAGTTTCTCCGTACTCGGATATGTTTCCGGTGATAACCGACTGATGTAATATGTTGTCCCATCGTGGACTGTTAGTAGTAATATCGTACTGTAGAGCTTTGTGATGATATCCGAGTTGTTAATTCAGGCTGCCCCTGCACCGTGCGTGTATGATATGAAGTGTATGGGTATGCCGTGAAGGACCGAGGCCGTACCATTTTCTACTGAGTCGAGCAGGTGTTGGTTGAGTGACCCGCTGGCTGAGATGCTGTGCCGGCCAGGCAGGGTGTGGGCGTGTTCTACCGGGCTTTCGAGCGACCCACTAGCTTCCGAGCTAGGTTAGGGTGTGGGTAGAACCGCCGGGCTCCTCCGACCTTGTTTGTCGTAGTAGGATTCGGGAACGACTCTGAGTCTTCACCGGAATCTGGGATCTGTATGTGGTTTGGGGAAGATTGGTCGCTTCCGGCCGGCTCGCTTGTGGCGGGTGTCGGATCGTCTCACCTTGGTGCGTACGGCGCAGGTACCGTGCCACCGGGCTGACGAGTCCTTCGGTCCTTGGCGACTTCGCATTCCTCTAATCATATGTGGATTCCGGGTCCGTGACAGCTTGGTATCAGAGCCGAGCTGACCGTAGGAAGCCAATTGCAGGTGGTCGTTAGATAGGAGCTTCCGCTGCGCCATCGCCATTGGCCAGCAAAATTATTTGAAAAGTTAAACCCTATGTTTAAAACTAATAAGTAGATTGCTCTTTATTCCTTAACCTCATCGCTCCTAGTTCTGAATTTCTTCTCTATTGCATTTGTTTTCGCTTGTGTGGCTAACCATATCCTCTTTAACCTTAAAATTGTATAGGATGGTTTACAATGTGATGACCGACCCACAACAGCTTGGGGGATGGGCTACCTTGTTGTGGAGGATGTTAGAATATCTCGGAGTGCCCCAGGAAGAACTCCCTGCCTTTCACGCCAAGACTTATAAGGTTCATGGGAAGACTCATTTTTGGATGGCATGGGTCAAAGTGGAAGTTTCGGACTTGGATCAGACCTTTACATCATCTAGACCAAGTGATGAAGATGCCCGACTGGAAGCTTCAAGAAAAGCAGTTCTCCACCTACGGCATCACTTCGACGAGATCTTCCTATTTTCCCCCTTCCGTCTCATTCCCCAGATTACTGATGGAGGCGCCAGCATTAGGGTACCGGTGCCAAGTGACGACGAAGAAGAGGATGAGACTGAGTTGGAGACGATCCAGCACATTGTTGGTATGGAAGTAATGCACCATAGGTTGTATAAGGATTATGGAAGTGCTACCCAAGAAGTGGAACGATTGACAAAAGTTAACCGCAAGCTTCGCATGGAGTTGCGCCGGAGATGCCATGTGGCGAATGAAGATGAGTCTTGCGGCGAGAGCCCTTATGTCCCGGTGCAAGAGCCGACCCCAACTCCACCTTGTAAGACCAACCAACCTGAGAGTTCTGGAACGAAGCCGCGCAAACGGATGACGGCCCGACAGTACCTTCGGCTCTTCACCTCAAGACCCTCAGAAGGAGATACCTCGACACCAGCCGCTTCAGTTCCCACTAATGAAGCCGCTGCAAGAGAAGAAGAGGAAGAGGACCCTGAGGAGCGTGTGTGGTATACCACCAGCAACCCACCAACCGACGAGGAGTAGGATGAGTGGTTCAAGGATAGGGATTCGAAGTACCCCGTTGTAAGAGTTAGTCGTCGTAATGCCAATTGGATTCTAGTGGCAAGTTGCTGATCTCTTCTTATGGTGTAAAGCTGAACCGGATTCTAGGTCTAAGTTGTTTTCTGGGATCATGTAATTGGGTACTTGTGGCTGCAATTTTGGTATCTTGTACAAGTTTATTTCACCATAAGGGTGATTTAAACCGCAGCCCCACTCATGAACTCTGATGAACGAATTAATGCATCCGTGTGTTATTGTCAACCTTTAGGGTCATGATTTGTGCTCCATTTTCTTGTGAAGATGTGTATGACATGACGTGGCACGTTCATGAGTACCTTGCTGCACCGTTGCGGAATACTTTAGTTTTCTATACCTCAAGTGTTGCCGTCTCATTTCGTGTCCCTTTGATTGCAACAGAATGGCGTCAGGAACCCGTGGTGCTGCTCGCGGTCGTCGCGAAAACAATGAGGATGAAGTGCCACCTCCTCCCCCAGCAGCCAAACATCGCGGACCTGCTCATGGCCCAGAACAGGATCCTCGAGCAACTGGCGCGTAATCAAGGCGCCGGTGGTGGGCAGGCTCGAGGAGGTTTAGCTGAATTCCAGCGGACCCAACCGCCAACTTTCGATCAAGTTGATGATCCCCTAGAGGCGGATGGTTGGCTCCGGCAAATTGAAAGGAAACTCGAGCTAGCAGAGTGCGCTGAAGCTAACAAGGTCAGGTTCGCTTCCCACTGCCTGGCAGGCGCTGCCGCAGAGTGGTGGGAGAACTTCTCGGCCATGCAAGCTGCCGGCCATGTGGTCACATGGAACGAGTTCAAGATAGGATTCCGCAACTTCCATATCCCAGATGGTATCGTGGCCTTGAAGCGGGAAGAGTTCCGAGATCTCCGTCAAGGCAAGAAACCCATCATGGAATTCCTTCGCGAATTCAATCACTTGTCACGGTATGCCTCTCAGGAAGTTTCCACTGATAGAGACAAGGTTCGGCACTTTATGGACAAACTGAATAATGAGATGCGGGCAAGGCTAGCCACTGTGGACGTGCGCGACTTTCAGTACTTAGTGGATAAGGCCATTAACATAGAGGCAAGAGAGACCGTTCTCAGCCAGGATCGCAAGCGCGAACGAGAGACGCAAAAGTCAGCTGCAAGCAGTTCTCAGAAGCCGCGGGTGTGGCAGCCACCACCACCCCGCCCAGCAGTACCTTACCCAGCAAGATCTCAAGGATATGCTCAAGGATATGCTCCTCAGCCTCAACCATGGAGAGTTCAACCTCAACCAGTGAGAGTTCAGCCTCGGCCTCAGGGAGGCCAGCAGAGATCCACCTTTGATATGAGCAAAGTGAGATGCTATAATTGTGGAAACATGGGTCACTTTGCGAATGCCTGTTTACACCCTCGCGTCGGGCACGCCTTTGCCCCAAATATGCAGCAGGATCAAGCAAGAGGGAATCCACAAGCCAGAAGACCAGTCCCCAATAAACCCCAAGCCCCCGGCCGTGGCAAAGTCAACCATGTCACCGCCGAAGATGCTCAGGATGTACCGGAAGTAGTGCTGGGTACGCTTTCAGTAAACTCAACTCCCGCAACCGTACTTTTTGATTCCGGAGCATCGCATTCCTTTATATCCAGTACATTTGCACATGAGCATCATATTCCTTTATCAACTTTACATCCTCCGCTCCTTATTGCAACCCCTGCTTCGGAGCTAAAGACCGAATTGATTTGTAAGAATGTTACGGTAGAAATTGGTGGAGAGACCTTCTTAACCAATGTGGTGGTATTAAAGTCAAAAGGGTTGGATGTGATTTTAGGAATGGATTGGTTAACCAAGCATAATGCTAAGATTGACTGTGCTGAAAGATCTGTCTCACTTGTAGCTGATTCGGGCAAGACAGTTACCTTTGTATCAACTCCCCTCCTCTGGGCATTTGTTTACCATGAATGGCACCCAAGACCAGGATATTGAGCTAGTCCCAGTAGTTTGTGAATATCCCGATGTTTTCCCTGAAGAGTTGCCTGGGATGCCCCCTGACCGTGCCGTGGAGTTCGTCATTGACCTTCCACCCGGTACAGCTCCTGTCTCAAAGCGTCCCTACCTGATATCCCCAAACGAGATGTTAGAAATGAAGAAGCAACTCCTGGAGCTTGAGAGCAAAGGATTTATCAGACCCAGTTCCTCACCATGGGGCTGTCCTGCTATGTTTGTAAAGAAGAAGGATGCTAGCCTCAGAATGGTAGTTGATTACCGCCCATTGAATGAACTTACAGTGAAGAACAAATGCCCTCTCCCCAGAATTGATGATCTCTTCGACCAGTTAGCCGGAGCAAGTGTCTTCTCTAAGATTGACCTCAGGTTAGGCTACCACCAAATAAAAATCAGATCCGAAGACATCCCGAAGACAGCCTTTACTACCCGATACGGGTCATATGAGTATACAGTTATGTCTTTCGGTTTAACTAATGCCCCTTCCACCTTTACACAACTCATGAACTCAGTATTTATGGAGTATCTTGATCAATTTGTTGTTGTCTTCATCGACGACATTCTCATCTACTCCAAGTCTGACTCAGAGCACGAAGACCATTTGAGAAAGGTGCTCGACAAGCTCCGTGAGCATCGTCTGTACGCCAAATTCTCAAAATGTGAGTTTTGGAAACACCAAGTGGAGTTCTTGGGACATGTAATTTCAGCTCAAGGTGTCGCGGTGGACCCGAGCAAAGTGCAAGCTGTCCAAGAATGGAAGTCACCTAGATCAGTTACTCAGATTCGCAGCTTCCTGGGATTAGCAGGTTATTATCGTCGGTTTATTGAGGGATTCTCCTCTATAGCCAAGCCCATGACAGAATTATTGAAAAAGGATACCAAGTTTGTTTGGTCTGACAAATGTGAAGCGAGTTTTCAAAAACTCAAAGAAAAGCTGACATCAGCCCCAGTGCTTACTCTCCCAGATGTTAATAAGGACTTTGAGGTTTACTGTGACGCCTCTCGAAATGGGTTAGGATGTGTTCTCATGCAAGAAGGCCAAGTTGTCGCGTATGCTTCGCGACAGTTGCGTCCCCATGAAGCCAATTACCCAACCCATGACTTGGAATTAGCAGCAGTAGTGCATGCCCTAAAGATCTGGCGACATTACCTCATCGGTAATCGTTGCGAAATCTATTCAGACCATAAAAGCTTGAAGTATTTGTTCACCCAACCAGATCTGAACCTCCGTCAAAGAAGATGGCTTGAGCTGATTAAGGACTATGATTTAGGTCTAAATTATACCCCTGGCAAGGCCAACGTTGTTGCTGATGCGCTCAGTCGGAAAGCTTATTGTAACAACACCATGATTCTGGAGCAGCAACCCCCGCTTCACGAAGAATTTCAGCGGCTCAACTTGGAGATGATTGAGCAAGGATACCTCACCACCCTTGAGATAAAACCCTCCTTACAAGACCAAATTAAGACTGCTCAAGTTCAGAATGTTGGTATGCAGAAGATCAGAGAAAAGATAAGGGATGGTACCACCACTTGTTTCACTGAAGATGAGCATGGAGTGCTGTGGTTTGGAAAACGGCTCGTGGTACCCAAGGATCAGCAGCTAAAAGATCAAATCCTTCATGAAGCACACAACTCTCTGCTAACCATTCATCCCGGAAGTACCAAAATGTACCAAGATCTCCGTCAGCGATTCTGGTGGACCCGAATGAAACGGGAGATTGCCCGCTATGTCGCCGAGTGCGACATATGCCGTCGCGTAAAGGCCGAGCACCAGAGACCCGCAGGGCTACTTCAGCCCCTCCCACTTCCCGAGTGGAAATGGGAAGAGATTAGCATGGACTTTGTAGTTGGATTACCAAAGTCCCCCAAAGGCAATGATGCAGTATGGGTGGTTGTGGACCGCCTTTCCAAGGTCGCTCACTTCCTTCCCGTTAAGACCACACACAAAGTAAGCCAACTAGCAAGATTGTATATCTCTCGAATTGTTTGCCTTCATGGCGTTCCCATGAGAATCATTTCCGACCGAGGCCCCCAATTTACCAGCCGATTTTGGAAATGCTTACATGAAGCTATGGGAACTTCTCTGTCGTTCAGCACCGCCTTCCATCCTCAAACCAGTGGGCAAGTTGAGCGGACAAACCAAATCCTCGAAGACATGTTGAGGTCTTGTGCCCTCACAGCCGGACCCAATTGGGAAGAATACTTGCCTTATGCAGAATTTGCCTATAATAACAGTTATCAGACTAGCCTCGGAATGGCACCATTTGAAGTACTTTATGGAAGGAAATGCAGAACCCCACTAAACTGGTCGGAAACCGGTGAAAGACAATTCTTTGGACCTAACCCAATCGAAGAAGCGGAAGAAGTAGTTCACCACATCCGTCAACGACTTCGTGAAGCTCAGTCCAGGCAAAAGAGTTATGCCGATCCCCGTCGTCGCGAAGTCACCTTTCAGATTGGAGACAGTGTATATCTTAAGGTCACTCCATTCAAAGGAGTCCACCGTTTTGGAATGAAAGGAAAATTGGCCCCTCGTTATATTGGACCGTATCGAATCCTAGCCAAAAGAGGGACAGTGGCATACCAGTTGGAATTACCTCCTGGATTGTCGCGGATGCACGATGTCTTCCATGTGTCCCAGTTAAAGGCTTGCCATCGAGTTCCAGAGACGAAGATCAACCCCGAAATAGAAGTGCTACATGAAGACCTGTCGTATCGGGAACATCCGGTATGCATCCTCGACGAAGCTGAACGCAAGACTCGACGTCGTACCATCAAGTTCCTCAAGGTTCAGTGGAGCAACCACACCGAAGACGAAGCCACCTGGGAAACGTGAAGAATGGCTCAAGACCGAGTTTCCAACCTTGTTTGTCGACCGTTAGCGATCTCGGGTCGAGATCTTTTTAAGGGGGGTAGGTTTTGTAATACCCACTTTACGATAAATAGGTATTTGCTCTGCATTCATGCATACATGGCATTATCATCAACCACACCTTATTCAAACTTAGTTGTATATCAATTTTACTTTATAGAATATGTTAATATCTCATCCTCGGTGGATATTTATACAAACACCAATCAACTTATTTGAAGTATTCAAAATAACAAAGTCATTAATAAGGGTAGAGGAAGTCATCAAACACTCCGGTGAATCCCCGCCCCTAATCCGGAAACCCTGAGGAGCTGGAAATTAGGGTTTAGTGGCAGAGCAGATCCTAGTAGATAAGAAGGTTCCAAGAGTTCATCCATAGCTTCCAGGGTAGGAACCCTAAACCCTCGACAAATTTCAGAAATCCTGGAAGCATTTTAAAAACCTAATTGAAGGGTACACCCTAAGTCGGAAATTGAATGGGGTCATGAGTCAAACATTGCTCGAAGCAATTCAAACCCTTACAATAGATCCCATTAATCACCTTGAAGCCCCTGCCAAAATTTCATAACTTTTGGAGCTATTTTGGCACATGAAATATCACAAAAACAAATCCCAATTCAAACCCTAATTTGAATTTGAATGGGAATCTAGGTCAAATCAGTCCCAAATTGGTTCAAACTCCTACAGTACCTCAAGAATAATATCAGGAAGCTCCTGTAAAAATTTCAGGTTATTTGGAGTTAATTTGATCCATAAAATGATAAAGGGGAGGCAGCTGGAAATAAATAAAAAGAAAAATCAAAAAGGAAAAACCCTAACTACTCGGGCCGACAGCCCGCTCGGCCGGCCCAGCTGGCCGGCCCACCTCCCAACGCCCGCCTCCCTCTCCCCGCCTTCCGTCTCTCCCACTGGAACGCGCCCCGCGCGTTGCCGCCTTCCCCCGCTCCCCCTGTCAGGCGCCCGGGCCCGCTTGTCAGGCCCCATCCGCCACGTCCCCGGCGCCGGTACGCCGGCGTGGGCGGTGCCCCGCCCCCGACGCCACCGGTCCGGAGCCCCGCCGCCCTTTAAAGCCTCCTCCCGACCGGCCGTTGCCCTGTCCGAAAAACCCTAAACCTCCGCCCCCTTTCTTCCCTCCGCTCGGTGCCGAAGCCCCTCTGCGCCACCGTCTCTCCGAACTCCGGTGCCCAGCTCCGGTGAGCGATTCCGCCTCCCCCGGTGAGCCCCGAGCCCCAATTTTCTCCCCCGAGGTTACCCATCTCCCCCTCTGACTCCCTCCCTCCCCTACATTCTCCAGATCCAAGCCTCCAGCGCCGACGCCCACATTTTCTTCCCCAAGTCTGGCATCATCTCCGACGAGCTCCTCACCGCGCCCTGGTCCTTCGCCCCTTCCCATCTTCTAGCTCTCTGTCACCCCCATCTCCTCCCTAATCTCCCTGTTGATTCCTTGTCGCAGATCTACCCTCGGCGGCCCCGACGCCGACGACCCGAAGCTTCTCGCCGCCGGTCCTCGCCGCCAGCTCGCTCCAGACCTCCTCCTTCTTCCCCGAGCACCGAATCCTCATCGGGGTGAGCTCCTGGTTCTGTTGCTGCCTTCCTCGAGTAGCTCCGAGCACCGTAGCCAACTCCGGTGATCTTCCGGTGACCCCGCCGCCGTCCGAGCTTCGGCTCCGGCCGGTCCAGAGAGAGAGAGAAGAGAGAGTGCGAGAGAGAGAGAAGGAGGGGCCGCGTGGCGCTGAGTGATTGGCTCCCGAATGCCCAACCCTATGACATGCGGACCCCACTGGTGCTGACATGGATTAGTGGGTGGACTTCTCGGGTAGCTTCTCGGGTGCGCACTGGAATTGGAATTAGGGTTGGGTAGACTTCGGGTAGATCTAGCATTTAGGGTTACTGTTGATTAGGGTTAGTTTTGTACAGATTTTCAAATAGCCATAACTTTCAAACCACTCGGCCAAATTTGATAAAATTTATATATTTGGAAAGCTTGTGAAATTCTCTACAAGATGGCTGAAACAAAAATTAATTTTGAGCACATGCACACACTGATGTCTAGGGTTTAGGTTTAGCTAGTGTCGAGGGTCGATAAACCCTAGAATCCTAACCCTAGCCCTGTTTTCGACGATTCTTATGTTTCTGGAATCCTTGTGAGATACCTTACAACATGGAACCCCTGGAATTCCAGTACGGATACATGCACGATAAGTTTCGAGTTGATTAGCCTTTTACCGTCGTATCCCGTTAAACCATAACTCAACGAAGCACAACTAATTGCTCGTAGCCCCGAATCAAGCGGTTCCAAATGCGTTAGCTAAATGGTTCAGAGCATTTCTATGTTATGTATATGCATGTCCCTGTCACTCCAATGTGAGTAGTCACCTCTAAAACCCTAATTCGTAGTTTAACGAATCTTGCCATGCATATAGTTTAGAACCACCATTTAAACATAACATTAGTGTATTGTTAGCAATACATTCCTCGCATCAACTCTCATGCATACATGCTGGACCTTATGGATTCCTTTTTACTTCTTTTCCGGTACTCGCGTTATTCATAACAGAGGCTGAAGAGGAAGACCACTCGGCCTACGACACCGAGCAAGAACTAAATCCTAGCACTCAAGGCAAGCAGAGCTTGTTGCATTGCACTCTTAATATTGTTCGTATAATCCTGATTGTGTGCTTTATTCTTTCGAGTATTGTTTGTATAACTAGCATGCTAGGGAATGTGATTGGAATTGGTCAGAATCGATGGATGGTTGGAGTATGATATGTCGTATGTCAATGGTGGTCCCAAATCAAAAATTCTAAGTCAACTGGAACATTGATAATAAGTGAGATGGGAGAGCCGAGGGTGGGTGCACGATGAATAAGGTGGTATTAATTGAAGTGATGGGGCGACCCCGGTGTATGAAGTCTTTGAGTGTGATAATCGCCATGCCACCGGAGGTGACTTCATCGTGCACTTTTCCCTTTCCACGCGAGGACGTTAGCGACAATCGATGCTTTGGTGTTGATGGACGGGCCTACCCCTTGGAGGCTGGCTACCTCAAGGTAGTGAGGCATCCATATCACCTTAGGAATCGAGGTGTCGGTAACGGTCCGAGAGATTAAAGAATAAAGAGCTATGATGGATGGACTGGATTTGGAAATGTGTGGTATATTGATTTTGGAAATGGATCAAGTGAGATCTTATTGTGAAATGACTGTGGATCTGGATGGTGATCTTGGATTGGATTCATATGGGAGAGAGATATCGGATTGTGGGTAGTAATACTTGTGATGTTATTTAAAGTTCGATGATCCTTTCTTATGTATATTGTTACTCTGAGAAGCATCATGTTTACTTATTGCTGTACTAGTATGTGTAGGGCATTTAATCAAGCACGAATAAGCCTTGCGAGTACGTTTGTACTCACCTAGGATATTCCTAGAGCTTGCAGGTGAGCCGGTGGTCGAAGATTATTTTGACGATGTCTGAAATTGATGTTTCCTCGGTTAGTTAGTCGATCTATGGGATAGGTCGTAGCTTTTGTTCAGCGGCCACTAAGCCTCTGTGGGACTCATTTATTTTGCTTCCGCTGTTGTTAAGTTTCTCCGTACTCGGATATGTTTCCGGTGATAACCGACTGATGTAACATGTTGTCCCATCGTGGACTGTTAGTAGTAATATCGTACTGTAGAGCTTTGTGATGATATCCGAGTTGTTAATTCAGGCTGCCCCTGCACCGTGCGTGTATGATATGAAGTGTATGGGTATGCCGTGAAGGACCGAGGCCGTACCATTTTCTACTGAGTCGAGCAGGTGTTGGTTGAGTGACCCGCTGGCTGAGATGCTGTGCCGGCCAGGCAGGGTGTGGGCGTGTTCTACCGGGCTTTCGAGCGACCCACTAGCTTCCGAGCTAGGTTAGGGTGTGGGTAGAACCGCCGGGCTCCTCCGACCTTGTTTGTCGTAGTAGGATTCGGGAACGACTCTGAGTCTTCACCGGAATCTGGGATCTGTATGTGGTTTGGGGAAGATTGGTCGCTTCCGGCCGGCTCGCTTGTGGCGGGTGTCGGATCGTCTCACCTTGGTGCGTACGGCGCAGGTACCGTGCCACCGGGCTGACGAGTCCTTCGGTCCTTGGCGACTTCGCATTCCTCTAATCATATGTGGATTCCGGGTCCGTGACAAAACCCCTACGAATCAAATGATCTTGTATCTGGTTTCTCTCCTTGAACATCTTCTCGTTCTTACAATCATAGCACGGGCAATACATAAATTTGGCTCCCTTTGCCAACATATCGTCTCGTGCTACTAATAGGAAATCATCTACACCATTAATGTACTCTTGGGTCACACGGTTCTCGGGATACATCCAACTTCGATCCATCTCGCACATACTGCTACACAATACATATGCAAGAGACTTATTAACCTAGCACATACTAAAAGATCCTAACCATATGATTAATTTTCACTTCATCATCTCCAAACAACTAAACCTAATTATCTCATCCAACCAAATGAAAGCAAAATAGGGAGAGAGGGGCAAGTAGTACTAACCTTCTTCAATGTCCAATGCAATTACTCCTCAGCATCCACTCTCCCTCCCTTCAAAATTGCCTCAAAATCGTCCCTACCCGAACCAGCCGCCACCCAACAGAACAGATCAAGGAAACCCTAAAAGACTTCCCGAAAATGCTGCTTATAAAGGCGACAATTATCACAGTCGGTTGGATCACTTAAGCCGACTGTGATATCCCCCGAACAGTCATCACAAGCAGTTCACCGCACACCGCTTGTGATATATGTTACATCTGAGGCGGTTTGTGACTGAACCGCTTTAGATGACGATATATCAGAGGCGGTTCCTTTTCAAACTGCCTCAGATGACTCATCTGAGGCTGTTCGGCTCCAAACCGACTCGGATGTTTCCATTTGGGGACACAACATCAACATCAGAGACGGTCCCCGTGGCAACCCGCTTGTGATGAGTGAATCAGAGGCGGTTGAGCTTTGCCCGACTGAGATGACACGTCCCGGATGAGCCTTTCTATAGTAGTGCTTGCGCATGCACAACTCCTCGAGTTGTTGCATGCAGCCACCGCTGTTCTCCTTGCCAACACCGGACAGCAACGCCGGGAACGTGTACTTGTCGGGAGCGACATGGCCCTGTCCCCTCATGTCCCGAAACATCTCCAGCGCCTCCTCCCGGTGCCCCGCCTGTGCGAACCACTTGATGAGCGCGTTCCAGGTGACGGCGTTCGTGTGTGCCATTGCGTCGAACACCCGCCGCGCGAGGTCGGGCTCCCAGCATGACGCGTAGAAGTTGAGGATAGCGGTGGAGAGGATGGTGGTGCTATCCTCGTTGCCCAAGAAACCGCGGACGACGGCCTGCGTGTGGAGCTGCGCGCCCAGCTGGGAGGGGGAAGGAGATGAGGCGGATGAGGCGGTCTTGAAGAGCGCGGAGAACGTGCGGGGCGTGGGGGCGTCAGCGATGATGAGGTCTCGGGCGCGGACAAGGTGGATGACGAGGACGAGATAGTGGTGCGGCTGCTGTGGCGGCAGCTCTGGCCTGGCGCTGGCTTCAGGTTCCGGTGAGGAATAGCGTCGAGCAGGTGGCGGGCGGGACCGGGGGTCGAGTGGGGATTGGGAGCGTGTGGGGTTGGAGGAGGAGGAGGAAGAGGCGGCATCGGTGGCGAAGCTAGGATTCACCTGATGGGTGGGGCACCAAAATTTTTTTTTGCTTTGCAAATAAAACATATAAGTACAAGTTTATCAAAATGTATATAGCATCGCAAACTCCATATATACTGCATATATAAATACAATTTTTGACAAAAGCACAATGCAAATTGTTTAATAAGGTCTCACGGCATCAAATTCTACTAATAAGTTCAAATATGAAGTAGTCTCTTACATGAACAAAAGATAGCATGATTAAAATATTACAATACTACTCCACTTTGCTATTTCTCATGGCCATGAAAGTCCCGATTATCTCATCATCACTTACTTTGGAGAAAATATCTCGCTCAATAAAAGTAACCATACAATTATTCAAGAGTTTATCACCCATACTATTTCTCAACTTGCTTCACTAGACACATTGCAGAAAATACTCTTTCAACATTTGTTGTCGCCACCGGTAGAATCAATACCAACTTGAGAAGCAAATACACCAAATCATAGAGCACATGCTTTTGTGTCTCAACAATTTTAATAGAGAGCTCACTAAGACTATTTATGCTTTTGAACCTATCATCCCTTCTCATGTCATCAATGAAGTTCTCAAGTTGGATTTCAAGTCTTATCAAATCTATGCTCGATATGTCATTGGGATAAAACTTAGCAAGTCTAAGTAGTTTTTGTGCATCAAAAGAAGCAAAAGAATTGAAGGGGTTCAATGCCGACATGCAAACAAGCAACTTCATATTAACCTCATCAAAGCAACTTTTCAAGCTCTTGACTAATTTGATCAATCACCCCAAGATATTCTCTTCTAAAATGATCATCATTTGATTGTTTTGGGTAAAACCGCACTGACCTTCCATGTGGCACCTAAATATCATCCCATGATGTTGGAACTTGAATGCCATGTTCATTGCAAAAAGATGTAATCTTTCCAATAAATCCTTCCCACCCATGAGACCTTAAATGTTGCATCTACTCTTTGCCACACTCACAAGTGACATTGCGTTGACAATATCTTGGTCTCTCTTTTGCAAAGATTGAGACAATTCATTTGTGTATCCAAGAATGAGAAGCATCGAATGTGCATTGAAAACAAAATCAAATGACTCAAAGGCTAGAACCATAGCATGCACTTTTGTCCAATCATGCCTTTGTGAGCGATCTTCTCCAATAGTTATGAGTACTTCACGGATTGTGGAATACATACTGATGATATGCAAAATAGTTCTACAATGAGAACGCCACCGAGTGTCACCGGGCCTAGCCAACCCCATCTCTTGATTTAATCCATGCCCACTTTCTATTTCACCCAATTCTAGTGCTTCCAAAACTTTTCGAGCTCTAACATTTCGAAACATGTCATGACGCTTGCAAGAAGATCCAATAATATTTAGCAAGTAGGAAACTTGATCAAAAAACCACACACAAGCATTACTATCCTTGGCAACGGCAATAAGAACTAATTGGAGTTGATGTGCAAAACAATGAACATAACATGCAGAAGGTGACTCTTTCATGATCAATGTTTTCAAGCCTTTGATCTCTCCTTTCATGTTACTAGCCCCATCATATCCTTGTCCACGGATTTGAGTGACAGTCAACCGGTGTTTAATAAGTAAAGACTTAATTGCTGATTTGAGTGACAAAGAAGTCGTACCAGCTACATGATATGAACTACTCCAAGGAACCACGCACATACCCTTCCAAGTTTGTCAACATAACACAAGCAAAGAGCTAGTTGTTCCTTATTTGATACATCACTAGACTCATCGGCAAGAATTGCATAGTGGTCATCATCAAATTCTTCCAATATGTGTCTCGTAGTTTCTTTGGCACAACTTTGAATAATGTCCTTTTGTATGTCAGCACAAGTCAACTTGCAATTTCTTGGAGCATTCTTCAAAACCACCTTATCAATTTCTTCATTACTTGATGCTAGCCATTTCAAAAGTTCAAGAAAATTCCCTCTATTATTAGATTCCTCACTTTCATCATGTCCACGGCATGGCAATCCTTGATGTAAAAGAAACCTCAAGAATTTAAGTGAATAAGTCAACCTAGCCGTGTAAATACGTAGATCCTCTTTTGATGCCTTCAAGATAATATTATCAATTGATGTATTGGGCTTTCTTGTGAACAAGTCAAACTTCTCTTGAGCTTTTTTGTGAATGCTTGTTATACTACCCACATGTTTGTCTAGCGCATCATTTCTATTCCAATTTCTCCAACCATCTTTAACAAAGCTATCACCCTCCTTGGTTTTGTTTTTGAACAAGTAACATACCAAACAAAACACATCATCCTTCTCGATACTATATTCAAGGCAACTACTGTATCTATGAAACCAAAGAAAACTGAAGTGGCGATCTCTACCTCCAATATCCCTTGATGGATAATCATATGCATAAGGTTGGCATGGACCTTTGAGAATATATGCTCTCCGAACTGCATCTTGATCATTGAGATGATAGCTTGCAATGGGCATCCTTTCCCCCGGATCATGTCGAAGGAGGTCAACATCATAATCTCTTTCTTGCTCAATCAAAGATTGTTCTTGTTCTTGAATTAGCTCTTCAATCACCTCCGATTCTTGTTCTTGATTTTCATCTTCAACCATGTTGTCAACAAGTGGAACCTCCATGGCATTGTTCTTTGCCTTAGCCTCATGCTTCCGGAAAAGAGATGCAATATCTCCCTGTCCAAATTTATTCCTTTTCATTTCAGCCCAACTCCCAAATTCCCAATTCCCAAATTCCTAAATGCGCAAAAGAATCTCCCTTTGCCGATCTGTCCCTCCCTCTGCGGCTCTGCTGATCTACCCCTGCCCCTCCCAAACTCCTCCCTCAGTCCCTCTGCCGACCCCAGCAGGCCAGCACTGACTGAGCACTGCCGACCCCGCCTGCCGCTTGCTGCACTCCTCCTCCCAGCCGGCGGCCACAGTTCTGCCAAGAGCCACAAGTAGGACCGCCGCCCGCCGCTCTCCTCCTCCCGGCCGCGACGCCGCCCGCCGCCGAACAGCGCCGCCAAGGAAGTTGGAGGTCGGACCGCTGCCGGTGCGCCGAAGCTGCGCCGGACGCCGGTGCATCCTGCCTTAGTGCCGCTGCTAGCCTCCGGGCACTGGCCGCCTGCTGCTGGTCGTGGTTGAGCCGCCGCCGCCGCCTGGCTCCCGCAGTTCTGCCTCGGCGCCTCTGCTTGCTTTCCCCGCCTCCCCGGTTGCCAACCTCCGAGATCCAGGGCCGACGGCCGCTTGCTGCGGTGCTGCCTGCTGCAGTGCTGCTAGTCGAGCCACCCGCCCGCCACGGCACCGTCCTCCCGCCGCGTGATCTGGTCGCTAGGGCGCCGCTTGCCGCTTGGGGAGTGAGTTGCCTGATGGAGTGAGGCAGTGAGCGTCTGAGCGATGGAGATTGGGCTAGTGGGCTTTTGAAAAAATTTAGTACAAAATGGGTTGGGCTTTGGGTGGTCCATGGACCACCTGGACCACCCTTCAGCGTCGCCACTGGGCGGCATTGGTGGAAGAATGCTAAGCTGAATAGGGCGGCTACCACCAGCCGAGCGGAGGCAACAAGTGAGCAGAGGTAGGAACTCACCTTGGGTGCATTGCTTTGTTTTACAGCTTCCTCGGGAGGAACAGCCATACCACACGCCACGGAACGGCAGGCATTTTTCTCAGGCGGTGGCGGCGACCAAGTTTGGGGCTTAGGCCGTGGTGGCTGAATAGGATACTTTAGAGGGTATTCCGAGAGGCCGTAAAAGAAAGGGATGCGCTATTTCTCAAATTTATTGTCATGCGATTGCGATTGCTGGAGATGTTCTTAATTCTTAGTTATTTTTTAAGTTTAAGTTGTTAGATCAACAGTCAATTATTCTTATCTATATTTTTTGGACTATAATTTTAAGCTAAGCAATGTACAATTTTAGGTGACTAAAATTTATAAAAAACTCAGGTAACTGAGAATTAACAAAAGTGAATTGTTATTTCTCAGTTAACCGAGGTGTATGTTATTAAGTCTATAGTTACACAAAATAGTTTATACAATTTTAGGTTTGAAGTACCTAAAATCGCACATAATTTTAAATTTTGTAATTGCCCAATTAACAATTAGATAAAAAATTAAGTCCAAGAATACTGATTTAGAAATAATATTTTTTACCCGACTTAGAAATAGACGTTACTTTAGAAAACTGGAAAATCTAGCCTTCGGAAAGTAGCAAAATCTCTAATTGCATGCCGTCGCCACAACCACAAGCCCACATGGGCAGAAACACCAAGGGCACTTTGATTCATAGAATTTACAGAAAATAATTTGATTTCTACGTAAGTTGACAATTCAACTATTTTATAATTTAGCACAATTAATTTGGACCAGAATTTAGGATGTTTCTGGATTTCTCTATCAATTAGAGCGCTGGACATGTGGTTGCACATTTCCATTATGTACTTTCTATGGGATCCGTTTTTGCTTTATTTGCAGGATCTTACCAATTTTCCATCCCTTCTTTGTAGAATTAGAGAGATTCGATACATCTCACGCTCATACCGATTTGTCGTGTAAATACATGTGCAGAAGGCACACAAGTGCACGCACACACAGCCGAACTAACTTGAGGTGGCTTGAGCATGAATAGGCTGTTTTTCCTCTTCGTGTTTTCTCACCGTTCTTCCTTTCTTCTAACTAGCATAGCATAATGTTTTGCGCAGTTTACGCTAGAAACATCTACCGTTTTTAATTTTTGAGACTTGTAAACGTAATATTATTTTATTTGCAAGAATACCACATTAACGGTTGGATGTGTTGTTTCTGTTGGAATAATTAGACAATTTTCAAATTATACGAATCCATTAAATCACGAAATACGACATGATAAATATTCTAGCGAATATATCTACAGAAGCATTTCCAATCAAGCTACACATGCTAGTGTACTTAATCATCAGAATTTCATCAAATAGTCTAGACATGCTATTATCTAGCTCATAGCCTAAGGATATTACGAATAGAGAGAGGCACAGAACGTACGTGGCGTTCGTTGAGAAGATAGCAGCACCGCTATTGTTGCCGTTGTCACCCGCCATGTAGTCGTTCGCTTGATGAAGAGGAAGTAGCCGTACCACAACAACACCTCGCTCCGATTTAGCAGCGTGAAGTAGTCGAAGAAGGTAAGCCGAACAGCAGCAGACAGTCACGCAGAGCGCTCCCCAAAAACCTTATTCGCCTTCTCCTAGTGCAGGATCTCAAAGGGAAGGGTTTCGGAGACTTGTCCTTCCGGACGCCCGTGCACGCGAACGTCGGGATGGAATAGCACTAATGTGGCAGCATAATACTAGGAACATTTAGAAGGAACAAGCTTCACTCGAGGTTCACGCTCACGAAGAGATAGAATACAAGAGGGCTCTTTGTGGGAGAGAGAGGAAAGCCCTAAGGCTTGAAGTGCAATGAGGGCAGCCCCCTCCTCCTCTTTATATAGACTAGCTCCCTCCTCCATTTTCTTTCCACTAGAATATGGTACTAAACCAATTACAAGTGTTAACAATTTAATTGGGCCTTTGGGATTTTCAGGAATTTAATTAATGGGCTAGCTAGGCCCAATAATTCTAACAATCCCCCACCAGATCCCAGAGGCACCAGGAAATTGCTCTCTGTTCCAAAATATTGTTTGATATACCAGTGTTTCAGTGGAGACTGTTAAGTTAAACATCCACCTAGACAGTAAGCTACACTTATTTGCAACTTGAACAGTGGACTATGCCTTGAACTACAAGTTTTGTGCAAACAAATTTCACGCAAAGCCTTGACCGATACTAGGCTGCCGTAGAGCTTTTCTACGGGTGGAGCTTATACGTCATACTCTGGGCCTTATCATGTGTTTATTAGAGAGTATCCAGCTCTCATAGACTGCGACCTTTAACAGTCAGACCATATAGGTGTGTTCTTTCAAGATGTTCTGTAGGACAACATCTCTGCTCAAAAGGCCACTCAGAACACATTAAGATAAAGATCAACCTGTCATACAGATTAGGAGAGAATTGCATCTTCACGGAGTGGGTCTTCATAAAAGAAATACTCTCCTCTCAGTTAACCAATAGCTTATCTCGCCAATTCTACTTCACGGGATCTCCGATCACATAGAATGGGTTACCACTATGGATAACTCATGCAGTGGGTCTCATACCCATCTCCCTCGACGCAATGTCTATCACACTCCATGACAAAACATTTTGTGAAGGGATCTGCCAGTCTTAGTCGTTTGGATATAATCCAAGGCTATCACTCCAGAGTTTCTCAATTTCCTGACAGATTTGACCCTTCTCTTTACATGTCTTGATGACTTCATAATATCCTTAGAACTGTTCACTTTGGCAATCACAGTTCATGAGGATAGCAGATATTGGTTTTTCAATCACCTGTAAGTCCATCAAGAGCTCCCGAAGCCATTCGGCTTCAACTGTAGCTGTATCTAATGCTGTGAGTTCTGTTTCCATTGTTGATCTCATTAAGATGATCTGTTTGCAAGACTTCCATGAAACAATGCCACCTCCAAGAGTGAAGACATATCCACTTGTGGCTTTGATTTCATCAGCATCAGATATCCAGTTTGAGTCACTATAACCCTCCAGTACCCTTGGGTACCCAGTATAGTGAATGCCAAAGCTTTTTGTGCCTTTTAGATAGCGTATTACTCTTTCAAGAGCATGCCAATGATCATTGCCCGGATTGGAGACAAACCGGCTTAGCTTGCTCACAGCAAACACGATGTCAGGCCTCGTGGCCCTAGCTAAATATATGAGCAAACCAATGATTTGAGAGTATCTTAGTTGATCCCTAGCTATTCTTCGATTCTTCCAAAGCAACACACTAGGATCATAAGGTGTTGGAGAAGGCTTGCAGTCGATATAACCAAAGTGACTCAAGACCTTTTCCACACAGTGAGATTGCAAAAGCGTGATCCCACCATCTTCACCTCTCAATAGCTTGATGTTCAAGATAACATCAGCTACTCCCAAATTCTTCATTTCAAAGTTGTGAGATAAGAATTTCTTGACCTCCTCAACAACATGAAGATTGGTTCCAAATATTAGTATGACATCAACATACAACCACAGAATAACTCCTTCACCCCCACCATGGCGGTAATACACACATCTATCAGCTTTATTAACAAAGCCTGCAGATGTAAGAGTTCTGTCGAACTTCTCATGCCATTGCTTAGGTGCTTGTTTAAGGCCATACAAAGACTTCAGTAACTTACACACCTTTCATTCTTGACTACAAAACTACCTGGAACTATATATAGACACCGTCAGGAAGCCCAAGTGCTTCAACTCCCCGTCGAGAGAGGAAGCGAACAGGCACTCATTTTAGTTCCTCTTCAGGAGATGAAATGAACAGGAACTTCATAATTAATTATAGTAACACGTCCGTTACTAAAAATAATTCTCACGGAAGTCCAAAAGACCGCACCTGCCAGCCAGCCACGTCACGGCTCGGATCGCGCTCGTGCACGTGAGCTATCTTAACGTCCATTTGATGAACGAGAAGACCATGTGAGGCAGCCAATGATAGTAGTACACGAATGGTGGTCATTCGGGCAACAGGTGAGTAAGTATCAAAGAAATCTTCGCCTTCTTTCTGGGTATAACCCTTGGCCACAAGCCGCGCCTTATACTCTTCAATAGTACCATCAGGCCTAAGCTTTTTTCTGAACACCCACTTGCATCCTACGGTTTTGTAACCGTAAGGACAGTCAGTGATTTTCCAGGTTCCGTTAGCGAGAATAGAATCCATTTCGCTACGGACTGCTTCTTTCCAGTAGTCAGCATCCGGGGATGCATAAGCTTCTGAAAAAGCCCTGGAAGTATGATCCACAAGATTTACAATGAAATCATCACCAAAGGATTTTGCAATCCTTTGTCTCTTGCTCCTCCTAGGAGCTTCATTGTCTATCTCCTCAGGATTTTCCTCAAGTGTTTGTTCAAAATATTTCAAGGATGTGGCAGGATTAGGAGTTTGTTCAGATTTCCAACTAGAATTGCTAGATGTGTTTTTCATAGGAAATATATCTTCAAAGAATGTGGCATCTCTGGATTCCATAATGACACCAACATGCACATCAGGCACTTCAGATTTCACTACTAAAAATCTATAAACAATGCTATGATGAGCATAGCCCAGAAAGATACAATCCATGGTTTTTGGTCCAAGCTTGCATTTCTTTGGAATTGGCACATTGACTTTCGCCAAGCAACCCCAAGTGCGCAAATGTGAGAGTGATGTCATTTTCTTTTCCCATTGTTCAAATGGGGTTATGTCTTTATTCTTTGTAGGAACTATGTTTAGGACATGACAAGAAGTCAATATAGCCTCCCCCCACCATGCCTTTGATAGCCCCGCAGTGTCTAACATGGCATTAACCAACTCTGTTAGAGTGCGGTTCTTCCTCTCGGCAATCCCATTTGACTGGGGTGAATAGGGATGCGTCCTCTCATGGATTATACCATGTTCCTCATAGAATAAAATGAACTCATTAGAAAAATACTCTCCACCACGGTCGGACCTAACCCTTTTGATTTTTCTTTCAAGTTGGTTCTCAACTACTGCCTTATAGATTTTAAAGTAGTGTAAAGCCTCATCCTTAGATTTTAACAGATACACATAGTAATACCTAGTGGAATCATCAATCAAGGTCATGAAGTATTTCTTTCCACCTTGTGTCAACACACCATTCATCTTACATAGATCAGAATGAATGAGCTCTAATGGTGCCAAGTTCCTTTCCTCTGCAGCCTTATGGGGCTTACGAGGTTGCTTCGCTTGCATACAAGCTTGGCACTTAGAGCTTTGACTAAGGTGATTTTCGGGATTAAACTCAAGCTGGCAAGCCGTGTCATGGTACCATAGTTAATATGACAAAGTCGTGAATGCCATATATTAGCTTCACCTGCATTAACTTCATCACACAAACATGGTTTATAACTTTATTACAAAAGTCTGAAAGAGATAGGCGAAACAAGCCTCCACACTCATAGCCTTTTCCAATGAAAGATCCATATTTGGACAAGACTACTTTATTTGACTCAAATACCAACTTAAACCCATCTCGACAGAGAAGGGAGCCGCTAACAAGATTCTTGTTTATTGAAGGGACATGCTGCACGTTCTGTAGTTGCATGATCTTTCCCGAAGTAAACTTCAGATCGACCGTGCCAACACCATGAACAGAAGCATGTGACCCATTCCCCATCAGGACTGAGGAATCCCGAGCGACGTGATAAGTAAAGAACAAAGAGATATCAGCACACACATGAATATTGGCACCAGTATCAATCCACTAATCGGTAGACTGACAAGCCGATAGAACAGTAGGTGAATTACCATACCCTGCTCTCGTCTCGGTGTTGCCAATAGTCACATTGACAGACTTAGAGTTCTGTCCTTGCTGACTCTTCCTGCCTTTGTGACTCTTGCAGTTCTTGGCCCAGTGTCCAAGCTCACCGCACACAAAGCAAGGATGCTCTTTTGTGTTCTTCTTCTTCTTGAAGTTGGTAGTCGGTGCAACCTTGTTTTTCCCTTTGAACTTGTAGGTGTTTTTCTTCTGCACTAAGTTAGCGCTAGAAGTTCCTCCGATTCCCTTAGAGTGTGTATTTTTTGCTCTCACATTCTCTTCAACATCAAGAGAACCCAAGCTGTGCTTCCCGATACTGTATTCGAAGCAGTTCTTCGAATTCCTTATTTTTTGCTCTCGCGTTCTCTTCAACATCAAGAGACCCAATGAGATTCTCGACAGAGAACTCTTGTCTCTTATGTTTTAGAGAAGTAGCAAAGTCCCTCCATGAGGGATGCAACTTGCCAATAATGCCTCCAGCGACAAACTTGTCGGGTAATACACACTTTAGGAGTTCGAGTTCTTTTACAATGCACTGTATCTCATGAGCCTGCTCAACTATAGAACAGTCATCAACCATTTTGTAGTCATGATATTGCTCCATGATATACAGTTCACTGCCAGCATCGATTGCGCCAAACTTGGCCTTGAGCACATCCCACAATTCATTGGCATCATGCATATGTAGATATGCATCAACCAATTTCTCACCAAGCACTCTAATGATGGCACCCACAAAAATGACGGTGGCATCCTGGAACGCTTTTTCCTGTTCAAGAGTAGCCGTTCCCTCAGGCTTGCCAGCCGCCACCCAGTACACGTTCATAGCGGTGAGCCACAAGGTTACTTTAGTTTGCCATCTCTTAAAATGTGGTCCATTAAAAGGACCTGGTTTTAGCGCAGCGGCAAAGCCAGTCATCGAAAATTGCCTAACATACGGTTTGACAAAATAAGGTTTTTGGATTGTTGGAATAATTAGACAATTTTCGAATTATACTAATCCATGAAATCATGAAATACGACATGATAAATATTCTAGCGAATATATCTGCAGAAGCATTTCCAATCAAGCTACACATGCTAGTGTACTTAATCATCAGAATTTCATCAAATAGCCTAGACATGCTAGTATCTAGCTCATAGCCTAAGGCTATTATGAATAGAGAGAGGCACAGAATGTACGTGGCGTTCATTGGGAAGATAGCAGCACCGCTATTGTTGCCGTTGTCACCCGCCATGTAGTCGTTCGCTTGATGAAGAGGAAGTAGTCGTACCACAACAGCACCTCGCTCCAATTTAGCAG
Source organism: Stipa capillata (assembly GCA_019208055.1). Classification (NCBI taxonomy): domain Eukaryota; kingdom Viridiplantae; phylum Streptophyta; class Magnoliopsida; order Poales; family Poaceae; genus Stipa; species Stipa capillata. Next base: position 96,548 of record JAGXJF010002676.1, read on the forward strand.
CATGAAGTAGTCGAAGAAGGTAAGCCGAACAGCAGTGGACAGTCACGCAGAGCGCTCCCCAAAAACCTTATTCGCCTTCTCCCAGTGCAGGATCTCAAAGGCGAGGGTTTCGGAGGCCTGTCCTCCTGGACGCCCGTGCACGCGAACGTCGGGATGGAATAGCACTATGTGGCAGCATAATACTAGGAACATTTAGAAGGAACAAGCTTCACTCGAGGTTCACGCTCACGAAGAGATAGAACACAAGAGGGCTCTTTGTGCGAAAGAGAGGAAAGCCATAAGGCTTGAGGTGCAATGAGGGCAGCCCCCTCCTCCTCTTTATATAGACTAGCTCCCTCCTCCATCTTCTTTCCACTAGCAATATGGTACTAAACCAATTACAAGTGTTAGCAATTTAATTGGGCCTTTGGGATTTTCAGGAATTTAATTAATGGGCTAGCTAGGCCCAATAATTCTAACAGTTTCTACATGATATTAGATGAAAATGTAGATTTAATGTTTGAATCGTTACGTAACCAGTTGGTAGTTTATACATGAGTTAGCAGTTGCTTTCACGTGGTATCAGATCATCATGCTTAATTAAAGTTTGGATCGCTAGCCAACTGGTCATTTGTGCGTGATATTGTTTCAGTACGTGGAATTAATCAAGTCCACTATATCTAGATGTAGGGAAGTATATAGAATTAATCGGTGGCTTGAACACCAGACGACCGGTCATTTGTATGTGCTATCCGATCGATATGCAAAACTAAAGTTCAAATCATGGGTCAACTAATTGGTCATTTGTACTAAGCTGGCAGGTTTGGTTGTGCCCTTGTGCATGATATCAGATTAGTACATAGAACTAAAGTTCAGAAAGTTACCCAGTTGACCATTTGTACAAGATATTAGATCAATATGCAGAACTAAAATTTTGATTGCCGAGTCGGACCTTGCTTTGTACGGTAGAAGGCTAGGTAGTCCTTTGTACAGTATGTGAAATTAAAGTTTGGATCATGAGCCTCAACTAGCCGACAGTGTGTACTAAGCCAGAAGGTTGTTTGTACATAAAATTACATGAGTAAGAAGAACTAAAATTTGAATTACGAGCTAGTCGATCGTTTCAATGTGATATTTGACACAAAGTTAAGGTTTGTATTGTCGATCTTTCATATTAGTACACATGATTAAAGCTCGAACAGTAGTTGTATGAGGTACACAGTTATGAATATCTATCAATTGTGAGCTATTAATAAGTAGAATCCAGTAGATGAATGACGGAATAATGTTTATGTACAGTTATGATGATCTATCGGTTGTGATTCATTAGCAATAAGGGTCTATCAGATTAATGACAAGATGATGTTTACATATAGTTATGAAAATCTATTAGCTATGGTTCATAATAATAAGGGCTAACAAATTAATGGTTATATGTCATGCTTTATTGTGAGACTTTTGAGCATATTTCTATATAATAGATAGACATAGCCTTGGCTGACACTAAAAGTTGAAGCTTAAGAATGTGATGATCTTGCTTTGGGTTTAGTGGTCGAGTAGAAACAATATGAATGTTGGGTAGAAAGAAAGAGAGGACGTCATTAGTACTGTGTACATTCTTTTAGTAAATTTCATTTCGTATCAGATATTTGTCAATCGTGACAGTTTGGACAAATTTTTCTATGACATATTATACTAGATTTAAACACTAAAATCATAGTTTGAACCAAATTTAATGTATTGATCCCATCCTAAAAGATTGGGCCCACATGTTAGGCCGACGTGGTGTTAACTAGGACATCACATCACTGGACAGGTGGGGTATCGCTCTGGCACTCTCTCTCTCCTACCTCTCTTTCCTCTCTCTTAGGCATATTTTGGAAAGGTTGAAGGCATTGAGATGGAATTTTCAATGAGAAGAAGTCGTTTTCGAGGTAGAGTGTCAGAGTTGCGTCATTCCCACTCGAGAGAGCATGAGTGGGATCACTACTACATAAATGCTCATCCTGGATATTTGACGGTTCATCGAACCATCTAAAATGAATGTCATCACAAACGGGTCAAAAATCCACACATCCGAGACAACTGGACTATCTGTGATGACCTGTTATCTCAAATGCTTCTTGGACTAACTGAGATGAGTCATTAGAGACGGTTATGAATCGTCTATGATGAGGTTTCATGTCACAGACGTGTGACATTTTATGGAAAGTTTTAGACATATCAGTTAGGTTTTCCCAGATCTTTTTGGCCGCGGCGGCAACGTGGAGAGTTGGCGATTTTGAGGTGATTATCATGATCTATATATAATTGATTTATATATTTTGAATAGCTATAGAAAGTGAATTAAGATGCATGGATTGAAAAGATTTTGTCTAGCATGGAGAGCGGTTAATTTGGGGTTTAATTATATCTTGCAATTAGACATAGGGCAATTAGCTCTTGGTAGTAAAGATATTTGGAACTAATGCATAGGGTGATGTAAAAAAATTTGTGCAGAGAAGCTCAAAGATTAGTAGCTAATTTAGGGTTTAGCTCTTGGTAATTGTGCGATGTAATATTTAGATGCACTTATTTGAGAAGATCATGTCAGTTAGGGTATAAACTATATATGTATAGAAAGATATATGTGTTTAATAAATGCATAACACTAAATTAGTGTTTGTATGTCTGTGCATAGATGGACCAAATCTAGATGTACAATGTGAGCCGTGCAACCTAAGAGTACATTAATGGTGTGAATGAATTTACAAGAGCAACCTAGGAGGATATGTTAAGAAAGAGGGCTGAATTTTTGTGTTGTCCATACTTTGATTGCAAGAATGAGAAGATGTTGAAGAACCTAGCTTAGATGCAAGGTAACTTGATTCAAAGGGGTTTTATAGATGGTTATACACGCTAGACTAGTCACAACGAAAAGTGGATAATTACAGAGGGAATCAATGAAATGATCAACGATATGCCAGATGATGTCGATTTTGATCTGACCGGGGTGATGATGATACGTTCTCCAATGATAATGATTTGGATTAGATCTTACGCAATGTAGAAGGGAACCTTGGTGGAAGAGAATATGATAAATTTGGTCTTGATTGAGAACTCAAAAAGACTTTTGTACCCGAGTTGCAAGACAAATAACACAAGGTTGCATCCGTTCTTGAACTGCTTAAATTGAAGGCAAGCAATGGTTGGTCGGACAAAAGTTTCATGACGCTGTTACGACTCTTGGCAGACATGCTTTCAAAGGGAAACTAGTTTCCCATAAGCACCTACAAAGCCAAGAATGTTCTTTATCCCCTAAGATTAGAAATTGAAAAAAATACATGCTTGTAAGAATGATTGTATCTTCTACTGTAAAGAGTAGAGAATTTGCAGGTATGTTTAGTACAAGACATCCCAATACAGGCAGCGTAAGAATGAAGATGATGATACTGAGGGCAACAAGGAGACGAAAGGACATCTGGCTAAAGTCATGTGGTATCTTCCTATAATCCCCTGTTCGAAGCATTTGTATGCGAATCTGAAACATGTGAAACTAATGCATTGGCACTTAGACGAACGTAAGGACGATGGAATGCTAAGACACCCAGCTAACTCATCCAATGGACAAACATTGATAGTGAGTTTTCAACTTTTGGTGCAAAACCAAGGAATGTAAGTTTGGATTGAGTATAGATGGAAATCCATTCGGTAGCATGAGCAGCCGACATAGCACTTGGCCAGTGGCTCTTTATATGTACAATCTTCCTCCTTGGTTGTATATGAAGCGGAAGTATATTTTATTAGCCATGCTCATTGATGATGACATGGCACCCGGGTATCATCAAGGAGGACGAATCCGGCCTTCCAGCCACGGGATGGGCCGGGCCGACTACTCGGAGTCCGACTACAGCACGGGGGCGCCTCATCAGCGTGGAGTATAAGACAAGGACTATTACCTACCCGGCATACCCGGAATCTGTTGTAACCGAATAGGAAACCAATCTGTTAACTACTCGGACTCTTGTAACCCTACCCCGGTCGCCTATATAAGGCCTGGTAGGGGACCTCCGATCGGGAGGCAATCAAGTCATCTAGGTCATAGACAATTTCCAAGTCCAAGCAACCTCGAGATCGATTCTCTAGGGCTTGCGGCACTCGGGATACACGCAATACCAGCCACCAAACACAGGACATAGGGTATTACCTCTCCGTGAGGGCCTGAACCTGTCTAAATCTTGTCTCCCGTGTGCACCCATCCGGATTTGCTGTGCTCACGCCGCCCCATAAGTAGTATTGCCGGAATAATACTCCGACAGTTGGCGCGCCAGGTAGGGGTGTGCGCATAGATCCATCTGCATGAATCTGGATGGGTTTCGTCAACGTCAACAGCGTCTTCATCCCGGGAAGCATCATGAGATTCGCTCTCATGAGCGCTGTCCCGGATCCCGGCCAACTTTTCCAATTTGGAAGGTTAAACTTCATCGCCGACAAGATCGGCCAGCTCCACCTCTGCTACTCGGCGACGTCCCGATCAACAGAGGCTCCATCAGCTTTTCGGCACGGCCTTCTCCCCAGGGAAGAGGCTGCACCGACCCCAGATCCGTTTGCTCCGCGCGAGTTCACGCTCGGATCTCAACTGGTGGGGGCTATCGACTCTCTCCTCCCCGTCCTCGAGTATAACTCGGATGATCAAGAGAGCTCTGGCAGCCACCATCCGTCCCGGGAAGTCTTCATGGCCAACGCCGACTTGCCAGTCGACGGCGATGGCCGAGCTGTCCCCATCGTGGAACAAACGCCAGCTGAGCTCGAAGCTACCCGACTCCGACTCCTTGCCAAGGAGGAAGAGTTGATCGAGCAGCAGACTCGGCTCGCTCGCCAGCGAGACGACCAGCGCCGCAATGACGACATGAGGGCTCGCGGACGCCAAGTCCATAATGAACTCCGCATGCGTGAAAGGGACGGGGTCACAATATTCCCGCTCCCGAGTCACAACATCGTCGCGGCCACGATGGCAGCATGCGCCATTGAGATCCCTGAGGGCAACCCAGGACATGACGAACTTCGGCAACTCCGTGTTCTGTTGGAAGAAACCGCCCTGCAGCAGGCCGCAGCTTCAGAAGATCGCATTGGCTCCTCAGCAGGTGCTAGGAGTCGGCTCTCCACCCCTCCAAAGAGTCCATCTGACAAGGGTGGACGACGAGCAAGGCCCGACCGACATCAGCCGGCCGGAGATGTTCATGGGCGACTCAGCCCTAACCGAGACGCCCGCGGCACCATAGCCGCCAGAAGCCGCGCCCGACAGGATGCGGACAAGAACGCCTGTCAGGTCGCACCGGTCCACAATCGACTCGGACCAAGGAACCCTGCAGGCGCTGAAGGAAGCGCTCACCATGGTTCCAGGAGAGACGATCGTGGCGGCCACCATGACGACAGCGGCGCCACCAGCCGGGGACGCTCTCCAACGTCATCTGGCATGGGATATTCGGGTCCAAAAGTATTCGGTCCCCGTATCCGCAGTGTGATTTTCCCGTCGCGGTTCCGAGTCACCGGCATCGACAAGTACACCGGAGAGACTCGACCGGACATTTGGCTGGCCGACTACCACACGGCATGCAGGACCAATGGTGGGAATGACTACGTCGCGATCCACTACTTGCCGCTGTTCCTGGCTGACTCGGCGCGAACCTGGCTCACCATCTTACCTCCGGGTTGCATCCAGACATGGAGCGACCTCGAGACCCTCTTTGTGAACAACTTCCAGGGCACGTACAATTGGCCCGGGAACGCGTGGGACCTCCACAGTTGTACACAAAAGGCGGATGAGACTCTCCATGAGTACATCCAGCGTTTCTCCAAGAAGAAGAACTCCTTGCCCGAGGTCCGAGAGGGTGACATCATCACAGCCTTCTCCAAGGGGGTTCGAAGCACCGACCTCATTCACAAGATAGCGCGCAAGAATTCCCAGACTACGCGCGAGCTTTTTGACATAGCCAATAACTTCGCCACCGGTGAAGAGGCTGTCCGCAGTGCTACTCGGGACGACAAGGGAAGAAACAAGGGCAAAGTGTACGACTCACCCAGTCGGGACGCTCAACTCGAGTCATCCAGGAAGAAGCACCGGAAGCGTAAAGGCGGAGATCTCGTTGCTGCGGCTGAGCGCGCCCCGCCGCGCCGACCTCAGCGCACCAACGCGACCTTCGAGGAGATGATGAGCCAGCCGTGTCACTTCCATGGACCCAAGTCCAACCATCTGACGCGCGACTGCAACCTCTTGAAGAACCTGAACAAACCCTTCGTCCCCAACCGGGGCAAAAAGGAGCCCCCCCAGGATGAAGGCGACGAGTTCCCAAAAGAGACCGCCTGTCTGATGATCTTCGGCGGACCCAACGGCTACGAATCCAAACGCCGCCAGAAGATCACGGACAGAGAGGTCAACGTAGTGGAACCGGCCGTGCCCAAGTACCTGCGATGGTCCGAGTCCGTAATTTCATTCGGACGCGCGGATCACCCCGACTACATCCCCCAGCCGGGACGATTCCCCTTGGTGGTAGACCCGATCGTGTGCGGCGTCCGCCTCACCAAGGTCCTCATGGACGGCGGGAGTAGTCTTAACATCCTCTACGTCAAAACTCTCGACGACATAAAGATTTCTCGTTCCGAGATCAAGCCGACTGGTGCCCCCTTCCACGGGGTGGTACCCGGCAAGATGGTGAGTCCACTCGGGCAGGTCAGCCTGCCCATTACATTCGGCACTCCCGACAACTTTCGGACCGAGACTCTCACCTTCGAGGTTGTCGACTTCCCAGGATCGTATCATGCCATCTTGGGGCGTCCCTGCTACGCCAAGTTCATGGCTGTTCTCAGTTATGTCTACCTGAAGCTCAAGATGCCGGGCCCCCACGGGGTAATCATGGTGCATAGCAGCTTCCAGCACGCTTACACGTGTGACCTGGAGAACTGCAACCTCGCCGCGGCCCAGATCGCCGAGGCCACGCTTACTGACCTCTGGTCGGCCGTGGTTGAGGGCATGTCTTTCCAGCCGGCGCGGGACACCAAGGCCATTCAGCTCGATCCGGAAGACCCCTCGAAGGCGACGCAGATCGGGACTGCACTCAGCAATAAATAGGAAAGCGCGCTCGTCAGCTTCCTCTAGGACAACCGGGATATCTTCGCATGGACATCTTCCGACATGCCCGGAGTTCCACGGGAGGCTACCGAGCACTCTCTGAATGTTCGGCCGGATGCCAAGCCGGTCAAACAGCGCTTGCGCCAATTCGCTGAGGATAGACGTCAGGCTATAGGAGAAGAAATAGCCAAGCTTTTAGCAGCCGGCTTCATTAAAGAAGTGTATCATCCCGACTGGTTAGCGAACCCAGTTCTTGTTTGCAAAAAGAATGGAAAATGGAGGATGTGCGTTGATTATACTAGCCTCAACAAGGCGTGTCCCAAAGACCCTTTCACTCTGCCTCGCATCGACCAAGTGGTCGATTCCACGGCCGAATGTGAAATTTTGTGCTTTCTCGACGCTTACTCGGGCTATCACCAGATCAAGATGAAGGAGGATGACGAGATCAAGACATCTTTCATCACTCCATTTGGCGCCTTCTGCTACGTCTCCATACCTTTCGGTCTCAAGAACGCAGGCGCTACGTACCAACGGTGCATACAGCGCTGCCTTCAGTCGCAGATCGGCCGAAACGTACAAGCCTACATCGACGACGTGGTGATCAAGTCCCAAAAGAGAGAAGACCTCCTGAGTGACTTGGGAGAGACCTTCTCCAACCTTCAAGATTCAACATGAAGCTCAACCCCGAAAAATGTGTATTCGGGGTCCCTTCGGGCAAGCTACTCGGTTTTATCGTTTTCGAACGAGGAATCAAAGTCAACCCGGAGAAGATCCATGCCATCGTCAAGATGGGCCCACCGAAGAACCTCAAAGGTGTCCAGCGACTGACCGGGTGCATGGCAGCTCTCAGCCGGTTCATCTCCCGACTCGGCGAGAAAGCCATGCCCCTTTTACAAGCTCATGAAAAGTCAGAGACCTTCACCTGGACCTCCGAGGCCCAGGACGCCCTTGATGGCTTGAAGAAGTTCTTAACTACCCCCCCCCGGTGCTAGCGTCTCCCATGCCCAATAAACCACTGCTTCTCTATGTCCCAGCGACTACTCAGGTAGTCAGCACGGTCTTGGTCGTGGAACGCGTCGAGCCCGGCCACATTCAGAAGGTCCAGCGCCCGGTCTACTTCATCAGTGAAGTCCTCTCCGAGTCCAAGGCGCGGTACCCTCAGATACAGAAGATCATCTGTGCGGTGTTCATAACGTTACGGCAGTTAGTCCACTACTTCCAGTGACACCCCATCACGGCGGTCAGCTCCTTCCCAATCACCGATGTCATCAACAATCACGATGCCACGGGTCGGATTGCCAAGTGGGGGATGGAACTAATGGCTTTCAGCATAGTCTACGCCCCCCGCACGGCCATCAAGTCCTAGGCCCTGGCCGACTTCATGGCCGAGTGGACAGAAGTCCAGTTCCCGCCCTCCGTCATCGACCTCGAGCACTGGACACTCTATTTCGATGGCTCTCTGATGCTCCAGGGCGCGGGGGCTGGCGTCGTGCTCATCTCTCCCAAGGGTGAGCGCTTCAAGTACGTGTTGCAGCTCCACTTCCCGGCATCCAACAACGTTGCCGAGTACGAGGCTCTGCTCCACGGCCTTCGTCTTGCGGTTTCACTCGGGATCCGCCGCCTCCTCGCACGAGGAGACTCGGAACTGGTAGTCCGGCAGGTCATGAAGGACTGGTCATGCAGAGACCCTTCCATGGAAGCCTACTGCCAAGAAGTACGCAAGCTCGAAGCCAAGTTCGACGGCCTCGAAATCACCCATGTCTTACGCCGAGACAACGAAACTGCAGATGCACTCGCCAAACTGGGGTCCAGTCGGGATGTGGTTCCGACTGGAGTTTTCCTCCAGGAGTTGCATGTCCCTTCTATCAAGGCAGACACAACACCCAAGGCTGAAGAACAGCAAGTCCCGGAGAGTGACACCACTCAGTAGCCTTCAACAGAAGTCCTCACCGTCACTCCCGACTGGACAGCACCCTTTCCTAGACCACCTCCTGCGGGACATCCTCCCGCCGGACCAAACCGAGGCACGCCGCATCGCGCGACGCGCCAAGGCCTTTGTCGTCGTCGACGGCGAGCTCTACAAGAAAGCACCTCCGGAATCCTCCAACGGTGCATACCCCACGAGCAAGGAAAGCAGCTACTGCATGATATCCACTCGGGAGTATGTGGACACCATGCGGCGCCCGGGTCACTAGTTAGAAAAGCCTTCCAACAGGGTTTCTACTGGCCGACTGCCGTATCCGACGCGGAACACATTGTCCGCACTTGTGAGGGATGCCAACACTTCGCCCGGCAGACACACTTGCCGGCTCAGCTCTCCCAGACTATCCCGATCACCTGGCCCTTTGCGGTCTGGGGTCTGGACATGGTCGGCCCTCTCAAGAAAGCTCCTGGGGGCTACACACATCTCTTCGTCGCGGTCGACAAGTTCACCAAATGGATCGAAGCCAAGCCGGTCGCCACGATAACTGCTGAAAAGGCCGTCGAGTTTGTCCAGGACATTGTCTTCCGGTTCGGTGTACCCAACAGCATTATCACAGATAACGGCACCCAGTTCACCGGCCGAGCTTTTCTCCAGTTTTGCGACGACTACAACATCAGCCTTGACTTTGCCGCCGTGGCATACCCACGCACCAACGGGCAAGTCAAGCGGTCCAACGGTTTGATACTGCAAGGCCTCAAGCCTCGGATTTTCCAGCAACTGAACAAATTCGCAGGCAAGTGGGCAGCCGAGTTACCTTCAGTACTTTGGAGCCTTCGGACCACACCCAACCGGTCAACCGATTATACCCCTTCTTCATGGTCTTCGGTGCCGAGGCCATCCTCCCGACTGACCTGGAGTACGGGTCCTCGCGCGTCCGTGCCTTCAGTGAGGCCGAGTCAGAGGAGGCCAGACAGGACGCTCTCGACCAGCTCGAGGAAGCCCGAGAGGTGGCGCTCCTTCGTTCGGCCAAGTACCAGTAGAGCCTCCGGCGATATCACAGCAGACATGTACGCGGCTGCTCCTTCAACGTCGGCGACCTGGTTCTACGCCGAGTCCAATCTAGCAAGGAGCAGCACAAGCTATCACCGCCATGGGAGGGCCCGTACATAGTCGCCGAAGTACTACGCCCGGGGGCTTACCGACTGAAGGACGGCAACGGCAACATCTTCACCAACGCATGGAACATCGAACAGCTACGTCGCTTCTATGCTTAAGTGTTTCATGAACACGAATACATGAATAGAGAACTTTCTCTTTCACTCCACCCAAAAGCAAGTTTTTTCTTCTTCCCGACTGACCTGCTACGCCCGCTCGTAGCAGGCACTCGGCGCATACACGGCTTTGCCTTCGCGGAATACTTAAGTACTGTGTATAAAGTCCAACGTTAACTCTTTGACTCCAATTGCCGGTTTACGCCGCACCCTTACGCTACACGGGACACACGCCACCGGCTAATCCCTACGCCAAGGAGGCTACAACGGGTTGGCAAAGAGCAAAAACGAACAGACTCAAGTACACAGGAATACAAGTCTTTTCCCGAGCAAAACAAAAATTACTTGTTAAAACGGACAAGTACATAAGTCACTCGGCATCCCCGAGTCCTTTACAAAATTCACTCGGCATCCCCGAGTCCCCTACAAGCTTTACTTGGCTAGCCCGAGCAGTTTCACAGCTACTCCTACTTTTTACAGGCCCGACCGCTTGATCAGCGAATCGACGGTGGACTCTACGGACTGCATCATCCCCGGAATATCTTCTTCTGGGAAGTCGGCGGCGTACCCCTCCCCGATTGCCTACATATCCAGCAGCGGGTAATGGGACCGCGCCACCGCCAAGACTATGCTGGCCCCCGTCCGCACGCCGTCCGCCTCGATGTTTGCCACTTGGTCGGGCACTTGGCCCAGCCGCTCGGCGACTGCCGCGACAGAGTCCGGGGCCGTCTCGTCCGGCCAGACGGCGCCACACGCCGCCTGCCCGGCCTTCAGCAGCGACTCGATCATCCCCCGGGACTTCTCGAGACACGCCTTCGACTCTGCAGAAAGAACAAGCATGAGCAAAGCAAAACAATAGACTGGGACAAAACCAAAGTCAAAAATGGTACTCACCGGACTCCGCTGCGGCGGCAGCTTTCTTCGCGGCCTCGGCAGCCGCCTCCGAGTCAGCGGCCTTCTTGGCCGCCGATTCGGCCTCACGCCCGAGCTGCTCGCACGGGTTTCTCCGCCACAGGCCGCCTCCAAGTCAGGGCCCTTGCCGCCGACTCGGCCTCGCGCCCGAGCTGCTCCGTGCGGGCCTTTTCCGCCTGGAGCGCCTCCTCGAGCTTCCCCGCCTGCTCCTTGGCGGCGTCCAAGTCCCGGGCGCGGGTCGTCATCGCCTCGAGCTCCGCCCTCAGCCTCGCGACTTCTTCTTCGGCAGCTGCAAGAAACAATGCGTCAGCAGGACGAAACGCGACAATGCGGGAGCAGCAAGTCACTCGGGTTGCTCACCTCGGGTCTTGGCCATCTCCTGCGAAAGGCCCGCCTGCAGGCCGGTAATTTCCGCTCCACGCTTGCGGGCCACGTCCTCCGCCGACTGCCGACTTGCGGTCAGCTTGTCCCACTCGGACTTCCGCAGCTCCAGGCGCTCGATGATAGGCAGCCGGTCTTAGAGGAAGGCGGTCTTGTTCTGCGACCGCTTGTTCAGATTCTGCATAAAGGAAATGGAAATACAATAAAGTCACCCGGGAAGATTGTTGAAACCCTCCACTCGGTCCCAAGGACCTAGCGGAGGCTCGGGGGCTACACCCTCTGGGTGCACTGTTCGTGCACCCAGAGTCAGACTCAAAAAGACAACTACACCCTCCGCCCGACTATCCTAGTCGAACGCAGGCTCGGGGGCTACACCCTCTGGGTGCACTGTTCGTGCACCCAGAGTAAAGACTACACGGGAAAAGCAAAGGGCCCTCCACCCGACTAACTTAGTCGGGCAGAGGCCCGGGGGCTACTTCCTACAGACATACTCCTACAAAGGTGAAGATCAATTACCTCCATCAAAGGACGCAGCCGGCCATTCAGCAGGTTGGCGCCCTCCTTCGCTGCCTTCAGCAAGGCCGGGAGGATCTCACCAATTTGAGCAGCGGCGTCCGCGGCCGCCTGCCACTCCTTCTCCTCCTCGACGTCATCGACCGTAGCAGTCGGCGACCCCGGGCCCGTTTCCCAGACTAGGAGAGGTCGGCGCACCAGCTCAGAGCACGGCCTCGCCGGCGGAGCAGCGCTGAACTCCTGCATAGGCGAGGGCACGCCGGGACTCGCGCCCTTCGCCGTCTCCGCGTCCCGGCTGCCCCCCGCGGACCCCACCGGCACCAAAGCTCCAGAGGAGGTTTCCTCCTGAGAAGCGACTGGCGAGGTGGGCTGCACATCAGGTCGCTCAGCGGACGGCTGGGGCGTGACTGCGGGCTGAGGCGACGGTGGCCGGGGAGAAGAAGGAGTTGCCGCAGCCGGGGGCGACGAGGCCCGGGTGTCCGATGCTGGGGGATTTCCACCTTGGCTGGACCCCAGGGCCACTCGGGGGCGCCTTCGGGACGTCTCCCACCCTCCGGGTCCTGCAGAGGCAAAGCCAACCATGTCAGCACTTAAAAGTAACAAAGACAAGAAGGCAGTCGGTCAGATACTTACTTCGAAGACCGAGGGACGGCGATGGGCTTCCTGGCCCCCGCGGTTCGCCGCCCAGGCGCGGCGGCAGCCGGGGCCGGCGAGGTTCCCGACTCGCTGGGCGCCCCGAAGGCGGCGCTGGCATCCCGCTTTTCCCCCCGGCTGGGGGGAACGTCATCTTCGGCCGCCCGAGAGCCTTCACTCGGAGCGGCGGCCGGCGCTACCGGATCAGCGCCGGCGGCGGAGCTCTCCTGCTCCGCCAGTGCGGTCTCCGTGGCGGTAGGCGCCCGCGGGAGAGCCCTCCCGCTCCGCCGGCGCAGTCGCTGCGGTGACTGGCGCCGCCGGATCAGCATCAACGGTGGAGCCCTCCTGCTCCGCCGATACGGCTCCCGCGGTGGCTTGCACCGCCGGACTAGCGCCGCCAGCGGGGCCCTCCTGCTCCGCCGGGGCAGATCCAGTAGCGGCTGGCGCTACTGGGTCGACACCATCGGGGGACCCTCCTGGCCCATCGGCGCACTCCCCCAGCAGACGGGGCCGCCGAGTTGGCACCAGGGGCTGAGCCGCCCTGCCCCGCGAGGCGGCGCCCCTTACGACGGTGGTCGGCCTGGCGGCGGAACTACCCCGACTCCTTTGGGTAGTGGCCCGCCGGCCGCTTCCACCTCTTGAACCGGAAGGCGCCAGCGTCATCCGGGTCCTCGTCATCCTCCTGAGCCGGTGTGCTTGGTGGGGGAGGACGGGGAGGAGCGGTCGCCGGCGCCTTAGAGGGCCCGGCACCCTTTGAAGACCCGGCGCCCTTTGAAGGGGCGGCGCCGGACGAGGAAGACCCGGTGCCCCGGCCGGCACCGGAGGACCCGCGCCCTGGCCGGCGCCGGTAGACGAAGCCCCGACTGCCCCCTGCGGCGGCCCGCCGCTCGGGACGTCGGCGTAGCGCGGCTGGTTCCAAATCTCGTCCTCCGGGAGGGGAGCCTTGGAATAGAAGCCGAACAGCACCTGCCGAAATGCGGAAAGCAAAACCTCGAGTGAGACTCGTTGAAGAAATGAAGTAAGAACCAAAAATGCGGGACTCGGGTACTTACGTCACTCGGGGGGTTCGACCGGCTAAAGGGGGCCGGCCGTCCGGAGAAGTCCAGGCTCGTCCCTTGAGCCAAGATCCTCTCGGGCCGGCTTTGGACCTCACCCTCTGTGAGCTCCTCCGCCGACTCCCGGGTCACGTCGCTCTCGCCAGTGTACTCGAACATCGGATGCGCCCGCAGCTTGGCGGGCTGCACCCGCCACCGAATGAATGTCGCGGCGACGACTGCCCCGGTGACCCCGGCTTTCATCGCCGCCTCGAGCTGCGCCATCACGACGGCGATGCTGTCCTGCTCCCTCTCGAGTGGCAGGTCCGACCAGCTCGGCCTGGCCACCGGCGGCTGACCCGAGAAGGCCGACAACGACGGCTCCAGGTTGGCGCAGTAGAACCAGTAGGCATGCCAGCCCTTGTTCGACGACTGCATTTGGAGGAGCCGGGTAGTTCTTCGCTGCTCCCGACCTCAGCTGGAACCCGGCGCCACCCACTACGGCCGGGTTGTCTCTGCTCGGCTGCGGTTTCACCATGAAGAGGTGCTTCCACAAGGCGAAGTGGGGCCGAATGCCGAGGAAGCACTCGCAGAGCGTGATGAAGCAGGAGACGTGGAGGATGCTATTGGGGTTGAGGTTATGAAGTTCCAACCCTGTAATAGTAGAGCAGCCCCCGCAGGAATGGGTGCGCTGGCACAGAAAACCCCCGCTCGAAGAAGGGGCCGTGGACGACCAACTCACCGGTGTTCGGGGTAGGAATGGTCTCCCCGACGGCAGCGCGCCACTCGACCAACTCCTTCGGCGGCGGCAGCCCGAGCCTCACGAGGATCGTCAGCCGAATGTCCGTCGCCGTCGACTTCACCCACGGTGCCATCGGCTCGGCGGGCGACTCTCCCTCGTTCAGCAGCTTCCACACCAAAGCGTCCTCTTCGGCTTCGGTTGGATCGGCTTCCCAGTCCGAGGCTTGCATCCAAGATGGCCGGAGTGGGAGTTAGGGTTTTGGGTGGCGCGGCGCGTACGGATGGATTTGGGAGAAGAAGGCGAAGCGTTCGGGAGCTCAGGGAAGAAGAAAAGCGAATGGATGCGTGGGCCAGACCTGTGGCCTCTTTGGAATATAAAGGGGCGGGCCGACGGTTCGGTTTCCCCACGTCTGCACGTGTCCGAATCCGCCGCCCCCCACTCCGCGCCTCTTCAGTTTCCCGCGCGCGCATCCGGCGGGCCACGTCGCGTCTGTTTCGTGCCCCACGACCTGGCGGCGCCGCGATTCGTGCTACTTAATGAAGGGACATCCGACGGTTGGCCTTTCAGGCGTAATAACCCGACGGAGTACGTCTCCGCTATATCACGGCTAAAGCGTATTTTCCGTAAATCACTAGCCGGCTGCCGGGAGAGTCGGCGCTGGGCGCTTTGGCTGCGAAGGGTATCAGAGGCTGGCCTCAAGCAGGAACGCAGTCAACTGAGTACACCCGAGTGAGGGACAGTAATGGCGTGCCTCCCGCGGGCCACAAGTTGGATGCTGAGCAACTCAGAGCTGCCGGATTCTCCGCCCAGACCTGACGAGCTCCTAAGTCTCGGAGGCCCTGGTAACTGGGACCCCCAGGTTCAGTGGAATGACCCGGCATAAGACTTCGAAACTCGGGAACCTATACACCATGGCTGGTTTTTCTGGTTCAGACGAGAGTTTCAGAGGCATTTCTTCAGGGGACACTAGCCGGCCCTTGACCCGCTTGGGAGGGCCGGGTGGTACTCGGGGATTCAGTCGGAATTAATGGCATGCCCCACGCTGGGTTATCAGCCGGTCCCTGTCCCTAAAGATGGACCGGGTGCCACCAGAGATTACCCGTTAATAACTCATTCGCCTTGACATTCTTGCCTTACGGGTGAATGTTACTTGGCTCTAACTGTCTTGTTTTGCAGAAGTTCCATTAGCCCTTCACAATCTCCCAGCGAGCCAAAGTCAGTCGGAAAGCTCATTCGGAGGTGAAGACCGGCAGTAGCGAGATCGTGAAGGACTCGGGGGCTACTGATGATGACATGGCACCCGGGTATCATCAAGGAGGACGAATCCGGCCTTCCAGCCACGGGATGGGCCGGGCCGACTACTCGGAGTCCGACTACAGCACAGGGGCGCCTCATCAGCGTGGAGTACAAGACAAGGACTATTACCTACCCAGCATACCCGGAATCTGTTGTAACCGAATAGGAAACCAATCTGTTAACCGACTCGGACTCTTGTAACCCTACCCCGGTCGCCTATATAAGGCCCGGTAGGGGACCTCCGATCGGGAGGCAATCAAGTCATCTAGGTCATAGACAATTTCCAGGTCCAAGCAACCTCGAGATCGATTCTCTAGGGCTTGCGGCACTCGGGATACACGCAATACCAGCCACCAAACACAGGACGTAGGGTATTACCTCTGTGAGGGCCTGAACCTGTCTAAATCTTGTCTCCCGTGTGCACCCATCCGGATTTGCTGTGCTTACGCCGCCCCATAAGTAGTATTGCCGGAATAATACTCCGACACTCATCCAAGGGCAAAAGCAACCTATGAACGATATAGATGTGTACCTATCACTATTGATGGAATGATGGAAGATCTGAAAACACTGGAATGAAGGCATGTAGGTATGAGATGCAGATAAATGAGAAAAAATACACCTTATGTGACTTACTATTCTGCACCATCAATGATTATCCTGCCTGTGGTAACATGTTGGGCTATAGTATAAAAGGAGCCAATGCATGTGGTCAATTCTTAGATGATACTACAAGTATGTATCTCAAGAACTCATGCAAGACCGTGTACATGTGGCACCGTACGATTCCTATGTAGACATCACCCATAACACAGTATGAAGGACCAATTCGATGGAGGGAATGAAGACAGTTTGGCTACAAAGCATTTAACTGGGAAGGAGGTATATACCATGGTTAAGCATGTTAATGTTGTGCTCGCAAAGAGATGTAAATTGAGGAAAGATATTTGGAAAAAGATATCAATATTTTGGGAATTACCTTATTGGGAGCACCTAGAAGTTTGTTACCACATCAGTGCCATGCACGTAGATCAGAATATATGTGATAGCTTGATTTGTTTATTACTGAACATTCTTGATAGAACAAAGGATGGTGTGAAGGCTCGGCTTGACTTGGAGAGTATGGGCATCAGACCTGAGTTAGCACCGACACAAATCGGTAAAGGTCGAATGTTCCTTTCCCCTGCACGTTACACTCTGTCCAAAGTTGAGAGAATAGAACTTTGCTAGTTTTTGAATAGTGTGAAAATTCCATCTGGTTACTCCGCCAACATTAAGAACCTTGTTTCCATGTGAGATTTTAAATTAACTGGCATGAAGTCTCATGATTATTACGTTATGATGACACAAATGCTTTCTATTGCTATTAGAGGGATTCTATCCATTAAGGTCCGAGGGATAATCATAATGTTGTGTCGGTTCTTCCACACATTTTCTAGAAGGTCATCGACCTCGAAAGACTAGATTCTCTGTAGAAGCGGCTGGTGATAACTCTATGTCATCTTGAGAGGTATTTCTCTCCCACCTTTTTTGATATCATGCAACATCTCATGGTCCACCTCGTGCGAGAGATACAGATGCACAGGTCTGTCTTCCTACATAGCGTGTACCCATTTGAGAGGTACATGAGAATTCTCAAGTCCTATCTATGGAATCAATCTCGGCCGGAGGGTAGCATTGTCGAAGGTTATGCAACCAAAGAGATTGTTGGTTTCTATTTGGACTATATGGATCACATCAAACCGATAGGTCTACCTCAATGTTGCCACGAGGGTAGGCACGATGGTACCTAGACAGTTGGAGTGAAAGCAATCCATCCTAATCGGGATGCACATTGTAACACCCTGTTTGCTAACAACCCGAAAATCAGGGCTTGTGAAAACTTTTTGCTAATAATGCCAACTAAAATACACCTGATTAAAAACCTTGGCTCAAATCAAGCTGGTGTTAAATCCTAAGTCAATACGAAACAAAAAAATCTCCTACCCTTGTTCTTGTTGCTCCCGATCCCTGTTTTATCGAAACCCTGGTTCTCTAAAACTATGATCGACAAAATCAACAATCTTGCTTTATATCATGTCTCCATGCATGGCTACTCAGTCTTGCATTCCCGCCCTGAAACTGTCTTTGACACTCTTCCATTTTCCGTCTCGTCGGTGCATTCGGACTGGCATCCAAAGTTCGGCATCCAAAGCTAAGTGCCCCCATGGTACTATTGAGAAGTTGAAGCATATATATGGCATGGACCTCTCCCACATGCCATGACATTCTGCTATCCGCTTCGCCATGTCCTATTATGACTAAATGCATGTATATACTGCTTTTAAATACATACCCATATACAAAAACCGTAACTTTTCATTTCCGAGCTATGGGTCAAAACCCCAACCCAGCTATATGACCTAGATCTTCCTCCTTATTTGACCTTCACCTCCGTATTCCCCTAATCTCCATCTTTAACTCGTGCACCAAGAAACTGCGCAAGTGTAAACACCCCTAATCCCTAAATGCCCTGCGATGGGTTTTCTGCCCTCGGCTCCAATGGCATCCATTCAGGATATCACGTACATGTGTATATATATGCACCTACCTCTTGCCTCAATAACAACAATTGGTATATCCTTGCCACAAAGGCCAAGGTCATTCAAACACCCTTCATGCCACTTCTCAAGTACCCCCAAAACCTTAATCGATTATCTCTCGACAACTGGGTAGAGCCCTAATTCCTAGTTTCCCCACCATCCCAAATAAACTACGGTAATGTCTTATGTATGTTCTGAGCTCATTCCTAAAATAATAAGATATATAAAATACGAACTTTCTGGAATAATTTAAAGCTAAGTGTTAACCCATTTGAGACCTGGCTTCATCTCCAACTAAAAATTTGCCAAACTTTTGTGAGGCATTCTACTTGAATCCCTAAACCATTTCTGCAATTAAACTTTATATCTTATGACAAGAATTTTCCTCAAAGAAAAAAATTTCTGGTCTAAATAATTGAGCGATGCTGTTGAAACTTTGTTGAACTATTCTTTGCTACAACCACACAGGTGGACCAGCTGAATCGCCTATTTCTCACCACCTCCACCTGCCACGTGGACCCCGGTCCCACTGCCCAGCACCTTCTTCCCCAACCACACTTCTTCCTCTACCCAAGTCCCCTCGTTCCCCACCTCTGGTGAGCTCCAGTGCAAACACTGCCGTGCAGTGCCACCTGTTCTCCTAGTAGCGCTAACTCCGCGAATCGGTGCCTAACTTCATCCCAAGCTCCCCTGTGCAGAAGCTACAACAGCCCAGCTGCGGCCCCGCTACCATTAATGCCCTACCTGAGCTCCTCCTTGCCCAGCTATAAAGCGAGCCGAGCTACCCCAAGCCGCTTCCAAGCTCTCTTCTCCTTTCTCTTATCTTTCTCCTCAAGCTATCTAGAGCTCACCCAACACAAATCTGAGCTCCCCTAGACCCCTTCTTCCCCAACCAGCTGAGCACGCCTGCCCCAATACCGTACTTCTCCTCGGGAGGTTCTCCCGCACTAGAGAGCCGCCAGCCGCCGCCCCCTGGATCCACACGGCCGCTACTCCACCGCCTCCCTTCGGCTCTGCTAAGAGCCCATTGGCGCACATTCTTTCCCACTGCAAACCACCCCGGCAGCCCCTCCTCCACATCTACCCTTCCATGCAGCTACGACCTCCTCTTGCTCACTGACCTCCCCATCTATCCCCTCCTTGCAGCCCTGATGATGGCAAGCCTCCCCGCAGCTCGAGTCGCCGGCGCACACCACCAGGAAAGCCATCGCGTTTACCTCACCGTGTTGCCGTTTCTGTTGGAGGAGTCCGTCTTAACAGCCCGGCCGAGGTACCCCCGAACACCTCGTCCAATTGTGCTAACTCAAAAGCAGATTTTTGTAACTATGCAGGAGTGCAGCCGACCCGGGGACGAGGTGCTCTCCGAGACGAGGTGCCTCCTTGGGACGAGGTACTTCCCGGGACGAGGTGCTCTCCGAGACGAGGTGCCTCCTTGGGACGAGGTACTTCCCGGGACGAGGTGCTCCCGAGGACAACGTGCTCCTCGGGACGACGTGCCTCGCGGGACGAGGTGCTCTCCGGGACGAGGTGCCTCCCTGGGACGAGGTGCTCTCCGGGCCCCGAGACAAGGTGATCTCTAGGATGAGGTGCTCCCGGGGACGACGTGCTCCCGGGGACGAGGTGCTCCCGGGGACGAGGTGCTCCCGGGGACGAGGTGCTCCCCAGGACGAGGTGCCTCCTGGGACGAGGTGCTCCCCGGGACGAGGTCCCTCCCTGGGACGAGGTGCTCCCGGGAACGACGTGCTCCCCAGGACGATGTGCCTCCCTGGGACGAGGTGCTCCCAGGGACGAGGTGCCTCTCTGGGACGACGTGTTCCCCGGGACGAGGTGCTCCCCGGGACGACGTGCTCCCCGGGACGAGGTCCCTCCCTGGGACGAGGTGCTCCCGGGAACGACGTGCTCCCCGGGACGATGTGCCTCCCTGGGACGAGGTGACGAGGTGCTCCCAGGGACGACGTGCCTCCCGGGGACGATGTGCTCCCCGGGACAAGGTGCTCTCTAGGACGAGGTGCTCCCAGGGACGACGTGCTCTCCGGGACGACATACTCCCTGGGACGACATGCTCCCCGGGGCGACGCGCTCCCCAGCACGAGGTGCTCCCCGGGACGAGGTGCTCTCCGGGACGAGGGGCTCCCCATTTCCGGACAAGGAGTGCAGCCGACCTAGGACGACTTTGTGGGACGACTTGGCAGGAAGCATCCGGATGAGGTAAAGACGTATGCTTCGTCCGGACGAGGTGCGTGACAGTAGGGGGACGACGTACACCTCGTGGGGAGAGGCCGAGGTTCAGAGATGGGTGGAACCTAAGCCCGAGCGAAGATCGACAGGAAGGAGTTGGACGGTGGCGATCCGTACCGGCAAGACGCATCTGGCATATTCTGGCGAGGAGGATAATACAAATCGGCCCTCATGTACTGCAATGTAAGGACGGGGAATAACCGCAAACTGTCTAGGGGCAGACATGTATATTCACTCGAAGGTCGCCCCCCGCCTATATAAGGACGGCTTGACCCCTCATAAATAGGGGACCAATGAGAGTTTACTCCGGCGAGCTCCCGTGGCTTTTTCCGGTCCTTTTCCACGTTAATCTTTGGTGGTAGTTTGGGGGTAGTCTCGTAGGTTGCTCGACGTCGTCCCCTAGGTCGTCCCCTTACCACCTCGATCTCTTGATCCGGGGTGCCTAAGTTTACTGTCTGAGGGCGACTTCGTCGACAGTTTCGTTCATGGCTAGCACCAATTACTTCCACAAAAATGACTTCTTGCGCCTCCCCAGGTTTGGCCCCGATGTCGCTAACGCTGCTGGCGCACAATACCCACTGCCCCACCCGAGTGCCTTCTTCCTCTGATTCCCAAACATCATTCTCCTATTCCTGATTTCGCTGAGCCGTCGCACCTATCAGGGTCTGCCGTAGCCGCTCTGCTGGAATCAGTGCTGCCAAGGTGAAGCTATCTGCCGCTCCATTCTCCCCCCAAGTTACCTCATCTCCTCCCCAATCTGAGCCCATCTCCTACTCCCTCTGCCCCTTCCCTGAGCTCCAGCCCGAGCCACTCGAGCTTCCCTTTCGGTCCTCTTTTCCTTGAGCCACCTTCCCATTTTCCCCTCCTCTGCAACAATGCAGCCGTAGCGGAGGAACCCCGAGCACCATCGGAGTTAGTGGCCCCGGACTTCTACCGTGACGACGTCCCGGCAACCACCAGCATCTACCGCCCTTAGGCACCCATTGGCCCCCGAACTTCACCCCGTTCGCTGCCGGCCACGCCCTCAAGGAAAGCACCAGCATATGTTCCTCGGATCTCCCTCTCTCTCCATCCTTGCTTATTGTCTAAACTGCCCATGTGCTTGCGTGGTAAGCAACATCATTAACCAGAAGGCAGGCGATTAGCCCAAGTCCACTCGCCGGTTAAGTGAAGACGGAATTTCGGTGTTACATTTTCTCTTCCGTAAAGCACCCCGTTCTTCTCCTACACTCTCGAGGACGTTTCCATTCAGCAAGAGTGCCTCTTCAAAGTACGCCTTTGGATCCAACTAGAATCCGAACACCAAGATCATTCCAAGTGCTAACACATGATTGATTAAACAACCTAGGGTTTCTGATTCTACGAAAAGCTCTTATTTCATGAGAGGTGGACTCCTCCCGTCTTCTTCGAAACCCTAATAAGTGTTATAGTCCAGGGCACATATTTTAAGATATCATGTGTATATGTTTGGTTCTTGCTTGGTTCTTCCTCACACTGTTGTTGATTCGATGCCTTTCTAACATGTAGTTCCAACGTTACGATGGGTCGTGCGGGGGATTCTAGACAATTGTTGTACTAGGACCAAGTCCAAGACAAGGGCCAGTATTGCCAGGCAAGCACTGCCATCTTGATCATGTTGAATCCCATATGCGTGAAAAATTAAATACTTTGTTTGCAACTCTGCATGCTATGTGAGTATCAAAGATATTTTATACTAGATCTAGCTATACCTTGTAGTTGCATATGAACCAGGTCTGGCAAATCACTCCTTGTAACCCTAGCAGTACTAGCCGGTCATCATGTGACCAGCGGATTATTAAGGATATAGGTGATAGTCATGCTTAGACCTGCTATAGAGAAAAATCTACTTTTGTCTGATTCACGCGAACCACCCCTTTGGTTATGGGATTAAAATCCTCGGGAAGACGAGTACCTTCCGAGGCGATTGTTTGAAAGTTATGTTTGCCAAAACCCTAAACTAAAATGGAGGATGATTTTGATTCGGGTGAGAACAGTAAGTAGAGGTCAGAGTAAGGGTTGTGTGAGAGTCTAAACGTAACTTTTAGACCCCCTCTGTGTATCATCATCAGTCCAGGATCAAGCTGATGAACACAGTCGGAATGATAACATTACTCTGTCAAATTTATTACAACATAGTCTTGACGAAATAGAAGCCACATGGCTTTTAGCAAAGTACTCGGTCGCATGACCGTTACAGAGAATAAAGCAGCGGAAAAGAAATCAATAAATTGGTAAGCTCCATCTCAGCCACAGGTAGTCGACGAAGTTAACGCAACCTCACTCCTCGGGATCATCGTAGTAGTAGTCATCGTCAACATCTTCGGTAGTGTAGTCATCTATCCACCACCATAACCAAAACATATCGATGAGTACTTCGCATACTCATCATGCCCCCTCGTAGGAAAACACCTAAACCAATGTATATGAGGCTATAAAGGAAGTTTGTATGGCTATTTGCATAAAAGCACTTTTTTGGGTTTGAATACTATGATAATTTCGACAACGGCTTTGATGTAAAATGAGGTTCTTATTTTAGGATTTCACATCAATGTGAGGGTTCACGACCAAGACATGCGAGTAAGGCATCTGGCCTAAACTCGACCGTAGGTTTCAACCACCTAACCACATTTCTAGAACTGGGGTAGAGGGAAATAGCAAGGGGGAGAAGGACATGTCTTTTTATCAGGAATGAGTTATGTGACATCCGTGACCATAGATACAGCTAATCAATTAGTTTGACACTCTGCAGAGTTGTACACTTTACCCACATGACATGATCATCCTCTAATGATCAGTGTGTCGGCAGGGTGACCCTGACGAGGTCTTTTAGCTAGTCTCATCCCGATGTGACATGATCACTAGGTTTTGACACGGAGGAGTGCTCACCCGCTTACCCTGCGTGGCCCCCATTGGTGCCGAAGTCCTTGTAGCTACGTCCACCCTTCTACGGTACGACAATGTCGACATCAAGAATCAACTGACCTACTTGACCAAGCCAGTGCCCATATAGCATGTGGTCATACTATTTTCACACTTCTCAAAATCATGAATTTGACCTTATTCGATACGGACGACCAATGGCTCCCTCAACTCTTGTGAGGAATGACAATTTGCTCCTTCAACTCATGATTTAGCTGTCATCCGCACCTTTTAGATGGTGAGTTTCACCCAGAGTAGAAAAGGAAAAATAGAGAGAGAGGGATCAACAAGGGGGCATCTGGCCCTAGCTTAGCAAGCTCAACAAGGTTTCAATAATCATAACAATGATCCGAAGATCAGAGGCAAGATAAAAATAGCCTAGGGATAATTAAGCATGGCTAAGTATCATCTCTACTCTATTCTGAAATATTAAATAAACTACTTAGGGTATTAGGTAAAATGGCGACAAGCAGATAAAGGTACATGTGTGTCAATCGACACACGAACTACGGGAGTAAAGCAGCATGCATGTTTGAAAACAGTAAAATATAATGACTTTGCAAATAGTAGGATCAACATGATCAAGAAAGAGGGGGCATACCTTCGTTGTCGAGTTGTTATTCTTCGAAGTTGGGTCCAACGTTATCGGCGTCACTCCCTAAACATCGTAATGGAAAATAAAGCAAAATAAATAAATAACCATCCAAAACAAAGATCCAACTGCAAAAGGGAGATGAAAATCGACGACGGACAGGATGTGTCGAAGATCGGATTAGGGTTTTAACCCTAAGATAGTACTTAATTCAAGGTCTCCTAAAGAGCGGTCATAACCGTGTATTAATAGGTAAATAAGTATAATATCAAACTAATTAAATTATTTCATACCAGCAACGTGACACATTAACAAAAAAATTTGAATAATAAATAAAATAATGTTTTAAATATTTTCTTACATTAATGGAAAAGCATTTACCAGGACCATTTAATTAATAGAGCTATCAATCAACACAATAAAGTTATAATCATGCTAACATGTCATACAAAAGTAAACAAGGTCCTAAGCATGATAGACATGTCATGGTTGAACGATAAAAAGTAGAATTAATAACACGGGTGCACTTTTGACATTATCGGTGTTCACAAATATTCATATATAAGCACAAAATGTCATGAACTTGTGAAACTTAGTGCTAGACTTAATAAAATTGATTAACCAGTGCTTAGGTGGTGTATTCTAATCATTACAGCAAAATATTAATTCTACGGAGAAAGAATAAATAATAGTCTATTATTTAGTACGCGAATATGGTCTAGGATTGACATATGACTTATTTGCATGCTCAAACAGTATTGGAATTTTACCAAAATTTACCACAATTGGCTTAACAATGAGTATAACTCTAAAAAAATCAAATTATAAAAATAGAAATTATTTCTATTTTTAATATTTAAAACAGTGATGAAATTAATTATCTAAAATCATATATAGCTCCTAAAATCATGGGAAAATTCTTGGTAGGTCCTACACATGCTACTAATTTACTAGAAAAGAAATAATTTCAAAATTTTCATCGAGTACAAAGTTAGCTCAAAATTTGATCAAAATTCATTTGAATTCAAATGAATTTAAAATCCAGTGCTCGGATTCAAAATCCAGTCGCACCAGAGGATTCGTTGGATCCCAGATACCCCATTTTACTGCTAAGATCTAATACTTGCTAAGAGATTTGATGGTTTACAAAAATAAAGAGAAGAGGAGATGAGCTAGTATTAAACACAGGTGCTTAATTGATCTCCGTATGCACGTACGGGCTGCATGCATGGCTAATTAATACATGCATGCATGGCTGGGTTGTGTTGCTGCATGTATAGACCGATTAGTGCATGCATGTATTTGTTTGTGATGTATACATGCTTCGGCGTGGGGCTTCGAGAGATGAAGAAAATGAGTAAGGAAAGGAGATATTCTCACGATGCGGAGGTTGGCAGGGAGTCACGGCGACGAACGACCTTGACGAAGCTATCGTGGTTGCTGCGCTAGCTCCGCCGGCTTGATCAGAAAAGCAATCGGATGGAGGGAAGAAAGAATAATAGGGCACAGGAAAAAGAGAAACAGATGGGAATGGACTGCTATTTATAGAGAGAGAAGGGCAACTGAAACGGAGTCAGGTGCGATGAACTCAGCAACACGCACGGGGGAAAATCGCAGCACCGATGCTGCATCGCGTGCGACATGGGCGACGTGCATGCGTGCGTTGTGCACGTGCACAGTACCAGCAAGGCCCAACAAGCCTTTTTTTTGTATTTTCGGATTTTTCAGAAAAGCAGAGAAGACAATAAACGTGAAAAAATACCAGAAGTCGTCTAAAAATTCCAAGAAAAATCTCATAAATAAAAAGACAAAATCTGAAGAATTAATTTGCAGAAATTAATTTACTCTCTCATTTAAGCCCAATGTTAACCCAACCCTATCAGGTTAATTTGCGAAAAGCCAATTTTGAACATACACATTTATATAATATTACGAGCAGCATCCTCTTACATAAAAGATTTTTAAAAATTCGAAAAAGTCCATAAAATCGAGGATGTTAAAGTCCATAAAATCGAGGATGTTGCAGGTTGTAGCATGTAGGGACATAGCTATGAGGTGATGATGTGCAGTCTTGCTCAAATCAATTAAGGACTGAACCTAAGTGCCGCTCGACCAAATTCACCCCATACATCCACATATCCTTTGTGGGAAGGTGATGAGGACATGAGCCCATGGATACACCCACTGCCGCCTCTACTACCACTACTTCAACTACGTCCGCTATAACGAACAAAACGAGATTTGTGAAGATCGTGAAGAACAAGCGAGGATTCAAGTTCAAGCTCTCAAGAGGAGGAGGGAATGAAGTTCATGTGACTATGCCCATATCCCACATGAATTGGTGCTGTACAAGGGGTCTTCCCACGTCACTTTTGGTCCAAGGAGAGTTAGAGATAGAGTCCCACAAGATCTGGACTCTGATTCGGATTGCTGAGACAGCCCTGACTTAAAACGTCTATATCTCGAGTATACGGACTTCGATTTGGGTGATCTTGGACTCTTTGGAAAGCTTATCTCGTACTCTTTCCAACCTGTCCAACCCCATCTCCAAATTCATTACGAGCCGACCACAATTGCCAAAAAAATCCGAGGTTGTCTATGAAACAGATCGCATCTTCTCTTTATATACCCCCTAGGATTCTCCCTTTAGTTTTCGGGTTTCATTGAGTTGTTTAGCTACTGCTACATTATCACATCTACAAGTCGTGTAGGACTACCGCCTTGTTTAGATCACTAGTGGAATCCCAATATACTTTCTTCTATCTCTTGTGCCAATTTAATACTCGCAATTTATCATTGTTCTTGCTGGTTCTTTGGTTGCTTGCAGGAACTCGAACTTCGTTGTTCAAATTGATCGCGCCTACGACAAGGTCAATAACCATCGGAGGTTGGTTTAGTGATTGCTAAGGCGTATCGTCACGTACGGTATAGTCGGATCGTCAAGGTCAAGCTCCACCAAACTGTTAGTTATCTTCATCTGTATAGAAAGAGTAAGAATCCGAATCCAAAACGAGTTGTAACTTGAATTCTAGTCCGATTCTTGGTGGGAGATCTGTCCAGAGACCTTCTTAAGGACGTGGAGGAGTCCTTTGGGTCAGCCAAGTCATTTCCTAATGGTTAGAGATAGAAGACCAAGCCTTACAAAATGATTCCTTTGCCTAGTTCAACTTGAACTCCAAAGCAAAACCTTTCCTGTTGTGTTGGACTTTCCAAAAGCTTGTAGATCAGATCCAATCTGCTATTGGTTTGGTCAAGCAAAGATGCAAGTGACCTTGGCGTCGTCACCCTCTTTTTTCTGATTTTCTGCAGGGAGAACTAGAAGCAACAAAACAAGATTTGATCTAGTAGAAAATTTTCAACTACAAACCAATCTAATCCAGCAACTCAACACGATCAATGCAACAAAAGTT
The DNA here is from genome assembly GCA_019208055.1 of Stipa capillata. Classification (NCBI taxonomy): domain Eukaryota; kingdom Viridiplantae; phylum Streptophyta; class Magnoliopsida; order Poales; family Poaceae; genus Stipa; species Stipa capillata. Next base: position 124,103 of record JAGXJF010002676.1, read on the forward strand.
TAATAATGCAAGAACTACGATGAAAATTGCGAGGCTCGGATTGGTTGGACAAGGGAAAATGAATCTAACCTACTATTTTTTTGGCTTTTTTCTGTGGACAATAGGACAAACACATCTAATCTACGAAAAATAGTAAACTCTCACCGATCAACTTGAGCTCTGATACTACTTGATGAGACGGTGGCCCGATCTTTCGGTGAGATGAAGATAACCAACGGTTTGGTGGAGCTTGACCTTGACGATCCGACTATACCGTACGTGACGATACGCCTTAGCAATTGCTAAACCAACCTCCGATGGTTATTGACCTTGCCGTAGGCGTGATCAACCTAAACAACAAAGTTTGAGTTCCTGCAAGCAACCGAAGAACTAGCAAGAATAATGATAAATTGCAATCTGAAATTGCGAGTATTAAATTGGCATAAGAGATAGCAGAAAGTATGTTAGGATTCCACTGGCGATCTAAACAAGGCGGTAGTCCTACACGACTTGTAGATGCAATAATGTAGCAGTAGCTAAACAACTCAATGAAAACCGAAAACTAAAGAGAGAATCCTAGGGGTATATAAAGAGAAGATACGATCTGTTTCATAGACAACCTCGGATTGTTTTGGCAGTTGCGTTCAGCTCGTAATGAATTTGGAGATGGGGTTAGATAGGTTGGAAAGAGTATGAGATAAGCTTTCCAAAGAGTCCAAGATCACCCAAATCGGAGTCAGTATGCTCGAGATATAGACGTTTTAAGTCAGGGCTGTCTCAGCAATCCGAATCAGAGTCTAGATCTTATGGGACTATCTCTAGCTCTCCTTGGACCAAAAGTGACGTGGGAAGACTCCTTGTACAACACCAATTCATGTGGGATATGAGCATAGTCACATGAACTTCATTCCCTCCTCCTCTTGAGAGCTTGAACTTGAATCCTCGCTTGTTCTTCACGATCTTCACAAATCTCGTTTTGTTCGTTATAGCAGACGTAGTTGAAGTAGTTGTAGTAGAGGTGGCAGTGGGTGTATTCATGGGGGTCATGTCCTCATCAGAAGGACTTGGCTAATTACGATATCGAGTGCTAGTGTTTGGACCCGTGGGCGGTAGGAAGAAAGTGCTAGGTAGATTGGCATCCCTAGAGGACCTTCGCGTGACTACGTAGGGAGTCGTTCGACACAAAGGTAAGTCTACTTCGGGTTGTGGGTCGGGAGTCACCGAGCACAAGCGGAGACTGGGTAGATCTTATCTAGCGGGTCCAACTCTAGTACAAAAATGGAGGAAATGTCTCGTTGTAATAACCCTGCCAGTACACCTTGTGAAGTGTACCCGTTAACGTTCGGCGATAAGGGGGACTTACATCTTATGGGTAAAGCCGTATAACCTCTACAAAGTGTTAAAATCTATTCAAATAGTCATGTCCTCGGTTATGGACATAACTTAGAAATGCCACATACTGGTTAGACTAAGTTTTGGTTGCGAAACCTGAGGAATGGGATTAAGGACGTGGGCATGACGTGTTCACAGGGCGCAGTTAAGCCACAGGCTGGTAGTAAGGAACTACAGAAGTGAAACCTAACTGTGCTGCAAGATGGTAGCACGGGTAGGCTTAAGGATTGCCTGAGGTGATACAAGGTGCTATCAGCCTCTAGTTGACGACTGTTTGGCAGGAATTCCTAGCATCGAATACAGACCCGTCGGAGATGGGCTTGCTTTCAGAAATGCTTTTGAATCTATCACTATCATATTTCGAATGAGAACTTACTTTTCCGCTCAACAGTCAACTTAGGGTAGAGCCATTGTATTGAATAGGCCTTGCATGAAATACATCTGTTATACTCCCCCTCCGAGATATTTGCAAATACATTCAATGTACTCACCTGGCATATTGACGGGCCACATCACCGCTTGATTTTCCGCTCCAAGATTTTAGCCATTGGTCTACAGGTATAAAGCCTTGACCTCGACGATCTAATTACATATCATATACTGTTACGTGCATCTATGACAATGATATACAGGTTAACTTGTGTGTACCGGCTACTGATCATGAGACTCGGTACAGTGAACACAAGGGATTATCCAGCCTTAAAACCGGGTACGCCACACACATGCTCGAGCCCATTTCATGGTCTTGCAACACATGGGTGTGGTGTCCCCATACATCAACCACCACATGGACATGCTACAACAACAGAATCACGCAAAATCTGTTGCTTGGGTCACGAAACATCATAACTCATTGTTCAACCAATGGTTGAAAGACCGAATCACCGAGAGATTGTTAAATGATGAAATGCTTACATGGTTGGCAAGACAACCAGCATATCAAGTCCTGACATATCAAGGATACGACAGAAATGATTACATATTTGATACAAAGGCACATGATGCAAAGAACACTTTCTAGGGTAGTGGTGTCCGCATAGATGCTCTCGATATAGTCAAGAGAAAAAGTTCCTACTATGGGTTCATAGAGGAGATCTAGGAGTTTGACTTTGTACGTACAAGATCCACATATTTTGGTGCCGTTGGGTCCATCTCCCACATGTGAGGGTTGGCACATATGTTGTCATTACCATGGACCTCAAACATGTTGGATATCAAGACAAACCGTTCATACTCGCAGAGCATGTTCACCAAGTCTTCTATATAATCGATCTTGTAAATAAGAAGCAACACGTTGTAAAGAATGGAAAAATGATTATTATAGAAGTCGATAGTGTTGTCAATTAGGATGACTACAACCAATTTGACGACATGCCTCCTTCCGGTAGCGTCACATGCGAGGAAGACCAACATGACGAAGCTAGCTACATACGCAAGGATCATCACGATGAGCTAATTTTCAAAGGAAATAAGCAATTCATGGAATAATGAATGCTACTTCTTTGTGTAATTATAATTTCGCAAGATGAGAAATGAATTAAGGTTTAGGGACATGCATATTGATGTCTAGAGTACATTATTTTCATGTGGATGTTATGTGTTGAATGCTATCTGTGATATGTGTTGGATCGGTGGCTTCCCGACAGGGGGGGTGAATGTCGGTTAAAAATTTTTCTTCAAATTCAAATACAGATAGCAACTGACATACTACTGTAAATGACAAAGAAGACATAGCGGAAACACCCTAGAAAGTTCTTGATGATGTGGAGCTTCGAACGAGTCCAAGATCACTGAAAACGGAGTTCGGACGGAAAAGTTATGACCAAAACAGCAAAGCGATGCAGGCTGAAAAATGCAAATCCAGACCCTCCGGATTTGATCCGGACCCTCGGGTGAATGTCCAGATCTCTACTGGAACGCCCGGATGTTCACCCAGACCCTCCGGGTGAGTATCCAGATCTCTACTGGAATGCCCGGATGTTCACCCAGACCCTCCGGGTTTGGAAATCCGGACCCTCCGGGTCAACTCCGGACCCTCCGGATCTCGATTTCCAGAACGCGATAAATCGGTGCAACTTTTGACCTAACTCGAAATCCGTCCAGTCAAACTCAACCAAATTTGATAGATAAGCTCTCCTATATGTTTGGCATGTATTCCAATCAATGGATCATGATCTCCTTGCCAAAGTAGGAACCTTTTTGAGGAAAAACGAAAGTTGCACCACCCAAGTTCAAAACCCCAAAAACTTAGATAATGAAGAGCTCGTGGATTCTATTGATCTCTACTTGCTAGAGCAGTATTCCACACATCATAGCTCTCTACTAAGCACAAGTAATCAAACCACAAACAACTCCTTCTTCTCTAGTTGATTCTACTCACTTTTCTCAACATGAACTCAATCAAACGAGTAGAACTTGGTGATTCTTGAGTAAGGAATGGATGGGTTCAGATTCGAATTGGAATTCCCATCTCTAACAACCCATACGACACAAGAAATCAGCAAGAGGAAACTAGAAGAGGGAAAAACGAAAATCCAAAGGAAGAACAAGAAAAAGACTAACAGTACACATTGATTTCCTTGGAATTCTTTTTGTATTGATTTTCATGGGTTTTCTAGGGTTTACAAGCCTCTCATCTAGGTAAAGCACTTCTCAAAGTGCAGCTCTCGAAAGCTAATCAAAAGGGTTAAGGGTTAAGAAACCCTCTTCCACCTATTTATAGTGGAGGGGGCATCCCCCTCTCCACTTGGGCCTCAAAGCCCACTTAGATGGCATGAGCACTTAGCACGCATCACAAAGCGTCTAAGTGACTCATCCGCCATCCACCCTCTCCTTCTACCCTAAGCAACTAAACCCTAAACCGCTTCCCGGCCTTTGCCGCAGTTTTCTTTGGCTATGCTTCGGTAGATTCCGTGTTTTTACCAAAACGCTCTTGCACTGACTTGGTCTTCACGTCTCATCTCCACCCGCTTTCTTATCCTCCGCGTACATGCTTTTAAGCCGCACGATGTCGTCGCCACCTCCTTGACCACATCTCAGCCCTCCAAGCCTCATGCCGGTCCATATGGCCGAACCATCGCCGCACCCAACTCGCACCTGCACACAATAGACCAAGCAAAGCGTTGCGAGCACAAGTTTTCCACTTGACCCAAGTCAGTCGAGAAAAATCCTTCAAACACTCAAATTTTCCTTGAGACAAATTGAGAAACTCAAACAATCAATCATTTTGCAAGTAATTCCAATCTCGAATTCATGCAACCAATTATTCAACTCCACACAATATGGCAAAATATTCATCACTTAAATTGTCCACGTCATCACATGACTCACAATATGTATACAGTGCATACTTGTGACTAAATCTAGTATTTTAAAGAGAGCATGACTAGCATTTCCTGAGGCTAGCCTAAAAATAGAAAAATCCTGCCCCCTAGAAAACTTCATCACATGCGTGGCTAGGTGAGAAAACTGTCTGTGATAGCACTCATCATTGATGGTTATTTCACTTCAGTCGTTTAGGATGACACTTATCACAGACAATTGAAGTTTTAAAAACCATCTACAATGGCACTCATCACAATCGATTGACTTCTAGACCGGTACATGATGACACTCAAATAACAGACAGGTCCTGTCAACTGCCTATGATGAGTGTCATCATAGACAGTTTTAGAACTTTCACCATTTGTGATGACTTTCCTATGTATATATTCAAACTTAGGTCTTTTTTCCATCCTGCCCTCACTCTCAAAATCAAATCTATCTTTGCATGCATCGCCTCTTCCTCTTCCCAAGAGTCTAACGACGTGCTGCCCCTTCGTCGTCCCGCCAAAGCCTGACGCTGCGTGCCGCCTCGCCCTCAATCGCCTGCTGGCCGCGATGCTCCTCTTAGAAATGTAACACCCACCAACTACCACATTACTCTTCGTGTCAACCTCTCTCGGCCACCGTGCTCCTCTTTGTCGTCGATCTCCCTCCGGCCACCCTGCACTCCTCCTCACCATCGACAACCGCCCTCCAGCCCCACATCCTAACCGGATGAGACAACATGGTGAGTGCGCCATCCGCCTCCTCCTTCTCGTTGGTGAATGTTGGTGAATTAAGGTTAATTGTAACATTAGTGAATGTTGGTGAATTAGGGTTAATTTTGCTAGGGTTAATTGCAATGTTGGTGAAGTTGGTGAATTAGGGTAGCACGAATTGTTAGGGTATGTGTTATGAATTTTTGCTTAGTGTTAATTAGTGATAATTGGTGATATTTGGTAGGATTTTTTAGGTTAATATGGAATTTATTATGTTAATATGGAGTTGCTTAGTGTTAACATGAATTTTGCTTCTAATATGTACTAAAATTAATGGTATATGTGTTAGAGTATGTTATAATATAGCTTCTTTTTCTAGCTTCAGTTTTGGGTATATATGCTTGATGCTATATAGATGTTAGATTGGATTAACTTTGGTGTTTATATGCTTGGTGATTATAATTTTTCTTTAAATAAATTTTTTGCTATAGTTGCTTACTGTCAATTGGTTATATGCTACTGCTGTTGGGACTTAAATTATAAAATTGCCTCGATCTTAGTTTTTTCTATCTATATGCCTCCATTTTACTTTTGTCTATATGAAATTAGAAAATGAAATCCACAATACATTTTAATTTTGTCTATATATATGCCTCAGTTTTAATATTAGGATTTTTTAACCTTGTTCCTTGCATAAATCCTTTTTTAAAAAGATGTCGGACGCACATTCTTCGAATTCCTCATCCTCTTCTTCGCCGAACCCATCTTCGCGAACCCTTCTGTTCATGAGGAGGTACAACCAAGCAGGCCAACACGGAAGGCAAGAACAATGTTTAAGAGGCCTTCATGACGGCGGGTCTCTCAAAAATCTGGGGCCTTGAGGAAACCTGAAAAGGAAACATCCAAGTTCCAGACATTTTTGCGGGATACTTGCATAGGACAAGGTCAACATCACATTAGTTGGTCACCTTAGAATATCAAGGTGCACTGATGATAGAACTACTCGAGTAGTTCGAGATCCTAGTAGAACATGATGATTGTGTGCGATGATCTGCATTGCACACTATTTCGAAGGCATGAAGGAGCTTCAAGAGTGAGCTAACAACAAAGTAAATGAGGAAGGGTCGGAGTCCATTCTAGAAGTACCCTTTCTTGAATGAGCAAGTATATCAAAGATCTGTTGAGCTGAAGTCCACACCTGAATTTGAGTGTAAAAGCAAAGCGTAGAATGCCTTCCAGGCAAAAACAAGTACTCACACAGACTCGGCACCTCTGGATAGGAGGCTGCCAGGGAGAAATGGGAGAGGGAAGACTAGTTAGCAATCTAGAAAAATCGAGCCCCACCATTTCCTGACATTGTATCTAGGCATGCCAAATCCTGGTTGAGAGCTCATGCAAAGATAGATGCGTCGACGGGTGCCCCCCGATTTGCAAACCCTAGGAAGGAGGAAGTGTTCCAATGCTTGGTAGGCTATCTCAATACTTATAGTTTGTAATTAGTCCACATATAACTTCATGGCATGTGAAATAACTAGTTGGGTAATTGCAAATTCAGATGAGTTCAGAAGGTTATGAAAAATTTGTAGACATCTCGGACAAAAGACATCCTCACCGCAGCCTTCAAAAATGAACGAGCACCCAGGTCTTTCGGCGAGGCATAGGAAGTGACGTTCCCTGGAGTGAGGATTTCCTAAGGATGAGGAGACATACGAGGGGAAGAAGAGAGCCAGGAAGTTGAGTCAGATTCATACTTGGACTAAGACTCTAGCAAAAAAAAGCTGACATGGCCGAGGCGGTGAGGGTACAGGTCATGCAGTTTAAGGAAGAGATAAAGGCACAACTACTTCCAGGTACTATTGAGGTGAGCCTGGAAAACCGTCAGAGTGGTCATGCCGCAGAAGAAACACAACCATAGATTTCCTTGCGACCTCATCTTGGTAAGATCAAAAACTGGTTCTAGAACGCTAAGTATCACATGTAGAATTTCTTACCTAACTTTATAGGTTTGTAGGAAGCGATTTGATGCAAGCTCTTGATGAGGGTAATGGGCGATATTCCCATAGATGCTGCTTTTGGGAAAGTATTTACATCGGGGCCAAGAGTTGTGGTCCACAGTCTCTCCTTAGCGTCGAGCTTTGCAAAGGTACTTGTGGTCGACGTGGTCGAAGGTTTCAAGGTCCTCCCGCTCCCTATGCCTTCAATGGACGAGATCACTAGCCTAGAAGAGACCATTGGCACATTCATCCGGTGTGCAAAGATAGACATTAGTCTAGTCGACTAGCCTTCATTGCAATCGATATCACAAGCATAGCCACTCAGTATACCGAACTTGGCCATTCCCAAGCCAACAATGACTGAGATAGAGTGGCACCACAGTAGGCTTTGACCTTGGGCATTCAAGAGCCGAGGACGACTAAGCTAGTAGTGGCACTGCAGCAAGTTGACACCTTGGACATTCTCGAGCCAAGTACAAATGCTCTAGTAATGCGTGAGAAGCCATCTTCAGTGAAGAACATCTAGCTAGTAAGAAAAATGCAGCGACAAGAGCCACAAGAGTGCCAAGAGTTCCAAGAGTGCCAAGAGTACCAAGTCGTCGTCTCCCGTGTTCCCGACCAATATTGATGATCTACCATTCATGTCGTTGGCTTGTACATTCAAGAATGGAGAACCATTCTTCCCGACAGAAGAAATAGAAAAATTGTCAACTGCTTGTCGAAGATTGCATGTGTGGTACATGGAATAGACCACCAATATTGTGCTGGGAAAAGAAAGGCTGACTTGTATCTTCGTCAGGTTCGAGGAGGAGCATTTATTCCAATAAGACCTCGAGGCTACTTCTATATATACTTCTAGGACTTGTTGAGCTCTTTAGCCTTGACGCCTTTGAAACAAACCTTTTGAGATGCTAGACACTGTAACTCTACTCAATTGATCACAGTCTACATTCATGTAATACCTATATATATATGTGACGATATAAAATATTCTATATATAGATACATGCATAGTGAAGCCAGGCTAAAGAAGGAACTGGTCAGTTTCCATGACCTAGCTAGGGTCACAAAAAGTGCCATCGATGACAGTGAGCAATTTGTTCTACATTACGTCAGAATGGCGTTGATGGCTCAAAAGATAAGGAATACATACTCTTTGCCTACAACCTAAGGTAAGTGTTATATTATTTGTCATCCTTGGTTATTTTTGAACTTTACAAGAAAATAATATGTTCAATAACCATGATAACATACCTACATATTTAGCTTTCATTGTGTTTTATAGTCGTTATACCAAATGGAACAATGTGTTATACCTTATTCCTTAGAAATGGCTCACGACTTCACACCTATTCGAGACATACTTGACAAGGTGTTCATTGAGTACGTTGCTCAAGGAGGGAGAGCCAAGGGATCTAAGTTGTAGCAAAACTTTTACTATCCAGTATCTCCACTATTATGTTCTTATAGCACAATAGCTACACCCAAGCAACACATGTGGAATCTATGTTTGCCATCACAAGGAGATGATCTCGAATTTCATCTCCCTAAAGGCAGATCATAAACCCTGAGGGCAAGTACTACTGTGGAGATGTAGGATAGTAGATCAGTTTCCACTTATTCAAATCTTAGTTTACTTTTCATTTATTTAGACGTGTCTTATATTGTTTCAGACTTGTCAATTGATATGTGCATGAGTTTATTTGAGTTCATCTGTGATGTGTGGTTGTGCCCTGTTCAATAAAAAATATGTTGTGTGAATGATATGTATATATACACACATATGTTGTGAATTTATCTGTGCATTTTCCAAATAGCATGGCTAGCATTTCCTGAGGCTAACCTATAAACAATAAAATTCTTGTTCTTTAGAAAACAACAACACAGACATGTCATGTCTATATTTATGTATGATGTAGGTCATCACAGACGATTGACGCTAGAGAATTGACTGAAATGACTCCGCATCATAGATGGATGAGAAAACTATCACGGGTGATGCTTGACAGGTTGCGGCTGAAGAGATCGAGGCGCACGCTGAAGGACATGCCAGACCTTGGCACTAGTGAGAGTTGCACGCAGGAACTTATGGAGCACTACACCTCGTAAGAGCATGGGCTCGACACCCTCGGCCGTCGTGAGCTTTCCATTGATAGCTCCATCTCCCACGCACTTGGCCACTGTGAATCCAAGAACGAGCTGCGCAGAACCATGACTAGGGGGCCAAGCATAGGGACGAGATTGAGCAAAGAGGCACTACCGGAATCACGACGTTTGCCGAGTGCCAGAGGGTTTGCCGAGTGCATAACATCGGGCACTCGGCAAAGGTCCAGGAAACCGAGTGCTAAAATAAAAACGCTCGGCAAAGGTACGACACTCGGCAAAGACGTACTTTGCCGAGTGCCGCCCACATAGCACTCGGCAAATATGCGCTTTGCCGAGTGCGGCACTCGGCAAACACATCTTTTTTCTATTTTATTTTTTCCGCCCCTCTATTTCCTTTTATAGGCATTTAGTGCATTTTCTAGGCATTTAATGAATATAATTCAAATTTGAACTGCAAGTGCATGAAAATTTTGGCAAAATTGGGTTGAAAAATCCTATTTGTGGTCTTTAGTCTATGTTTAAGCCTTATCCAAGAAAAGAAAAGGAATTCCAAACATCAAGGTGCCAAGACTCGACCCCGAACATGGAGGTTATTGGTTTTTTAATTCAGAAAAATGCAAACGAAGTCTGAAAAATATGAAACTTGGCATGACGCCCTCATATGGCATCAATATGCTGTGGTAAAAATTTGAGAAGGTTTTGCAAAAGTTGTGACGTACACTGTTTAGAAACCGGACCATCTCCGAGGAAGAATTTAGGTTTCGAAAGGGAACGGGTTAGATTTGAAGGCAAAGTGACGGTTGCTTCATCGGTTAACCTTGAAATTTTTTCTACCCTCAAGATATACCATTACATGTTCCATGTCAAAATTTGGCATTTTTCGGGGTTCGTTTGCTATATTTAAGTCATTTAGTGCATTTCTAGGCATTTAGTGAATATAATTCAAATTTGAACTGCAAGTGCATGAAATTTTTTGCAAAATTGGGTTAAAAATCCTATTTATGGTCTTTAGTCTATGTTTAGGCCTTATCCAAGAAAATGAAAGGAATTCCAAACATCAAGGTGCCAAGACTCGACCCCGAACATGGAGGTTATTGGTTTTTTAATTCGAAAAAATGCAAACGAAGTCTGAAAAACATGAAACTTGGCATGGTGCCTTCATATGGCATCAATATGCTATGAAAAAAATTTGGAAAGGTTTCGCAAAAGTTGTGACGTACACTGCTTAGAAACCGGACTATCTTCGAGGAAGAATCTAGGTTTCGAGAGGAAACAGGTTAGATTTGAAGGCAAAGTGACGGTTGCTTCATCGGTTAACCTTAAAAAAATTTCTACACTCAAGATACACCATTACATGTTCCATGTCAAAATTTGGCATTTTTCAGGGTTCGTTTGCTATATTTAAGTCATTTAGTGCATTTCTAGGCATTTAGTGAATATAATTCAAATTTGAACTACAAGTGCATGAAAAATTTGGCAAAATTAGGATAAAAAATCCTATTTGTGGTCTTTAGTCTATGTTTAGGCCTTATCCAAGAAAAGGAAAGGAATTCCAAACATTAAGGTGCCAAGACTCGACCCCGAACATGGAGGTTATTGGTTTTTTAATTCCAAAAAATGTAAACAAAGTCAGAAAAACATGAAACTTTGCATGGTGTCATTGTATGATATCAATAGGCTATGGTAAAAATTTGAGAAGGTTTCGCAAAAGTTGTAAACAAAAAAAGAAACAAAGAAATAAACAAAGAAAGAAATAAACAAATAAACATTGTTTGTTCCTGTTCACCGTGTTTGCCGAGGCAAAGCGACCGTGTTTGTCGAGTGTCCAATTTTTGACACTCGGCAAACATCTGTTTGCCGAGTGTCCGATTTCCGACACTCGGCAAACTACCGACTGGTTTAGTCCCACCTTGCCTGTCGACCGCTGCGGTTGACTGGTTTATATACGCGGCTGCGCCTCAGCTCTCGAGCTCCTCTGAACACTCATCGGGTGCTTATACACGGCGCCCACCTCTACCACTGACATGTGGAGCCGACATGTCGGTCCCTCGTGGACACCATCGATAGATGTATACCAGTGCTGATGACATGGCGGGCACGAGGAGAAACAGCAGTGCCCCGCTGGCGTCCCAATTTTTTTGTTCCTATTCACCATGTTTGCCGAGTGTCACACTCGGCAAAGCGACCGGCTTTGCCAAGAGCCTACACTCGGCAAACTACCTTTTGTTTGCCGAGTGTCCGTGTTGACACTCGGCAAACTGTTTGCCGAGTGCACGACAGAAAACACTCGGCAAATAGGGCTTTGCCGGCAGGCTGTATGCCGACGCCTGTTTGCCGAGTGTAACACTTGGCAAATGGTTTACCGAGTGCTTTTTCTCCTTCGCCGTGTGCGTTTGGCACACGGCAGAGTGATTGAATCCGGTAGTGAGGGCCCATGGTAGTCGGGCCCCACGGTAGCGGAACTCGGGCTCACCGGAGATATCGAGACAGTTGCCTCTGCTAGACTCTACCACCTACTTGACATGGAGGCAGAAGGGCCCTCGTATATCACAACCACTGGGGGCGTCGATTTGGGAGACGGTGGTTGTAGTAAGACAAAGTTCTCCTTGGTGTCACCTTAGGGAGTGGGCACTGGCAAGGTTGGAAGGCACCAGTGGCGTGATGCATCATGAGTAGCCATGGAAATCTTTTTTGATGAAATTTCAACGAAATTTCTGAAATTTCGCAAATTTTGGTGGGTCCCGAAATTTCCTAATTCGGTCAAAAATTTTGGTTTGACCAAATTTTGGTCAAAATTCAAACTGGTTATCGGTTTTGTTTTCCGAAATGATTTTCGAAATTACCAAAATTTTTGAAATTTTGGTATTTTCGGTGGGTCTCGAAATTTTGCTTAGACCGAATATTTTTTCCTTGTGAGTAGCTCCCATAGGGATGGAGCTGTAGCTCATCGTGTCTTTGGCCGTGTCCTGCCTCTCTTCCTTTGTTGTGCGGTGTTCAACGTTAGTGCAGACAGGTGCATGCGTGTGTCCTAGCACACCAGCTTGAGGATGTAGAGGCCGTCAAGGTCAACTATGATGCGAAAATCTATAGTAAAGTTGTGGACGCGGTGCTAGATGTTGTCGTGGATGAGGAGGTGACATGAGGAGCTTCTGGATGACGCAGCATCCTCACTAGACACGTTTTGTTCAAAGCTTCCTCTTACGGTACGTCCACACCATCAAATGAGTGTCAACTTATCATCACATCAGTCTGGCAGGTAGGGCTAACCTGTTAGAATGAGATCGGATGGTAATCTATTTTCAAACTTGAACTTTAGTGTTTAAATCTGGTTCCGTGTATCGAAAAAAATGAAATCTGGTTCAAACTTTCACAGTGCGACAAACATCTGGTTGAAAGTGAAATCTACTCTACTTTTTCCTTGAAGCAAGATCATGGCTGATTTATCTCAGGTTTTTGTCTTCCTAATGTAACAAAGTAGCTGATTTCCTACTCATTCTTGGTTCTAGTTTGCGCTCGGAGGTTTTAAAATTTCGGCTTCATGAAAGTCCGGCTTCTATACTAGATCGAATTGGTTTCCGGTGATCTCGCAGGAGCTTTGGTTTGAATGGAAGTTTTCCCTGTCTTTCAAAAAGAAAGAAGAGTCGATCCTCTCTCACAACAACATTAAAACAAGAGCAGCACAAGTGCACGACAACCCCAAATTAGCCTAAGACACAGGGACCTAACAATCACAAAATAAGGCACAAAACTCTACGTACGACAACCACAACCTTACGTATCTACTTAATTTACAAGCCTTCTGTAATTTAAAACTGTGAAACAGTATATATATACATGTAAGCATTTTTACAATATCAGAACGCTGCCCTCGCTGCGCTGCGTGCTGCCTCGCGCTTCATCTGTGCTTCTTTCCCGCTTCCTCGAAAGTAGTGATATACACGCTGCATGGAGCAGATATAATTTACGCGATTAATTACAAGAACCCTAACAGGCAATTCAGAAACCAATCAATCCAAGCAGGGTTATGAAGACAAGCGAACAGAAAGTAGCACCTGAATGACCCACATGCTTAGCAATAACTCGAGGCAGAACATTGCAAAGCCAAGAAAGTAGAACACCTGCAAGACAGATGGTTAAAGATACTATTTTCTTCTAATTTTGCTAATTCTTTGAAAAATGACTTCTATTGTGGATTCCAGAAGGTAAAAGCTCGACTCACCCCGACAATAACACTCTTGCCTATCAAGCTGATCGCTGGAAAAATCCCTCTGCGTAAAGAATGAATAGGATTAAATGAAATTAGTTCAGAATTCTTAAATAGCTCCTTCAAAAACAAAACAAGAAATAATTTTTCATCTTAACGTTGGCAAATGGATTATATATAAGAATGAAGTTCTTGTTTTTCCAAGAGAAAGAGTTGTGACCAAAATGGAGCTCAACTGCATAATTTCAGTAAGAACATCTAAAGCATGATGAAGCGTATCACAACAAAACTAAAGTATCTGTACAAAACTCACGTCAATGATTTCCCCACGAATAGAATCGAAGGAGAAACAGCTGCATACACGCAGAAAGCAATATGAACCTGTTCGAAGTCAGCAAGAGTAAGTGAGCTGCGTACCCCCAACAAAACAAACTATAGAGCGACACAGGGATATGGAATATAATACTCACCAAGTAGAACAGGAAAAACCATCCAAACTTCAGAGCACTCTCATTCCTGTAATATGAGTTGTAAACATGAACTTTGAGCTAAAATGGAAAAAAAGCCTTTCTCTGTACATAGTGTGGTTTTGTTTTTGTCATGGTCTTTGTTTTGGTCGTCAGGTCGCAGCCACCTTGTGTGGAATTGGAACTGTTGGCAGTCTTTGGCTTTTCTTCTTAATACAAATGATGTGCATTTAGATGTGTATTCAAGATTGAAAAAACAAGTTTAAAACCAAATGTACCTCATGGCGCGGTAAAGTGGTCGGTACCATAGGTAGTAGGCACCTGGGCATCCAAGAATAAAGTAGATGACCGCAAGAAACCAGATCTTGGGACCTGTATCCAGGAAAACCAGACTCTGTTAATGATGATAACTGCATATAGTACCTAAGTTTTATGCTATAGTGCAGAAACGGAGAGAGGATGCTGTAGACAAAACAAGCAATGTGAACATACCTTCCCCTTTAACCCAAGCAGCAGTAACACAGATGATGTTCCAAAACAGGCACAAGATCAACCCTACCAGATACAGACAAGCAAATAGATTAACCTTGTCTACCACAATCACTAACAAATTACTTTGAAGTAAATGTATGAACAACAGAAATCACTAATACTCATATTTAGTAGCTCTATCAAATTGGAGGAAATACCTAAAAGTGACGCAAAGGCAACATACTGTGTTCTTTGCAGGTGCACAGGTATCTCATTATTGATATCATGGTGAATGATGGGGAAAAACGGAGGCCAGTTTTTCTCTTCTATGATAATGCCAGCTGCAAAAGAAAGAGAAGTAAACCTAAATTACATGAAGGTAAGGGAAGAACGAAGAAGAGAGAACGAAAAAATAACCATAGTGGAATGAAAACATAAACTCCACCTCGTGCTGCAGCTTCTTCTCTCCTTTTGATTTCCTACATGGAACAGGCCAAGACTCAAATCATTATACAAAAATCAATGCAAGAAGTGAAATTGAGACAGTGTTGTCTACCAAAATTTTGACAAGTTGATTGAAGAAACAGAGTCATGTGGCATGTCGGCTTTCTCAAGAACGACATGCAGCATCTGCATTAGATTCAGTTACCTTCTCTCGCCTGCTCAACTCAGCCTCCTTAGCCAGAAGCTCCTTCTCCCTTGTCTTCATGTCCTGCATATATTCAGGAAGCCAATAAGATAAGTTTACTCGATTCATGTTCAATCAAATTATTTGAGCTCAAGAAAGCAGTGTGACTACCTTGTTTGTGTCCATTGGAATATCCACTGGGGTAGCAAAGTCATTGTAGAAGTCGGCCGGCTCAGGAGGAAGAGGCGAAAGGCGGGTGCTGGGGGGAGTAGGCCGTGCTTGCTGCATCAAGACGATGAGAAATGTTCAAATGATATGATCAGGTACATAAGAAGGCATTTTGACTTTTGTCAAGGAAGTTTTATGCACTGCAGGCTCACAGTAGTGTAGAATGAACCTCCGGAATAGCTGGATTGAGCAGCTGGTGCTCCTCTAGTTGCTTTGTCCTGCTACATGAGTTAGTATGAGTCAGTAAAATTACATATAGAACTGCAATTAGCCCTTCTTCTCCTCTCGTGTCTGAAAAATTCTTTTGTTCCGCTTTACTTTCTAAGGGAATCTTGTTCGATTATAGTACTTTTGAGAGACAACTTGGTTGCAGCAGTAATCACACGTTTCTTGTGTTCAGTGCAGAGCAACTCAATAGTAAGAAAAAGAAACTGATAATTTGAACATAAAATAGCTTGTTTCTGTTGCAAATTCTGGTTTCCATAAATCCAAACTAATAGCAAGTACCTTGTGCAACCTTTCTTTATTTTCTGCTTCGTTCTATTGGAATTTGCACAGGTATTCTCTTGAGTGTGTACAAGAAACACCAATCTGTTGGAGTGTGATAGCTAATCAACTTATCTGTTCCAGGTTTGTGTATGGATCCACAAAGCTATGCCGTGGGCTCCAGCACGCAATTGATTATACAGATGAAGCGTCTTAGTTATGACACAAGAAACAGCGTCGACAAGCAACCGGCAATCCGCAATTGACTATACCGATACTAGGAAGACTAACATAGTCTATTTAAGTTGGAGACACGAAGCCTGTTATTATCTGCCTCTCCAACCACAACCACAACATTTCTGGTGCAACTAACTTCGAATTAAGCTTGGTAACAGAAGGTCAGAACTCAGAAGCACGGAGCCTAGCAGTATTCAGCAACAGAAGCAGCTATGAAAAGAAAGCAACAGGAACAAAGAAGGGGACTAGTTGATTCTGATGAAACAGGACGGAGGAAGAAGGAGTAGCTGGAGCTCGCCGGCGACCTTACTGCGAAAGGGTTGACCTCGTCGGTGCTGCCCTCCTCGAAGGGGTTGTCGTACCTCGACCTCCCCGCCATGGATCACCCTCTGATCGATACTCGGTACTTCTCCCCTGTCGCCTCCTCTCCTGTCCTCTGCTCTGCTTTTTTTTTCTTGGCTTTTCTCTGCCTGCGTCGAGGTCAGGAAGAGGAGCGGGTGTCAGGAAGAGACGAATTAAGCAGCAGCCCAATTAGACCTCAGCTCCTGATTTATTCTACACGAGTAGCAGTTGGTCTCTGCGACAAGTTGCATCGTCACATCTAGAACGAGGAGCACTGGTGGTATAAACCAAGGAAAATTTTGGAGGACTCCGCGTAGATTTTGTCCGGCCGTCATGTTTACATTTTATTGCCGTCAAACACATCAATTTGCATTTCCAACGATCGAACGGACGGATGGGCCTCTTTACTTTCTTCTCTCCTACTTTTTGCCGCCTCATCCACGCCAACTTGATAGAGACGGCGTCTAGTATATCTTCCATTTAGAAGAACAAAATCTTCCTTTTTTTTTCCTTTTCCTTAAATCGGGCTGCAACACTGATCACAACCAAGTATGTATGCCTGCAAAGACTGGCAGAGGCATTTATGCGTCACGTAACAAGCTGCCGAAAAATGATATGCTAGCTATTAGCAGCATCTGAAGCCACGGAGTGGACCTTTTTCTCTCTTCTTCTTCTCCTTTTGCCTTTAAGAATTTCATTTTCAGATAAGACAAGAATATTTAGAGAACTAATGTCACTCTTCGGTTGTGATTTGAATGTACAAGAATTCTGGCACTACGATTAATTATAACTAGTTCACTCGGTCATACACCAAATTTAATCCACATGCTTCATCTTCTCTCCCAGCTGGAGCCATGAGAGGATGTCAGAACTCAAAACGGTGGACGGCGCGATGCCGCATCAGGCCTCATCTCCGCTTCCCTCCCGCTTCCGCGGAAATACCAGTATACTTTCTGCAAGTAGCAGAACAAGTTTTCAAAGATGAGATCACTTTTGGTAGTGGAAATTTATGTGCACTAGGAATTTTATGCAGCTGTGTGCCTACCTGCATAACCCATATGCTCAGCAACGCCTCCAGGACAAACAAAGCGAAACCCAGGAAGTAGAATATCTGAAAACAAATGATAGTGTGCTCAATCATGCAAGCGTTGAAAGAGATCAGTGATTCCAGGCTGATGGAACTAGTGCCACTAAAATTTCCATTCTTATGTAACTAGGCCTTATCTGAAGAATATGACAAAATAACGCCTAAGGTCCAGGTCAACCATCTTTTTCCTGTCCTGGACTAGGATAACGAAACTAGCATCAGTTTTTGTTTTTTTAAGAAAAAGAAGCTGGTGTCCCCGGCCTATGCATCGATCGATGATGCACGCAGCCATAGCATCAGTTTTTGTTGATTCGATTTTGAAATTAGGAACGAAATATTTTCATTTAAAATTCAGTTTTGATTCTAAAGTGTGCGAACTGCACCGTTTGTTCTTTCATCATGGTTGTCACAATGGTAGAAACAGATTGACATAATATTAACTCACCCCAACCGTAGCACTGTACCCTATTACGCTGAGTGCTTGGAAAATTCCACTGCAAATGACGGAGAAAACAAATTAAGTGAATTATAGTTCTAAACAATAAGAATGACAAAATATCCCATAACAAGGAAAATAGAAGGCTTTACACCACATAGTTCAATATGTAGGAAAGCAAAGTAAGATTTGAGTTGGACAACAAATCCCAATATTAAATAATTACTTTTTGAAGGGAAATATAGAATTGTATTCACAAAAGAGGCAAAATAACTTACGTCAATGAACGTCCCAAGAACAGAATCGACGGAGCAATAGATGCAAATATGCAGAAACAAATGTGAAACTGCAAATTCAACAAAAACATTAGCTATTCCACTGAAAACGCAATACGAGGATCTAACAGGCATTCATAATTATCAATCTTGTGCAGGAAACTTACAAAATAGAACAGGAAGAACCATCCATAGGTGAAAGCACTCTCTTTCCTAGTGAAATTATGACCATATCAGTGACGAACAGGAGGTTATAACCATGCACTAGAATTATCTGAAGAAATTATTTACCTCATGGCACGATAAAGAGGTCGGTACCATAAATAGTAGGCACCTGGGACTCCAGTAATGAAATATATGATGGCCAGAAACCAGATCTTAGGGCCTGCAGCTGGATGTAGAAAACAAAGATGATTGATTAAAACAACACAAACCGACGAATTAAGATACTTTATCAAGGATAGTCATAAATATAAATAAACTAAGTTTCTCTGAACATACCGTCCCCTAAAATCCAAACAGCAGTAACGCATATAATGTTCCAGAAGAGGCATATGACCAAACCTGCATGAAAAATGTGAAAGTATTAGCCAGAAGCGATACTTTTGGAAATTTGTAGTCCTTTAGAATAAATAAATTTATAGTAATTTGTGCATTTTCTGGTTTTGTACCTAGGAGCGACGCGAATGCAACATATTGTACTCGCTGCAAGTGCACGGGTATATCATTTGAAATATCAACATGAATGACGGGGAAGAAGGGAGGCCAATTTTTAGGCTCTATAAGAACTCCAGCTGTGTATTCAAGAGGAGCAACGATAGAAAATTATGGTGAGTTTCACAGGACTAGATTGTACGTTTAGGTAAGGAGTTAAAGTTTACCTCTTGCAAGAGCTTCTTCCCTTCTTTTTATTTCCTAGAGAAAATCAAATTAGAGGAATTACATATATGTGTGAAATTTACATGCATAGTTCATACAAAAAGAAGGGCATTCCATATACTTGATTGTTGTGCAATCTCAGATCCACTAAACTAGTATTCCAGTCCTCATTGTGCTTCAGGCCCAACCACAAAATAACATAGGCTTATAAGAAGCCTTGGGCTCTCTTCCCTAAAATACTAGCCTGATAGGAGGGGATACTCCATCCTTAAAAGTCGTGCTCTGCTTTTGTCCACAACTGATATGGAACTAAATCCAACAAATCATCCCCTAGTTGCACATCCTCTGCTCACTTTTATAAATCGTGCTTTGTCTTATTTTACAATTGATGTATGGAACTAAATCCAACATTAATTTAACCAGAACATACCTGTTCTCTCTTGTTTAGCTCAGCCTCTTTAGCCAAAAGCTCTCTCTCCTTTTTCTTTACGTCCTGGATTTGTAGACATCCTCATCAAAATGATATGGGAGTTACGTAGAAAACAAACAGAGAAAGTGGAAGTGCAAAGAGAATAAGGAAATTCCAATACTGCCACCACTAATTTGGCTTAGTTGAAAAATGACTGTGTACAGTCAAAAGGTCCCCCTTTTACCCTTTAATTGTAATGACTCTGAAGAATTACAAGTTAAGAGGTGAATATTAGAATCGATCAAAAATATGGTATTGGAGTAAAAAAAACATATTAAATAAACTTGTACAAATAAGGTTAAAATATTTTATAGAATTCCCAAAAGAAAAGTCAAAGCCATGATCGTACACAGCCGTATATAGTAGCAAATGCTAGTCTACTGACAACTCAAGCTGCTGAAGTACCTCTTTTGTACCAAGGGGGATATCTACAGGTGCATCAATGCCATTGTAGAAGGTGACTGGTTCAGGAGGGAGTGGAGTAGGACGCTGGTGCTACATAAATACAAAACTAAGGTCAGATCATTACACAGTTCAGAAGAGCTAGAGCTAAGAGTATGAAATGTGTAGAAATAATTCTAGAACTACAATAAACTAGTTACTTCATACTTGACAAGTGGCAAATATGATTTGTTGTTGTAGATTTTGGAGTTAACATTTCCTCCACATGGAAGTGGTTATTCCGTGTTATTCACAATATAATTTATTTCCTTTTTTTTTGAGATGCCACAACAGAGCAGAACATTATGTAGAGTTGACGTGTACCCGGAAGGTAGGTGCAAGATGGTTTTGCTCAAGATCATTTGGTCAATCGGTTTGGTGTCTTGTACTGTAAGATGGTGCAATAATTAGTTATCCATTAAAGATATGTTGGGGGGTGTGTGTGTGTGTGTGAAAGGGGGGGGTATAACATGATAGTATAGCGTTTAGATGAATGGTTTTGTTCATTATTTACAGTTCACTAGAATCGGTATCAATTTAGTAAGTTTAAGTTTACAAGTTTTCTCTCCCTTTTTTCTTTTATCATGTCGTGAAGTGAACTAAAGAACACGATGAAAAGTTGGGGCAAGTCCACATCAATAAATAACATCAGATCAAGTAATCCTTCCTCCCGAGTTGGAGCAAAAGATCCAATGTTACGCTCTGATATTATCAGATAATCTTTAGAATTTCACCAGTGCTAACGGATGCTTGCCGCGCTCTGGCGTGCTGCAGTTTCCCCATCTGTGTTTTGCGTGCGCCTAATCTTACAGTCCATGCATGTCATATTCCTTTCCAAATTTTCTCAGCCGTTGGACCAGGAATGAACAGCGAACTTCTACTGCTACGGTAATTTGAGTAGGTTTCATAGACTAAAATTTGCATACCTTTTCTTTTTGGTGATGAAAATTAACTTTTCTTTTGACGAAACAATGTGACTATTTTTTGGCAACGAAAACTTTGTATAGAGATCGTTTGCAAAATCTAGACGAAAACCTGACATATTTCCTCGTTCTCGTATTTCGCTAGGAGAGAAATTAGGCACGACCATATGAGAACCACCTACGGTACACAAGTTATCTCATAAATAAACAGATGAGTCATTTCTATATTGATCATCAGTCCGCAATGTGCACAGAACAAATAGCAAAAACTAAATAGAGTTAATGAGAAATATTCATACATGCAAAGACGAAGCTAGACTTGAATCAATTGGTGTTCACCAGCATGACGAGGGCTTCGTTGGCTGCTGTGATTTGGTCATTTGGTCACCAAGATGCACCCTACATGTGCTACGGTGGTGTATAAACTCATTTCATGGGGTAATGCTAGGAAATTTTTTGGATCCAGATGCCTACGCACCTCGTGTATGTGGCTCCACCCCCACATACATGCGGCTATTAAATGATATGTTACAACCACGAAACCTCTTCTAAAGTGTTAAAATAGAAGCATAGAGAAACATTACATATCTGCACTCTTAATACCCTCAATGATATGACATATATATTAAAACAAATACTCCTTAGACCGGTAACAGTTGCAGTGGAAGAGAAGATATACTTATTTGAAGGGTAAAATTGCAGGAGGATCGAGCACAGATGTGCACTATGCAGCTAGAGACAGCCTTCAGGCTGCAGGTACGTACCGAGAAAGGGTTGACCTCCATCTCGACCTCCTCGAAAGGGTTGTCCTGCCTCCACTTCGCCGCCATCGAGTCGATCACTACCTTCGATCTCTGTCCTCCTCTCTTCTGTTACTCCTGCCTCTTCTATCTGCTTTGGTAGCCGGCCGGGCCTCTTGTGATCTTCTGAGGCAGGCTGCAGCTCGTCAACTGGAAATCACACCGCAGGATCATGTATATATGGACGTTCGACAGGCTGCCGTCCCCGCATGCAGCAGCTTCCCCTAGATAGTGACACAACCTAACAATTAAACTATAAGTAAATTAACTCTTGGCACCCCGGCCTATACGGTACGTACGTAGACGACGGATTTGTTATTATTTGAAGTTTTGTAACGACCCCTCCATTACCTTCGCTTTCTTCTCTTGTCCGGATTTCGGGTTGCCGTCGGTCGATAGCCTTGCCGTTTTGCCCGATGCCATCTGCTTAACTGGTAGCGGCGGAACTTCGTAGGCATATTCAGGGACGTATGCACTGGCCGGCCGGCCTTGTGCGCTGCACCTGGGTTGGCGCACAAGTGGCAGCGGCAGCATAAGCTCGAGGACGAGCAGCCAACTTGCATGGTTTCCCCAGTCCATTTCATGTTTTGGGGCATATCGTTGTTAATTATTAATCTTGTGGAGAACAATGTTTCTTTAGGACACGTGTTATGGCCTGGTTTCCGTGAGCCAAGTCTGTGTGGAAGAACGAGATTGGGATCAAGGGCGCTGGCGTTTTGGGCGCGCGCCGTTAGTGGTGGATAATGAGCCAGCTCGGCTCAGCTCGGTCAAATTCGTTAAGCTAACGATCGGTTTGGCCTGTTAGCTTAACGAGCGGATGACCCTGCTTGGATCGATTAGTAAAAAACCTGAATAGGCTCCCTAAACTCTTTCATAAAATTTACGCGAGATTGCTGTTATAAACAACAGCAGACAAATAGATAAAATGGTTTAACTATAATCCCATTTACTACATACATCAAATTATATCATCATATCAGATTTAACTATACATCTTGTTCATTCCAGCCACTAGCTAGATAAAACGTTCACACATCATCAAAAGAAAACAGCAGAAAATGAACGCAAGGCTCATGTCCAAAATAATGTCCGCCCTATCACATCCATGATATCACACTTGAAGAGTCCATAATTAAGGAGTTCACAGTCCCGCTGCCCTTGCAGAAGAAGCCGTTATCACTGTGGATTGTGAATCCTAGCCTTTTTTTTTCTCGAACCAGTATTTAGATGTGTGTCATTGTGTACCATAAGAAAACGCCAAGCGACGCCGTAGTATACAAAAGTCACCCTGGTGACCAAAAGATAAAAAAGAATGACCAAAAAAGTCCCTGCACTCATAAAACAGAGCACTGAGAAGTGAGCTACCAAAATCCTACCACCTAAAAGGAACTGGCGCAAAACGAAAGCCAGAAGAGAAAAGACAGTTAGACATCAGGAGGCTGAGTGTGCAACGGAAGCTTGCGGAGTTCCTTGGCACCGGCGAGCTTCCAGAGTTCTGCGTCGTTTACAATTGATTCAACCAAGGCCTGGCAATTCGGCCGCTCGCCCTTGAAGACGCATAAGTTGCTCAGCCGCCAAATCCGCCACAGAGTTAGGTCCCGTTTGGAAGCCCGGTATTGGCCCAAATACCACCGTAATTTACAGCTCACGAAGAAAAAACGACAGGGCTGGAAAATACTGTTTGGATACCCGGTATTGGGCCGGCCCGTTTCCGTCGTTTTATCAGTTACACCCGCAAAAAAATTCTCTCCACCAGCGCTCCGTTTTTCAATCCGACAAACATCGGGCCACCAAGATCGGAACGCCGCCGAGCGGAAGGCGACACCAGCCGCCGCCCGGCTCCTCTGTGCAACACGCCGCCGCCGCCGCTGCCACCGAGTTCCTCCCGTTCGCGCATCTCCACTCCTCCGCCTGCCTCTCCCCGGTCTGCCTCGCCCCCACCACCAATCTCTCCTCCCCGCTCGGCGGATCTGGCGATGCCGCGACTCCGATGGTGACGGCGACCATGACAGCATCCTCGGCATGTTCGTAGCTGGGTGGGCGGCCCGCATCGCCGCAGGTCCCATGTCCGGCGGCGTGGCGGAAGCCCGCATCGCCCGCAGGTCCCATGTCCGGCCCGCAGGTCCCATGTCCGGCGCGGGTGCAGCTTCAGTTGGGATGAGGACCTCCTCCACCTCCGCGACGAGATCTCCGAGGACATGGAGGTCCTTTATGTCGGCCCTCTCCGCGCCGACGTGCCGGCGGCCGAGTAGGACGACGTTGCGCGGGTGCTCCTCGAATCGTACGCTGCGTCCCGGCCGACGAGCTCTTCTACGAGGGGAAGCCGCTGCCGCTACGCCTGCCGCCGCGCATCCAGATGGTGGAAGGGCTCCTCGACGGCGGCCGTGCCGCAGACGGCGGCGCCAGGGGGAGGGGGAGGGGGATGGGGCGACGGAGCACATCGGAGGCCAAATACCGGATGCTGTTGATAATACCCAAATACTGAATAAAATTACAATTGTATTGTTGGTGACAAGTAAATTGCAGGGGTAAAGTCTTTACAAGTGTAAAAGAATACTAATTTCCCAAACGGGGCCTTAGGATGATCAGCGACCAGAGCGCTCAGCAGCGGTGTCGAACCAACCGTTGGGGTGTGATATCCTGAATTCGAAATTTGTAGAACACACTGTGCCAAACTTGGCGGGAGAAGACGCACCCCACAATCGGATGAGAGATCGTTTCATCCGCATGATCGCATAGGGGGTAGGAGTCCGGGTGCTGCAATCCCCATTGCATGAGACGACGGCTGTCCAACACCGGTTAGGAGTGGCGAGCCAGGTAAAGATCTTACACTTGAGAGGGACCTAGCATCCCAGTCTGGCGCCAAAGAGGTGCCTGCAGCTTCTAGGCGAAGAATGCCTAATAAGCGGATTTGGCGGAGTAGGCTTCAGACGCCGTCCATTGTAAGCTGAGCTGGTCCTCGACCTCCAATGAAATCTGAATTGGGGAAAGAGTCTCAGAGGTGGAGGATTTAGACGATTCCCTGTACATTGAGTCTGCTTGTTATGTCTCGCACCTAGCCGCCTTGGAAGAGGAACAGTCCTATTGTTCGCCAGGCGATTACCGATGGACGCGAAAACAGTAGGTACGAACTCACGGCCGCGAAAACAGTAGGCACGAGCTGTGCGATCGATTGTCTTTCAATCTAGCTATCTGTCCACCTAAAAACATATCTGCTTGCCGTTGCCGACGGTCACCATGGTTGAAACGTGGAGCATCGCCTCGATTTGCTGATTGCAGCTCACCTTGAAGCACGGTCATGGCTTGCTCGGTCCATGCGTCAGAACCAAGACCATTGAAGAGGCAACACCAGCCCGTTTTCTGCAAGTCTTTGATCCCCAAGCCGCCAAATTCCACCGGCCGGCAGACATTGCGGCAAGAGGACAAGAGGCTGTCAGGTTGACACAGTGGTGGCTTGCGTTGGGCCATCCGGTGCCACTCGGTTATGTTGGCTCCGTAGATCCTATTCGGTTGGACTTTTTAGCAGTTTTTTACTAAAAAAAAGTTACAGCCCAATCAAATAAACAGTTTTGGAAGAGTTTTTACTAACTATGGTTATGGACTCTATAGTATAAATTCAGCTATTTGGTAAAACTGCCCCTCCCAGCCTTTTACAACTTGCTGAAGCTTTAGAGCCCATTTTTCAAAATGTTATAAATGGTTTGGATTAACTCAAAACCATATATTCACTTTCTCACGGCCACGACGTTTTTCCCAGATAACTAGCCAAAAACTGTTAGAATTATATGGGCTAGGCCCATTAAACAATTTTGATAATTCTCAATAAATCCCAGAGGCCCATTCATGCATGGCAAGTGGTGGAACTTTAGTCCCACATTGCTAGTGGAGAGGGAGTTACACCAACATATAAGGCTTGGTTTTCTACCCTCCACTAAGAGTTTAAGAAGAGGATTGATTCACGCGTGCTCCTCCTCCTCCGCCGCCCGCCTTGCCCGCGTGCGTGCCGTGTTTCGTGAACGAGCCGGGGTCAGACCCATACGTGGGTAACACAATAAAAAAAGTCACTGCTCTACTCCAAAGTTTTGCGTTGCTTCCAGCAAGCCTCCGAAACCTCCGCCTTTGAAGACTTGCACGAGTGAGGGCGAATAAGGTTTCTGGGGAGCGTTCGTGCGACTGCTCGCTGCTTCGTCTCCTTCCTCATCGTTGACTACTTCATCCCCATGGCTTCGAACGACTCCGACGTCAATGCTGCTACTGCGAAGGCTACTTCACCCGTCTCGTACGTGTTCTTGTTCCTATCGATAGGGATTTTTCTCGGTTCTCTGGTGCTATTTTTTGAGATATATTTGCTACATCCCACGTGTATTTTTGATAGTATATCTACAATGTTTAGAACAGTGGTCTCGTTTAAACTGCCTACAATTTCCGTCATGATTTACCTATTCCTTTTCTGGATTAAATTTAGTAGAAAATTGTTCTCATTTTCAACAATCCAAAAGCCTTATTTTATGCAATTTTCATCAACTGGCTTTGCTATGGCCTTGAAACCTCCTGTATTCGAGGGTGCGAATTACAAGAGGTGGCGTGCCAAGGCGATGCTCTGGCTTAGGCCATGAACTGTTTTCATGCTTCCAAGGGCAAACTTGAAGGGACGCTTTCTCCTCAACAGGGGGAAGCATTCGAGGTTGCTGATAACCTCTTTAGAGGTGCTATGATCAGCGTTCTTGGCGACAATATTGTCGATGCTTACATGGCTATTTTTAATGGCAAAGATATGTGGGATGCTCTCGAGGCCAAGTTTGGGGTCTCGGATGCAGGCAGTGAATTGTATATCATGGAGTAATACCATGATTATAGAATGGTCGATGACCCATTCTGTGGTTGAACAAGCTCATGAGATACAATCACTTGTCAAGGAACTCGAGCACTTCACATGTGTGTTACCGGAAAAGTTTGTAGCCAGGGGCATTATTGCCAAGCTTCCACCTTCGTGGAGGAATTTTGTCACTTCTCTGAAACACAAGAGATATGAGTTTTTCGTTGTGGATCTCATTGGGACTCTTGATGTTGAAGAGGAGGCGAGGGCAAAGGACACACGTGCTAGAGGACCTGAGGGAAATTCGAGTGCCAATATGGTGCAGAAAAGGAACTTCCAATCCCACAAGATGAAGAACAAGAACAAGTTCGAGGACAAGAACAAGTTCGAGGGCAAGAACAAGGCCTCACAGTCTACCAACTTTAAAAGGAAGAGGACTGATAAGAAACAAGGAGCATGCCATGTCTGTGGTGATCCTGGGCATTGGGCTAAGGACTGCAAGAATCGCTATGACAGGCGACAACTTGGGAAGAGTGACAAAACTGCTAACGTTATTATTAGCAACACTGAGATGAAGATAGCTGGGTATGGTAAATTTCCTACCTCTCTTTCAGTATGTCATTCTACTGAATGGTGGATTGA
>JAGXJF010002677.1:0-308313 GCA_019208055.1 Stipa capillata
ATCATAAAGTGGGTATTACATTCCAAAAATTTATATGTGGTTATAATTCCCATATTCATGGCTGTTTATAAATTTTTATAACTTTTCATCCACAGAAATATCGTCTAATAATT
Source organism: Stipa capillata (assembly GCA_019208055.1). Taxonomy (NCBI): domain Eukaryota; kingdom Viridiplantae; phylum Streptophyta; class Magnoliopsida; order Poales; family Poaceae; genus Stipa; species Stipa capillata. The sequence goes on from JAGXJF010002677.1 coordinate 114, forward strand.
GAATTACAATTCAGCCCTTTTGCAATTTGACTTCAATTCTTCAATTGAGTTAGCAAGGCATGGGGGCTTTGGATGAAATTTTTGGGGGAGGGGGATTGCATGGTGATCCACTAAGGGGGTCACTAATCTCCTCCACCTACTATTACTAATGTTTGATGGTTGATAAGCCAAATAAGTTGATTGGTGTTTGCTCAAACTATCCACCGAGGATGAGATATGTACGTATTCTATAAAATATAATTTTTATAGATTTAAGTTTATGCAAGGTGGATGCGGGGATGATGGCATGGATGTGAGATGAATGCAAACCCAAATCGTAGGAAATGGGTATTACGCTTGTCCCAACGCCGTTACTTCCTATTCGTCGCAACGGTAATAAAGTGCAAAGCAAATAAATAGAACTCCAAATGAGATAACAAATGGAAATACCAAAAGAATAGGGCTAGCAAGGTCAGATAGGTGCCAGAGGACAAAGGTGAAGGGATAGGATTGTTGAAGGATGAAATAGAAAGGTGTGAGATTATATATCTCAACCGGATAGAGTGCATGTACTCGAAAGATGGTCTTCCGGATCAGTATATCCCAGAAAAGGATAGATTTATGGGGGGTATAGAATTTGCATGTAAAAGGACTAAAGTTAATCCACATGTAAGATAGGGATAGATATGCAACTGGGAACAGGATATGGTCGATGACAACAATATAGACGTGCTGTTCAGGAACTGCACGGGAAGAAAAGTAGGGTGGCGGCTGTTTGGTGGGTTTGACGGCTAGGGTTTCGTGGGAAAAGAGTGTGGGGGAGTGGGAAAAGGGTGGGAGGGGTGTGGGGTATTTATAAGAGGGTTAGGGGAAAGAGTTTTCACTCAAATCCAATTAGAACAGGGGTAGCGGCGCACGCTGCACTACGTAGAACTCACTGAGGTGACTGCTCAAGGGAGGAAATGAGGCAGCGGGATGCCGGGTGGGGATGAGCCGGGATGGCGGCCATAAAGGAAAGGAGAAAAGAAAAGGAGAAAACCAAAATAAAAACAAAGAACAGTAGAGCGAGATTAAATATCAAACAAACTCCGAAAATTCTGAGAAAAACTCTGGAGATATATTCTAAATTGAAAAGCCAATACAATTCAAGTTGGATTAATTCAAATTAACTCCGGTCCAATTTGTGAAATTTCAATTAAGATTTAATTCATTCAAGAATAAACAAAGAAATTTTCTAGCTCTGATTTTTAAATAAAGATTTTTGAAAAACTCTAAAAATCAGGATGTTACAACTCTACCACCCTTAAAAGGAATCTCGTCCTCGAGATTCGAGCTGACTATAGAATGGGCTTTCGAAAAACCTATCTCTGGTTCTTCTCACTTCTTGCTAACTTCATCTTCTACATAGCTGAGGTTCTTGATCTTTGGGTGGCATGAACTCTTCCGAAATTTGCTCATATTCAAGGAAGCTTACTTCTGTCTTGGATCTTCTACTTGGTGAGGGCTAGTAAATTGACACGGATGATGCCACTTCCATGATACCACTCCGGTCTTGCGCATAGCTCCTTACGCTTCCTGAACGATCTTCAAATCCTTCTTTTCCCGAGTATTCACAGCATCCTTCGGTTAACGCATGTTGATGCGAACATCACCTCCATCAAGGATGACAAGAGCCCAAATCCACCCTTGCAACCTATTGGACCAATGACAAGGGCTCGAGCCAAGGCTATACAACATGAGGTGACTCTATTCCTTGATACATCTCCACTTGATTTGAGCATGAATGGTATGCTACCTCACGCCTTGAGTCTTTGCTTGCTAAGGTATGAAGGAGCCACCAAGTGGAAGAGCCCACCGACGAGCAACGAGACTGAGGGAGAGACGCCAAGAATCAAGTCCCCAAGCTCCAAGCCGAACCCCAGCCGAACTGCTGCTTCGGAACCCCCAATGTGCATTAACAGTGAAGACCCGGACTGTCCAGCTGAGGCCCGGACCCTCCAGATCCGAGCCGGACCTCAGCCCGGACCCTCCGGGTGGGAGTCCGGATCTCCTCTAGAAATCCCGGACCTCAACCCGGACACTCCGGCTGAGTGTCCGGATCTCCTCTGGAAATCCCGGACCTCAACCCAGACACTCCGGCTGAGGGTCCGGATCTTCTCTGGAAAACCCGGAGTTTATCTCGGAGGTCAGCCCGGACACTCCGGCCACCCGGACAGTCCGGCCCCAATCCGGACAGTAATCCCTATGTGGCGGGTTAGACTATAAATACCCCGTACCCCTCCCTAATTAGGGTTTAGACTTGATATTAAGAACTTAAGAGAGCTTTGCTCCTCATCTAGGGTTAGTCCCTCTAGATTAGGAGTTCCATCTTAGGCCTTGTAATCTCTTTGGATTGTAAGGACCGATGTGTGGCCCCGGATGGTAATCGAGGCATTCATTGAGAGGAGGAGTTGATTTGAGTCCTAGTTCCAAAGGCTTGCCCGTTGGGGTTTTGTTGTTGGTTTGGGATTTCATCTAGGCCCTTCTAGTTATCTCCTTGTCCAAATCGTGAAGATCGGGAGCCCTCCGTATCAACTTGGTATCAGAGCTCAAAGTTTCCACGATTTGGATTTGTATCCCTTCTTCTTCTACCCCAATTTCTAGCCTTCTTTTGGATTTTCTTACCTATTTCGAAAACCCCACAAAAAGAGCCCGATTTGAAATCTTGATGCAATTTGGAGTCTTGAGTGAGCTTTGGTTGGTTTTGATCCATTAGATCTTTGCTATACTTGTTGATCTAACCTCCCTTTGCGTTGCTTGAGCCAATTTGGTCGTTTGCCCTTTCGATTTCGTGATTTTCAGGCCGCCCAGTTTTCAGATCTGCTCCTCTGTTCTCCACTTGGACAGTCCGGATTCCAGCCGGACAGTCCGGGCGGCCGGACCCTCCGGATTCAACCCGGACAGTCCGGATTTGCCAGAAACAGGGCGCAGCACTTCACCATTTGGGGCCTAACTTCCACATGCGACATCTGTTTTGGGCGATCTAGGACTCGTTGGAAAGCTGGTGACGAGCTCTAGATCATCATCAGTACCACACACTTCTTTAAGCAAGGTAAAATCTTTGGCAAGTCCATCTTCCTTGCATTTTCTTTGTGAGCCAATCATCCCCTTTGCGAATACTTTGAACCTATCAAGACTAGCTCCTTGATGATTGCTAGGGCCTTGTGCACTCGTGCTATCTAGAATACCTTCGGACCCAAGCAATTTGAAAACCATTAGTCTTGTAAAGTCTTGGCACAAAGAAAAGAAGGAAGAAAAGTAAGATAAAAAAAAGAGTCAAAAAAAAGGAAGAACAATTGCCATGACCATCTTGTAGGGAGAGAATCTAAGGAAGAGGAATAGCCGAGTGTGCAAATCTTTTGCCCTACTTAATTGCAATCGAGCTAGCTTCTTTCTTTGAATTTGTGCAACACGAGCTTATAGTCTTCGCTAGGAACATTTTGTACTAGCTCACTTCTTTGGTTGCACAAATCCCATTATCTTTGTGCGTGAGTTGTCTTGTGCTTCGCTTATATCCTTGAGATCAACTCTTATTGCATTGTTTCTTTGTGGATTACTACTAATCATTGCAAAATCTCATTGTTCCACTTTGCTTAGTATTTTGTGCTAAACCTTCCGAGATCCACTAAAAGCTTTGTTGAGTTAGTACTTTGGGAACTTGGAACTTTTTCAACCCACTCTTGAGGAACACTTTTACCCTCCGAGGGCCTCCGAACCTTCAATCCAAGGAGGCAAGGACTTCGGTGGTAAGTGAGGTGAGAGATTTCCAAATTTCCACATATTTCACTTGCTTGTTGCATTGCTAACCATGTCTAGGGAAGGATCACACGGAGCGAGTGGCAATGAAGACTGTGTGACTCGAGGGCAACATTTGGCCCTCCAACGGAGCCTCCATGACACTGTGGACAATTTGAGGCATGATATGACCCGACAGATGGAATCAATGAAGACAAGCATTGTGCAAGAAGTTGTTCAAGCTCTTCGAGGCCGCATTCCTGAAGCAGAGATTGAAAAGGAAGAGCCTCTTGATGAGACCGATGCCGAGATGGCGGCACGTCGTGCCCAAGCTCGAAGAACAGCTAGACACCGAGCATCCCTTCCTCCATCAGGGATCCGAGGCCCAACCTATGGCCCACATAGTCATGATCGGGCAAGGAGCCGTCAAGGGCGTGATGGGCATGAGGGAAGTGCTTCAGAAGGAGGATCAAGCTTTCATCAACCTAATGATCGAAGACATCAAAGATACCCGAATAGAGACCCAGGGTTCAGAAGGCGGAATCATCATGATGAGGATACAGAACACCGACAGAGGGGTCTACCAGGAGATGGGGAGGAAAAGTTTGGCAAGCTTAAGTTCACAATGCCCAAGTTCTCCGGTGATGCAATGGATCTCGAAGAATACCTCACATGGGAGCTCAAGGTGAACAAGGTCTTCCAGATGCACAATTACTCCGAAGAGAAGAAAGTTGCTATGGCCTCACTTGAGTTCGATGGGTATGCACTTATTTGGTGGGAGCAAGTGCAAAATCAACGAGGCGAGCATGGAGAGCTACCAGTCATGTCTTGGACAGAGATGAGAGAGAGATGCGGGCCCGCTTTGTGCCTGACGGGGGGAACCCATCCGGGTAGGCCCAGCCCAACGAGTCGGCCAAACAAGCTCAGGGAGCTCCATGGAGGCCCACTCGGATGAAGGCCCAAATGAGGCCTGCACGGGCGCAACGGCCGAGTGCCATCAAGGAAGGCGTTACAACCTCATCAAGGCATACGTTTCGACTAACATGAAGACTGGTGTTACTCGGACGGTTACACAGTATAAATGCCCCAATTAATTTATGCGGTTATTGTAGCTCAGCCGACTGGCCGAGTCGGCACATGTACAGCCTATATAAGGCAGAGCACCCCATGCAGAGTGGGTTGATTCCCTTTGGATAGACCAAAAGCTAGACTTCATCTTCAACCTCCTGTAACTTCTTTCACGCAAGGCTAGCAATACAAACAGCAGGAGTAGGGTATTACCTCCGCCATTGGAGGGCCCGAACCTGGATAAAAACCTCTTGCGTGCACCCGCCTTGAATCTTCCTCATGCGTTCCCCCAAATCCTATTACAAATGTATATTGCCACGAAATCCCCGCGACAGTTGGCGCGCCAGGTAGGGGACGCGTGTTTTGGAGCCATGATCCAAGCGGGATCCTCTCCCGCAGCTGGCGGCAAGCTGATCGCCAGCGATGCGCCGCTCACCGCGCACTCCGAAGGCACGGAATTCATCTTCGGCAGCCTTCGTTTTGTGACCGACGTCTTCGGCCAACTGCACCTTCAGGATCCGCGTCCCCGCCCCGCGGTGGAAGCGAAGCCTGAGCTCCAGCTCGGATCTCCTTCCACTCCAGGTAAAGACGTGGAGCGCTCCCAGTTCGTCACCATGGTGGGCGCCGAATCCCTCCTCCCCATCTTGGATTCCGAATCCGACGGGGACGAGAGTTCGCATAGCCGAACCGCCTCAGCAGAGGTGTACGTGGTCGGGCCTGGCATGACAAATGACGCGGGTACGTCTGCCGCAGTGGCCAGGGTGGCGAACGAACACCTGCTCACGCCCATCGACGGGCAATCGGAAGCCGAGAGGGCCTTAGAGGCGTCTCGGCGAGCCCTCCTTGCTGAGCGAGAGCGTCTCGATCAAGAGAGAGCGGCTCTCGAGCAGCGAGAACGGCAAGAAGAGCCCCACAGTTCACGCGGACGCGCGAACCGGCGTGCTTCTTCAACCGCCCAGCCGGGCTGTTCGGGCCCCTCTCTTCGGGCGAGAGCAGGACGGTGTCCCTGTTTATCAAACACTGGCCCAATATCTCTTCGCGGCTGCCGCTCTGGCCGACTCGCTGCCGCCCCCGGTGGATGGTCCCGCGGCAGAGATCCACCGCCAAGTCGTCACTCTGATGAAGACGGCGGTGGAGCAGCAAAACGAGGCCGGGTCGGTCAGTAACCGACTGGCCTCCAGAGCAACGCGGAGTCGGCCTTCGGCGGCTCCGAGTCGCCCCATTACTGTGGACTCTTCACAGCCGAGTCGGTCCACGAATCAGCCTGATGCTCGCCAAGAGATCAACCGGTTCCAGGCGGAGCGACGTCAGGCCGGCTCCTACCGAGCCCGGGCAAACGATGCCCGTGATGCTCGTGACGACATCGAGGGACGACGGGCGGCCAGATTGCGGGCCGAACGTCGCGGCGATGAAGTCAACCAGCCGGGTGGTTCCGCCTCCACCGGTCCGCTGTGCTTAGCAGGTGGATTCGGTCTGAGCCATTTTCGGACCGGTTCCGGATCGCCAGCGGCGTCGACAAGTATGACGGCGCTGCCAAGCCGGAAACTTGGCTTGCCGACTACTTAGTCGTTTGCAATATTGGAGGAGGCAACGAGCATGTCGCCCTCCGAAGCCTACCCCTGATGCTGGAAGGGTCGGCTCGGGCATGGCTTAACAGCCTGCCCGAAGATAGCATCTATGACTGGAGAGACCTCCAAGAGGCCTTCGTCAAATATTTTGAGGGCACATACAAGCGCCCTGGGAATGCACAAGACTTGTGGCTTTGTGTCTAGGAGAAGGGTGAGTCGGTCCATGACTACATTCAGCGCTGGACCCGACTGTGCAACTCCATCGAAAATGTCACCGAGACGCAAGCCATTCAGGCCTTTCCCAAGGAGTCAAATACGAACTCCTGAAGCACAAGTTGGCCCGGTCCAACATCCAGACCATGGGCCGACTCATGGAAGTCGCCAGCAAGTACGCGACGGGTGAGGAGGCCATGCGGTACGAGGACAAAGGCAAGACAAAAGCCGAGTCCTCAAGCCAGAAAGTCCCACCGACTCAGGTCGGAAGCGCGTGGACAATTGCCCCCCGAAGCGGAAGGCTGGTGGCAGAGATGGGGGTCAGCGGAGCTGACCTAGTTGCGGCTGCTGAGCGTGGCCCCCAGCGTGGCGACGACGGTCAAAAGAAAGAGTGCCCTTGGCAGCAGCGCAAGGCGCCGAAGCTCACCTTCGAGGAAATCCTCGATAGGCCCTGCTCTTTCCACAGCACCGCCAACTATCAGGCGGGACATTCAACCCCGGAGTGCAGTTTCCTGCAGCGAATCCGGGAAGAAAAGCAGCCCAAGCCCGATGCCGGCGAAGAAGGAGGTTCCGCTGCAGGTGGCGGCGCTGCGCAGTACCCCCCTCAAAGGGGTGTACTCATGATCTTTCAAGGATCCGACTCCAAAAGGGGTCGGAAGCTGCACTGTCGTGAAGTAAACGTGATGGCACCGGCGGTTCCTCAATGGTTGGACTGATCCGAGGTACCAGTCGGTTTCAGCCGACTCGACCACCCGGACCGAGTCCCTCACCCTGGCAAGCATCCTTTGGTGGTGGATCCGCAAGTCGGCGGGTTCAAACTCCGCAAGGTCCTAATGGATGGTGGCTCCAGCATCAACATAATCTTCATGGATACCCTGAAGAAGATGCAAGTCCCGGAGACCCAGCTTCATCCAGTAGCACTTCCTTCCATCAAATAGTGCCTGTAAAGTGCGCCAAGCCTCTGGGTCAGATCTCCCTAGAAGTTGTGTTTGGCGAGCCGAACAACTTCCGGGTTGAGACCCTGACTTTTGAGGTAGTCGGCTTTAGGAGCGCCTACCATGTGATCTTTGGCCGGCCGGCTTATGCCAAGTTCATGGCTATGTCGTGCTACACGTACCTCAAGCTAAAGATGCTGGGTCTAAAAGGCGTCATCACCATCACTGGCGACTCTGAGCGCTCCAATGAGTGCGACCTCGCCAGCGCGGACATAGCTGAGTCCCTGATTGCGGCACAGGACCTGGACAGCATCCAAGCGTCTGCGGACCCAGACCAAGCTCCACCATGCAAGAAGGCAGCAACCGAGTCCACCTTCCAGTCGGCCAAGGACACTAAACGTGTCCAGGTCCATCCTGAGGATCCGTCCAGGACGGTCCAAATCGGGACTGACCTCGAGGCCAAATAGGAAGGCGCGCTCGTCGACTTCCTTCGTGAGAATTGGAACATCTTCGCATGGAAGCCAGCAGACATGCCAGGTGTTCCAAGGAAGTTCACCGAGCACTCCCTCAACGTCGCCAAGGATGCGAAGCCAGTGAAGCAGTCTCTCCGCCGCTTCGCTGAAGACCAGCGCAAAGCAATCGGAGAGGAGATCGCCCAGCTCCTCGCAGCCAGGTTCATCAAGGAAGTTCTTCACCTGGACTGGTTGGCAAACCCGGTCTTGGTTCTTAAGAAGAACAAAACTTGGCGCATGTGCGTGGACTACACGTCCTTAAACAAAGCATGCCCCAAGGACCCGTTCACCTTACCGCGTGTTGATCAAGTTGTCGACTCCACGGCCGGTTGCGAACGCTTGTGTTTTCTGGATGCCTATTCAGGCTATCACCAGATCAAAATGAAAGAATCAGATCAAATAAAGACCTCTTTCATTACCCCGTTTGGGGCTTTTTGTTATATCACCATGCCTTTTGGTTTGAAAAATGCTGGCGCAACATATCAACGTTGTATGCAAAAATGCTTGCACAACCAGATAGGCAGAAATGTCCAGGCTTACGTCGATGACATTGTGGTGAAGACAAAAAAGACTTCAGACCTCTTGACAGATTTGGCCGAAACCTTCGCCAATCTCAGGAGGTTCGACATGAAGCTCAACCCGGAGAAGTGCGTCTTCGGAGTCCCTGCCGGCAAGCTACTCGGCTTCATCATTTCCGAGCGAGGAATCGAAGCGAACCCGGACAAGCTTGACGCCATCATCAAGATGGGCAAACCGAAGGATCTGAAGGCTGTCCAGCGCCTAACCGGGTGCGTAGCTGCTTTAAGTCGGTTCATTGCCCGACTCGGTGAGAAGGCCTTGCCTTTTTACCGACTTCTCAAGAAGTCTGACTTCTTCGAGTGGACGAATGAGGCTCAAAAAGCCTTCGAAGATCTCAAACGCCTTCTGTCGACACCTCCGATTCTCGCTGCACCAATGGAAGGAGAGCCCATGCTGCTGTACATCACGGCCACGAATCAAGTGGTTAGCGTTGTTCTAGTGGTGGAACGTGCAGAAGAAGGCCGAGTCTAGAAGGTGCAGCGACCCGTCTATTACGTTAGTGAAGTCCTCTCCGAGTCGAAGCAGCGCTACCCGCGCTATCAGAAACTCGTCTGTGGCGTGTTCCTGGCGACTCAGAAGTTGGTGCATTATTTCCAAGCCCACTCGGTCACCGTGGTTAGTCACGCCCCTTTGTCTGATATCATCAACAATCGGGATGCCACGGGCCGAGTTGCTAAGTGGGCAATAGAGCTCATGCCTCATGACATCAGCTACGAGCCCCGCAAAGCTATCAAGTCACAAGCCCTCGCGGACTTCATCGTCGAGTGGACTGAAAGCCAGTCCCTTCCGACTCAGGTGCATCTGGAGCACTGGATCATGTATTTCGACGGTTCGAAGATGCTCGCGGGCACGGGGGCTGGAGTCGTCCTTATTTCCCCCAAAGGCGACAAGCTGAATTACGTGCTACAGATCCATTTCGCCGCCTCCAACAACGTGGCAGAATACGAGGCGTTACTGTATGGCTTGCGCATTGCAGTTTCACTCGGCATTCGGCGACTCCTTTGCCGCGGCGACTCGGATCTGTTGGTGCAACAAGTAATGAAGACGTGGGATGCCAAAGATCCCACCATGGCGGCATACTGTGCTGCTGTGCGCCGGCTAGAAGAACACTTCGACAGCCTCGAACTTCACCATGTTCGCCGAGCAGATAACGAGGCAGCCGATTCCCTCGCCAGGATCGGCTCTGCTCGAGAAAAAGTGCCACCTGGAGTGTTCCTTCAGCAACTCTTCCAGCCATCCGTCAAATTGGAGTCGGCAACCGAGTCAACTAAAGCCGGGTCGCCACACCCTGAATCGGCCCAACCGGCCCAACAAGACGTCTTGGCGGTCATTCCCTTCTGGACTCAGCCATTCCTTGCCTACCTTTTGCGCAAGGAACTACCTGAGGATCGACTGAAGCGCGCCGCATTGTGTGCCGCGCTCGAGCTTACACCATCATTAATGGTGAGCTTTACAAGTGCAGCACCACTGGAATCTTCCAGCGTTGCATTTCGCCGGAAGAAGGCCGAATGTTGCTCGAGGAAATCCACTCGGGACTCTGCGGCCACCATGCTTCGTCACGGGCCTTGGTCGCCAAAGCCTTTCGTCACGGTTTCTTCTGGCTCAGTGCACATGCTGATGCAGAGGAACTCGTCCGAACTTGCGAAGGGTGTCAGAGGTATGCCCGTCAATCGCATATGCCGGCTACCGCGCTCAAGACCATTCCAATCACATGGCCTTTTGCTGTGTGGGGACTCGACATGGTGGGTCCACTTAAAACAGCCCGAGGAGGTTTCACTCATCTCCTTGTGGTGGTGGACAAGTTTCACGAAGTGGATCGAAGCCAAGCCAATCATGAAACTTGATGGTCCGACTGCCGTCAACTTCATGAAGGGAGTTGTCTTCCGATTCGGTGTCCCTCATAGCATCATCACCGACAATGGCAAGAACTTCACTGCTGAAGTCTTCCGCCACTTTTGCCAGGATCATGGAATCTGGATCGACTTTGCCTCCGTGGCTCATCCGCAGTCTAACGGCCAAGTCGAGCATTCCAATGCTCTAATTCTCCAAGGCATCAAGCCCCGGTTGTTGGTCCCGTTGCGACGGGCCGCCGGCTCCTAGGTCGATGAGCTTCCGTCTGTCCTCTGGAGTTTAAGGACAACTCCAAACCGGTCGACTGGCTACACGCCCTTCTTCATGGTTTACGGGGCCGAAGTCGTCCTGCCGAGTGATATCCTCCACGACTCCCCGCGAGTCGCAGCGTACGTGGAAAAGGATGCCGAGTCGGCACGACAAGATGATCTTGATCTCTTGGAAGAAGCGCGGGAACTTGCCCTCTCACGTTCGGCCATTTATCAACAGAATTTGCGCCGCTACCACAGTCGGCAAGTTCGGGGCCGAGTCTTCAACAAAGAAGATTTGGTCCTCCGACTAATCCAAGACAAGGCGGGCATGCACAAGTTGTCTCCGCCTTGGGAAGGCCCGTTCATCATCAGCCAGGTGCTACACAACGGCGTCCGTACCGACTGGAGGACCCGGCAACTGGCTCGATCACTGAACGGACTTGGAATATTGCTCAGCTGCGTCCCTTTTACACTTAAACTTTGTACTTCTAATAGTTCATTGTTTCATTATAAATAAACATTTGTTTCCTTCGAGCGGCACTCGGGAAGCACTTTGTTTCTTTAATTTCCATATTCCGACTATGTTCCCTTGGGTAACCTCCGGGGGCTACGTCTAACAAATCCGAGTGGCTTAACTTCGGGCAACCCCCGAAAGCTACCTCAACCCACTGGGTGATTTATCACTCGGCACAAGTTATTTCGGATCTCCTAACTTTGTTTCTACACGAGCGTCTAAGTAAACATGTACGGTACCTAAGGCCCACTCTTCATCCCCAACTATAGTCGCAACCCGGCTGTCCGGTTGGCAAGAGCAAAAGCTAAAGGTCGGCCTGCACGTGAAAGGATCCGACTCGGCGGAAAAAACAAATTCGGACGAATCAAATAACTTGTGCAAATATCAAAATGAATCGAAAAGCATTTTTCATTCAAAGCAAAATAAGGTCTTTACATTTTTTCTACTCAGCATACCGAGAGATATTACATGATAATTTTTTATTCTTCTGGAGTCGCTTCTACGCGCTCCTCCAGGTTGGTGAAGTCGGCGATCCGGCTGGCGGCGGCGCGGACTCGGGGAAGGAGCTCCAGAGGGTTGACCGACTGACCCTCCTCGTGACTGGGGCCCCAGCGGAGATGCTGTCGACATCCGCATCGGGATGGTGTGCCAACACCATTGCCAGCGCCATGCCAGCTCCCGAGCGGGCTACCGCCTCCTTCCACTTCTCCACCTCCGCCAAGCCTTGCGAGAGCTTGTCGGCGAGGGCGAAGATGCTGGAACCCGGCTCTTCTCCGGGCCATAGCTTGGTGCAGAGGCTTTGGGCAGTTGACTTCATGTTCTGCACCAAGCTCTTGACTTGGAGGAGTCGGTCCTCCATAGTCACGACGCAGCCAGACATCAGTTCGGGTGTCCAGAGTGCGTCGAGAGCTGACCTCGCCGGGTCGGATAGTGCGCGAAGTCGGAGCGCCACCTGTCTTGCTTGCTCCTCCAGTTCTGGGCAAGCATCTGGGTGCAAATTATTGCAAAGGAAATGAACAATGAAGCGTGCAAAAAGAAACAAGCAAAAGACTCGGGGGCTTAGCGAGTAGAGTCTCATTAGCCTTCTTGAGTTGGCTTATGAGCTCTCCCTCGTGCTTCTCCCATTCAACGATGACCGCGGCGTGTCGCTCCTGCGACTCGGTCATCTTCCTGGAGAAGTCGTCGACGGCCGACTGTAGCTTCTTGTTCGCGGCCTGCAACTGCTCGTATTGCGCCACCAATTTCGAATGCTCCGACTGCAGCATGGTGGCGGTTTGCATTTGTTCGCGAGCTTTGCGCATCTCGCCTTCAAACTCGACCACCTTGGCGTCGAGCATTTTTGTGACTTTGACCATCGGGATCATCGACTTCATTTCTGTCAGGGCCCCGAAATTACATATGGCTAAAGGAACGGATTATCACCAAAGACCGAGCAATCACCCATTCAGTGATACGGTACCTGCGCCATGTGCACCGAGATGGCGTGATCCGACACCTGACCAACGCACCATACGATCACCAGAGCCGTATGCCTTCGCCGTTGGTCAAGCCGGCCAGAAGCGATCAAACTTCCGAAAGCCACATATAATTCACGAAGTCCTGTGAAGAATTAAAGTCACTCTCAAATCCACTAACCACGACAAAGTAGGATGAGCCCGGCGATGATACCCTCACCCTAACCTGACCCGTAGGTCAGTGGGTCACCCGAAGGCCCCGGTGGTACCATCACACACACCCTGCCTGACCGGCACGGCATCTCAGTCAGCGGGTCACTCAACCATAACTTGTCACACTTAGTGAATAGAAGACTGACCATAACTCTTCACGACTAACCCATACACTTCAATTCATACACGCACGGTGCATGGGCAGCCACATTCAACAACTTGTATATCACAACCAAACACTAAGAGAAGGATTACAACATAATATCTAACACGTCCCATACTCGGGGCAATATTTACCTTACATACAAAGCGACCTGAGGGTCAATAAACCTCAAATAGCCACAAGGGCAGCAGCGGAAACATAAAAAGGAAGACACCCGAGACGGTGAGGAACCCATCTCAACATAGCCCACAGCATTTCCCAAGGAGTCAAAGCCGAAAGAGGTAAACCGAAGCAGCGGAATGGCCACATCGAAAGCTCCGCGAACCTGCCTAGGATAAACCTAGGTGAGTACAACCACTGTACTCGCAAGACATTTCTCATCAACTAATTAAAACATGGTATCAATCTTGTTTGGCAAGTGGTGAAAGTTCACAATTTATATCAAGTCTAAATTGCATATAGAAGATAGGATGAACATAAACTACACAATTCAAGTTTAGATGGTAACAATAACATGGAGATAATAACCACACATACATAATGGATTACCTGGACATTAACCTTCGCACCAGGTTTCAGAAACAATTTACAAGCACACATAAATCAACCACACAATCGTCAATTGTCATATTCAACATTCCTCTCGAACCGTTATCGGCAATACATCCCCATGAGAATATCAATGTGCCCTCCACCGGAGGTAGCTAGTCTCCCGGTGACCGGGACTCACCCATTCGATAAACTCATGGCAGCGATTCCGATAACGTTCACGCGTAACAGGGAGTAATACGATGAAATCACCTCAGGTTGGTATAGCGACAACACGACTTTAAACACCAGGGGTCGCTCCTATAGCTTCAATTAATACCAACTTTATTCACCTTTACTCCACCCTCGGCTCTCGCATCTCACTTTAAGGGGTTCAAGTTGATATGGGCAACGTTTTAATCTCAGCCGCAGCTGCTGCATAACAACAAGGCCTACCCATGCTAGTGCGGTATCGAGTATCAATCGAACAAACATTCACACAAGTACCAAATCAGTTAATTACCCAAACAGAGATTAACACCCAATGTATTAATTAATCAACAAGTAATGGAGCTTGCCTGGTTGCTCGGGGAAGTACGGGGGAGCATGCGGGGGAACTCCAGAATACTCGAAACACCGGTAAGAAGCGAGCGACCTCTAAAAAGGAAAAAGCAACCCTAAGAAACTAATTCGAAAAGGACGAGGATGCATGAATGCCAGGGTTATGGATGCAACTACGGTGGATTTAAAATAAAGTATACAAGTACATATGCAGGTTTGTGTTCATTCCAGATTTTGGGGTTTAGTTTTAGTTATGGTATAGCTTTAATCACAGATGGACCTAAAATATGGATGCATGCATGGAATATAGTATGCAACTAAAGAGAAGGACTTTAAATCTATAATAGGATTAGGGTTTGTTCGATTAATCGTGGTTGTGGTAGATGAGAACATGGGGTCGTGATTGCATTTGAGTCGTTAGGCAAATTATGACACTAGACATTTTAAGTTTGGCTGTTAAGCTAGATTCTCTAGTATTTATGTATTTAGGAGTGGTATGTATTTTCCGCGAGTTTCACAAATTTAATCAAATTTAGCATTTCCTGTCTTCTTCTCAGTAAGGAATAGCAGATTGAGTATTGACAGGAGGTTGACCACTAACTATTAGCAAGTTCAGCTGAAGCAATAGAGTTATCGGTACATGGATATGTTTGAATCTCCCTAATGACTAATGACCCTACTCAACCAAGGATTTACTTACACTTATCAGAACTAGCTCTAACTCATTCTATTCTTAGTGAAAAGGGATGTTACACTTTGATCATGCAACATATTCTTGTTCTTAGTGTATAGCCGGTGGGGTCTATCGAGAATATTTGCTCTTAAGTATTTCACTTGGTCGAATGATTACGGATGGAGCCGACTGCCCTATATAAGCATGCAAATACATTACTAGTGATGACTTACTTAATCAGATATTGGTATGGTTCAGATATTAGCTAGGTTGTATACACATCGTCCCTGAATCCATTTCCTTTTTCTTATTAAATGAGTTAACCTGACAGCTATTGAATACCTGGGTTATTAGTCATGTCTTACTTGATTAGTTATTATAGTTAAGATATTCATCCGGTTCAAAATGATTTTAATCATTCTTATTGCGAACAGTACATCAATCAAGCTGAAAGGTTTGCTCTAAAATGATTGAAGATGTTGTTACTACTCTTAGCTTTTAACCGGCTACTAAAGCAAAACTTCTTAATTTTCTAACGGTCCTGGTTCTGTTTAGACCGCAGCTAGTTATGGAGTTATTTAAAACAAGAGCTCATTAGCTAGGTCGATCCCAGAAGTAATTGGTTGTAGTCATTATCCCAACATTTACACCCACATATGTGCATGATCATTCAGAGCTAAGATTAAGTAGTATCTGTTCTCGCAGCATGACAACTAACACTTATATATAGATGAAATCGGAGCAACCTCTGTTTGTTATTAAAAGTGAAGTGCAGCATCTATGTTGGATAGCCAAAACCAAGGGAGGAAATCAATTCTTATCAGCATGTATTTAACATTGCAAGGCAACGCTAGTTTCTGATCTAAATTAGCCGTAGCAACTCAAGCTCCGCAAGCATACCTATTTCCTTTAGGCATATGTGTGCATATATACCAATCATCAGAAAAGATTTTTGGGCATCAGCTAACGGCGATGAGCACAGGAAGAAATAAAGGGAGTGGAGGGGTTAGAATGAGGGTCAGCGACCTCACCCCGACGGTGGGCCAAGGTGAGCTCGGGGAAGCTGTTGGCGGAGCTGCGGGCATGGGGAGGTCGAGACCTGGCGCCGGTCTCGAACAAGGCTCTAGCGGTGGCGCAGGATGACCTGCACAGCGGTGTGCTTCACACGGAGGAGATCGGCATGGAGGCTCGGCAACGAGCTTGGAGAGGAGGGGCGGTTGAGGAAAGCGAGGCCCGGCGCGCTCGTCATTGGCGGTGAGGCAGAGCTGCTGGGGTTGCCGGAGTTGGGGGACCGCTCAGGCCATGCGGTCGGTCGGCGAGGGCGGCATGGAGGAGGCGCGTCGGTGTTGGTGGCGGGGAGCTTCAAGGGAGGCCAGCGGTGAGCTCCCGGGGCGGGGCGAGCGGGTGGAGCAGGGCAGAGAGGCGGTGGCGGCGGTTAACGGCCGGCCGGAGTGGCAACGGAGCGCGGCGGAGGGGCAGGTGTGGTGGGACCTAGGCAACGGCGGCGGCATGGGCCACAACGGGCCGCGCGGGAAGGAGGGGAGGCACTGGGGGGTTTTGGCTCGCCGGCGGCGAACTTGGAGCAGAGGGGAGCCGGGGAGGTGCGAGGCGGGGCAAGGCCGCCATGGGGAGCTGACCCCGGGGAAGAGGAAGACGGCGGTGGGGCTTGTTCGGCCACCGAAGGGAGGAGAGGAGGACGGCCGGCGCTCGGGTGGCTGCCGTGGAGGGTCGCCGGCGGTGAAGAAGATGACACCCAAATCTCTTTGCTCCAATGGCAACATGCCCAAATGCTCATGCATGTCACAAATTTTTGTGTGGATTGAAAGCTCACGGGGTGGGGAATCCGGTGGAACAACATGCAGGAATCGGTTCTTGATTCTGGCTGGGATTTGGAGGGGAGAAGAGAATGGAGTGGGGAAAGCTTGAAGAACACAGTGGAGCTAGGCAAGAAATGAGGAGGCATCGCTGCTGTAGGTGTGCTGTACGTGGAGCAAAGAAGAGAGAGAGAAAAATGGCAGTGGGGAGTGGCGTGCGGGTGAGGAAATGGGGAAGAAAAGGAGGGGCTGCAGTAGGAGATGGGTTGACACGTGGAAGAAAAGGGCTGCACCCAGGGGAGAAAATGAGAGGAGAAAGAAAAATCCCTGCCAGGTGGGTCCTACGGCAGGTAAGAATTTTTCTTCTGCTTTTGCTGTATTTCGTTTAGACTTTGGTTAGCAGAATTTTATACCCTGGGATATTAATTTGGATAGGTTAAAAGCAACACCCTAGTTCAGCCTTATGCCTGTGTTGATAGATTCCAAAAATGGAATTGAATCCTAGATTTTAAATCTTTTCTTCGATTGTATTTCAAACGGTGAATTTGAGATTAATGGGATAATTAACTTTTGGATACAATATCGGGGTTTATATTGAAGCAGAGGGTGTCCAAATAAGTGACTCATTTTGGTTTACGTCAAGTTTAATAGCGCACCTCGACGTTAATTGCATGTCCCAACTTTACTGGCTTAGGGGACGAGGTTTTTCCGATGAATATAGAGCTTTAAGAAGATCATTAGTGTCACATTTGAGTGGAATCGATTTTAAGAATTTTATCTAACACTGATTCCACGTCATGTCGTCTAGGGTTTTCGGATTGAGCCAATTTAACTGACCTAAATGCATGCATGTATGAGAAGAAAACCGATTTATTCACGACGATCCTCACGGAGCTCGTGTTTCAAAATTTGGGTCATTACAGGACCTACCCCCCCTAAAAGAATCTCGTCCCGAGATTCCTAACGATGAGAGAGGAAGAAAGTAAGGGGGAAAAGCAGAAATAGGTACCGCGGGGAAGCTTCATGGTTTTTCGGACGAAACAACCTCAGGAAAATGACTTTGGAAAGACAAGAGTGGGCGATATGATCAAGTGCTCCTAACTAAGAGGCACTCGAGTTGGAACGAAATGGTGCCAACTGGCGTACCCGATTGGGATTCTTGGGCATCGGTCATTCGGGGAGGTGGGAGAGCACTATGCGTTGTGGCATAGGATGAGATATGTACATATTCTATAAAATGTAAGTTATATGCATTTTGGTTTATACAAGGGTTGGTGTGGGAATGTCGGTATGTAAGCTAGATGAATGCATGACCTGATTTGCAAAGGAGATCAACGATCACTTAGACAGCACCATACTGCTCCTCGAGTTGTTGATGGCAAAATATGGAATCACTATTCGACTTCTACTCCAGTTCTGGGAAGAGAAAACCCGATCAAGTTATTATTTTCGGTAATAATGTGTCTGGGGGAAGGGGTTGAGGGGTGCGAGGACTTCGTCAGTCCTGCAAATTCAGAATTCAAGATTGTTGGTTTGAGTGAGAGGAACTGGTATGAACAACTGATCTTAGTCTAGGTGTAGCCGAGGCAAGAGCATTGCACGGTCATAACTACTCCAGATTGGAAAGAAGAAATTATGAGTATGAGGATTGGTCTCAGCGAGGGATGAATTCGGGAATTGTCGGGGCCGAAGAATAGCCTCGTCCTACACATAGTGCCATCAATGGGGAGTTGGCCAGACTCTCTATTGGTGTTCTAGGTGAGCACGAAAGCATTCTGAGGTACCGAGTACACACTCATATATACCGAAATATTCGCAGAACAGGTATGTATGGCATGTATGGGGGCAATCCCGATTCATCCAACCTTTTAGAAATTAAAATGGTTAAGGTAGAACGGATCATCTTTAAGATTGGTCTGAGCTCTAGCTTAATCTTGCTGGCATGGTATATTAGATAGGAATGGTTTGGATGTACCGCGTTGTACAAGTGATAGATCGAAATCGTCGGGACCAAGGAATAATTCCGTACCGCATGTAGTACCATCAACGAGGAGGTGATCAGGCTCCCTATTGGCGTTCTGACGTGGGCACGACAGCATTCCATGATACCGAGTGCTTGCGCATCAATTCTGAATAATCTTCCATGTACAGATTACATCCTCGAGGTAAAACAAGACATCATAAGATAGGTCTGGAACTCCCTTCAATCCTGCTAAGGAGGAGAGAGGGAAAGACTGAACTAGAGCTTAGATCAACTCGAATTTATTCGAAAGCCTCGGCTTAGAGCAGGAACTATGAGGTGGAAAACACAAAAGTTGGTAGGGGATGTTATGAAGGTACAGAAAGGCATAAGCAAAATAAGACTGAGGTTAGATATGTGAATCGAGCATTCTTGGGTTGGATGTAATTCTCCCAAAAGAGATAAAGGAAAGCATTGGCTCACTTGAAAGAAGGCAGAAGAATCTCTTGAGCTTGGAGGAGCAACTTCTTATGGGGCACAACTTTTGGTTGCGACATCTGACTATAGGTCTTCTTCGGCTCTATGTCATGACACTATCCAATTATACCAAGAGGGGTGGAGAACGGGGATAAGATCAGTAGTCAAGTCATCAGGATTTCAGGACATTGGCTTAAGCTTAAAAAAAGGTCTATTCATCATAAGCATCAGAGGTGAGCACTTACGAGTTCCTCCAAATGAGTTATGGGGCAACTAAGGAGAGTCTCCCAGAATGTTTCTTGGGAGAAGGAAGGAGGATAACCACGACTAGGAGTAGGAATGAGCTAGAGCTTAAACAATTGATTGGCTGAGTTTACTGTCCACTTGCACTGAAATGGACAAAAGAACAGTTGTTTATTCAAGATGCTACATAAGTATGGGTGGAGGGAACTGTTGGTTATCACTCACTTGACTCGGGTATGAAAGTCAAGCTAGCAAAAGACTTCACAGTGCAAGATTGGATTAAAATAGATATGCTCGTGGTCGTAGGGAGAAATGTCATGGTGTGCAAATCAATTTCTTTAAATAGGTGGAATGCTCCGAGTTAGGAAGGAATACTTAGAGGGATTGAGTTAATGGAAAGTATACCAACAAGGTTTTTGGGGCTTTCTAAAATCTCTCAATCGAGATGGAGCTAGAGGGATCAGGATTAACACATTAGGAGTTGTTGGTTAAATTTGTGGCCTCTCTATTGCACTTGTACGAAGCTTTGAGATGGGAATCAATTCTTGACATATAGTCACGATGGGCATAGATTGCGATAAGATGAGTTGGAAGTGACTTGTGCAATGACATTAGACATGTAGAAGCAGCAGGAATACATGTTTACAAATTGGGCAAGAGCTAGGAATCAACATGTTCCATATGAATAGCGCGCGATATCCTTGCATACAACTGAAATTGTCAACACCTTCGAGTGAGATATTTCAGCATAATACGCAAGAATAATGGGCAGCCATAATGTTCATATGGAAATGTTTAACCCCTTAGCCAACTTTTTAGAAGGAAGAACTTAGTCCATGATACCGAGAAGCAAGTTTGGACTTGCTGAAATTTCTGGGCAGCACATACTGTAATTGTGTGAGAATCTACCAGGATGGCATAACATGAGAAGAATCCTTTATCTTGAGGTACAGACTCCGAGAATCGAAATAGTGGGAATGTTTCACCATGTTATGAAGAAATTGGCCCATAAACTAGCTCAAAAGGTAGAGTGGAGGAACAAAAAGGAGGGCAAGCATATCAATGTCCTCCGGGGATTAGGAATTTTTGGTTAGTCAGGAGGTTAGCTAGCAAGGTGGAGATCTCTCGACCATTATGACAAATATGAGTTCCTACAGTAGGGTATATAGCATTGAAGGTCATAGAGTTTGACACGTCGAAAAATGAATGGTGGCAAGAGTTAATGTACTTGGACAAGATTGGAGAGATATAAATGCGAGAGGAAGAACTCCGCTACACCACTCACTAAGAAGGCACAAAAACAAGGGTTAAAAACATCCGAGAGGCATCTTGCATAGGAAGGCAAGATGAGATGAGAGTTTATAAACATTTTGCAATCAAGTGAATTAGGTAAGGAGAAATTCAGATCTAAGATGGAAGGGAATAAGAAGTAAAATGAACCATACTTATTCTGGTTGAAACTCATTTTTAGTTTTATAAATAATTTTGACAACACCAGATCCTTAGCTAACGACCACCTGCATGGTTTACCTACAGTCAGCTCGGATCTGATACCAAGCTGTCAGGGCCCCGGAATTACATATGGCTAAAGGAATGGATTATCGCCAAAGACCGAGCAATCACCCATTCAGTGATACGGTACCTACGCCGTGTGCACCGAGATGGCATGATCCGACACCTGACCAACGCACCATACGATCACCAGAGCCGTATGCTTTCGCCGTTGGTCAAGCCGGCCAGAAGCGATCAAAGTTCCGAAAGCCACATATAATTGACGAAGTCCTGTGAAGAATTAAAGTCACTCTCAAATCCACTAACCACGACAAAGTAGGATGAGCCCGGCGATGATACCCTCACCCTAACCTGACCCGTAGGTCAGTGGGTCACCCGAAGGCCCGGTACCATCACACACACCCTGCCTGACCGGCACGGCATCTCAGTCAGCGGGTCACTCAACCATAACTTGTCACACTTAGTGAATAGAAGACTGACCATAACTCTTCACGACTAAACCATACACTTCAATTCATACACGCACGGTGCATGGGCAGCCACATTCAACAACTTGTATATCACAACCAAACACTAAGAGAAGGATTACAACATAATATCTAACACGTCCCATACTCGGGGCAATATTTACCTTACATACAAAGCGACCTGAGGGTCAATAAACCTCAAATAGCCACAAGGGCAGTAGCGGAAACATAAAAAGGAAGACACCCGAGACGGTGAGGAACCCATCTCAACATAGCCCACAACATTTCCCAAGGAGTCGAAGCCGAAAGAGGTAAACCGAAGCAGCGGAATGGCCACATCGAAAGCTCCACGAACCTGCCTAGGATAAACCTAGGTGAGTACAACCACCGTACTCGCAAGACATTTCTCATCAACTAATTAAAACATGGTATCAATCTTGTTTGGCAAGTGGTGAAAGTTCACAATTTATATCAAGTCTAAATTGCATATAGAAGATAGGATGAACATAAACTACACAATTCAAGTTCAGATGGTAACAATAACATGGAGATAATAACCACACATACATAATGGATTACCTGGACATTAACCTTCGCACCAGGTTTCAGAAACAATTTACAAGCACACATAAATCAACCACACAATCGTCAATTGTCATATTCAACATTCCCCTCAAACCGTTATCGGCAATACATCCCCATGAGAATATCAATGTGCCCTCCACCGGAGGTAGCTAGTCTCCCGGTGACCGGGACTCACCCATTCGATAAACTCATGGCAGCGATTCCGATAACGTTCACGCGCGTAACAGGGGAGTAATACGATGAAATCACCTCAGGTTGGTATAGCGACAACACGACTTCAAACACCCGGGGTCGCTCCTATAGCTTCAATTAATACCAACTTTATTCACCTTTACTCCACCCTCGGCTCTCGCATCTCACTTTAAGGGGTTTAAGTTGATATGGGCAACGTTTTAATCTCAGCCGCAGCTGCTGCATAACAACAAGGCCTACCCATGCTAGTGCGGTATCGAGTATCAATCGAACAAACATTCACACAAGCACCAAATCAGTTAATTACCCAAACAGAGATTAACACCCAATGTATTAATTAATCAACAAGCAATGGAGCTTGCCTGGTTGCTCGGGGATGCACGGGGGAGCATGCGGGGGAACTCCAGAATACTCGAAACACCGGTAAGAAGCGAGTGACCTCTAAAAAGGAAAAAGCAACCCTGAAAGTGCATCCACTCCCATGGAGCTTGGGAGGATGGCTATCTTGCCCCAGAGTTTGGTTTTGATGGTTATTGGCAATCCTCACCTGTGTCTAATGTTTGCAATGAGTGTGAACAGGGATTAGATGGACAGGTGAAAGCTGAAGTGAGACAACTGTTGATGATGAGCCCTAAAAAGAGCAAGGAACTGGGAAGGTCAGAAGGACCAGCTGAGCTAGGCTCCTGAGGCACAGTTGCGAAGAAGCCGAGGCTATGCTCGAGGGCAAGCGAGGTGATGGTTGCTTGATGGAGTTCAAGGGCCGTGAATGCAAGCTTGATAAGTCCTGGAGGAGCTAGGAAGCTGGTGGATCTGGACCAAGGGTTCGCTGTGCGTCTACAAGGGCAGTCATCTTCGGTGAAGAAGCTTGGAACCAGTGCCAAGGGTCTGAGCGAACTGGACAGGGACTGTGGCGAGGCCATTGCTCTCTGGTCAGTTTTAGGCTTGTAGTGAGCCGGCCAGAGTTGTGCTCAGGTGCTGCCTGAGGCAACCGAGTCCACCTGAGTTTGGCATCTGAGACTCAGGTGGGTAGCTCAGCCGCGGCTAGTAGGTTACCAGAGGTGCATGTTAGCTGAGTCTCAGACAGGTTAGGTCTGGTGGCTCTTTATCTGACATGGCATGAGGGTAACGGCTAGCTGCCAGGGACCCTATAAATAGGGAACCTGGGGAGGTTTTCAATCTCAACCTTTACCTAACCTTTGCCTCTAACCCGAAAGCAACCTGTTGAGCAAGAGAGAGCTCTAGGTCTCCAAGTGAGTGTTGCCTGCGTGCATCCATCGTGAGAGAGAGTTGCTTAGTGCTTCAGGTGTAGCATTCGAGGTATTGGTTCCTCCAAGAGTGGGAGTGCTCTTGGAGTTGGTGAGCAAGCCAAGTCTTGTGTGGCTGTCACCAAGAGTCTGTGAAGGCGATTTGGGTCTGCCTGTCTTGCCGCGGCAAGATCAAAAGGATTCCACACAAGAAAGGTACTCGAGGAAAGAGCACGGTTTGGTGCCGGCTGTGAGAACAGCTTCCTCAACGGAGACGTACTGCTTCGCAAGAAGTAGGAACTTCGGTAAAACAAATCATTGTGTGCTTTACTTTCTATCTTGTGATCTGCTCTTATTTATTCTGATATCTATGCATGCTTAGATCACTAGAGCACCTTTATCTGTTGCACACTAACTGAGTTTCCTCACCTGAGACTCAGTTAGCTCTTGCTAAAAAAATAGGACCTTTCCTGTTCACGTCATCTGATGCACTCACCTGACTCTCGCACCTGAGACTCAGTTAGCTCTGTGTATAACTTGTTTTACATCAGCTGAGTTTGCTATCTGAGTGTCTGGTGTTTATCTGATATATCTTGCTGAGTCTCAGTTACCTGCATCATTTGCATATATTCTCTCTAGGATTGACCTATCTCCAGAAGAGAAACCCATTAGGCATTTTAATTTCTAGAGCCGACCTATTCACCCCCCCTCTAGTCGACTCCTGAGATCCCTTTCAAGTGGTATCAGAGCCAGGTTGCTCATAATTGGCCTAACAGCCAGAGTCTAAAGGATGTCGAACTATGAGGGTAGAGTCCCTATGTTTGATGGTACTAATTATGCCTTTTGGAAGCGGAAGATGCAAATGCATCTTACTGCACTTGACCCAGATGTATGGAAGATTGTCACAACAGGTCTTGATGTGGTTGATGAGAGCAATCCCACTGATCAAGAGAAGATGAGCATCAAGAACAATGCTAGAGCTGCCAATGCTATCTATATGGGACTGCAAGAGCATGACTTCAACCGTGTCAGCACCTTTGAGGAAGCCAGAGATATATGGTTCACACTTCAGGCTATCTATGAAGGTAGTGACACGTTGAAGAGGTCCAAGAAAGATGTGCTGGAGCATGAACTTGACAACTTCTATTACCAACCTGGAGAGGACATCAATTCCATTTTCACAAGACTTACCATGATCACTAACCAGCTGAAGGCTCTTGGGTCCAACAGAGTAGAAGATGGAGATGTGATCAAGAAGTTCCTCTTTGTGCTTCCCAAGCCTTATCACACTCTGCGTCTGATGATGAAAGAAAAGGATGGCTTTGACAGATTAAAGCCCACAGATGTCCTTGGTAGGATGCTCACTCATGAGATGGAGCTAAACCACTCCAAGAAGCATGCTATCACTTCTGGGAAGAACAAGGACATAGCTCTCAAGGCAGTGGCCACTCACAGGGACTCAAGTGATGAAGAAGAAGATCCAGATGAAGAGATGTCCACTGATGAGGAGAATGAGCTTGCCATGCTTACTCGGAACTTCAGAAAGTTCTATCGAAGGAAGAAGTTCTCAGGCTCAGCTGACAGATTCAAAGGGAAGAAGCAACTCAGTGACAAGAAGTGTTTTGAGTGTGGTGACTCAGGACACTTCATTGCTGATTGTCCCAAAAAGAGCAAGAGACAAGAGGATGGCAAGTACAAGAAGAAGGAGATCATTGTCAAGAAGAAGTACAAAGAAGGGAAGCCTCCCACCTTCAGAAAGAAGAAGACCTCTGCTGCCAGAGCATATGTGGGACAAGCCTGGGTCTCAGATGACTCAGAGTCAGAGGAGGAGTCAGAGGAAGAAACTGAGCTAGCTGGGTTAGCCATCTGTGTCTCAGGTGGATCACTCAGCAGCCCAACTGAGCCAGGAGAAGACTCAGTTAGGTCACTCAGCTGCGCACCCGAGTCAGACTCTCTTTTCGACAAGGATGCAGATATTACATATGCTGAGACTCTAGCCCTATGCCTTATGGCTAAAGGCAGCAAGGTAATGACTGAGGATGACTTCCCTGATTATGCTCAACTAATGGACATTCTTGACAGGACAGAGAAGCTCCTTCGGAAAGAGAGAAAAGAAAACATCTCTCTCAGGGACAAACTAACTGACATGCAGGTGTCCCTTGATAATGCACAAGATGCTAAGGTAGATCTTGATGAGGAGATTTACTTATTGCAGGAAGCTCAAAACAAACTTAAGCTATCACATGAGCTCCTAATCTCTGAGCATGATAAACTCAAGAAACTCACTCATCTTGCACTGCTGTTACACCTGATGCGAATCCTCCTACTGTTATAGAAACCTGTTTAAACTGTGCATCTTGCATCAATGCTATTACTTCTAGTACAGTGTTTGTTGTAGATTCACCCAGTGAATCAAGCATTTCAACTGCTACTAATTCTGTTGATGCAGCAAAGTACAATGAGCTCAAGGAGGAGCATGAAGAGCTAAAAAGGCTCATGAGAATAGGCCTATGCAGTGCTAACATAGGCATGCAGAACTTTGCTAGGCTCCAGTCCACCTTAGTACTAAAGAATAATGGTACAAGGGGACTTGGTTTCACTCCTGCACTTAAAAAGAACAAGTCATCATATATTTCCTCTGCCACTAACAAGAAATACTTGCAGAATCACTTTGTTCCTCAGAAAGGGAAATATGATACTAACTCTCTTACAGGAAACCATCGAAAGACAGGTGGTTATGTGAAAATTCCCTCTAATCCAAGCTATGTGCTTAAGACAGGGAAAAAGGGTAAACCTGAGGCAATATATGTTGGATCCTGGAGTAGGTACAAGAAGGTACCAAGCATTTGGGTACCAAAGTCAGTAGTCACCTGTGTCTCAGGTGACTCACTCGGTTGGGTACCGAAGTCAGGGAGAGCCACCTGTAACTCAGGTAGCTCACTCAGGTGCAATGCAAATTTGCTAACCCTTCCATCTGAGTTTGCAGGAGATAAGAATCTGAGAAAGATTCAGAGGTTCTCTAAGCTTTCTAAAGCCATAACTGCTAAGAACCCTAATGTTAATCTTATTCCTGCTATTGATGCTTACAGTAAGAGACCTGCTAACTTGGGAACCAAAGCTATTTGGGTTCCTAAGTCTCGAAACTAATCGTGCAGGGCTCTGCCTCCAGTGGAACAAAATGGGTCATGGATAGTGGCTGCACACAGCACATGACTGGAGGCAAAGAGCAGTTCTCTGAGATAAGAAAAGATAACCTTCCTTGCAAGTATGTCAACTATGCTGATGATTCAAAAGGCAAGGTATTGGGTTGTGGTAAAATTGCTATATCTCAGGAACATTCTCTTATTGAAGTAATGCTTGTTGAGTCTATTTCATATGATCTCTTATCTGTTTCTCAATTATGTGATGCTGGAATGAAAGTCACATTTTATCCTAAAGAGGTCTATGTTCAGAAACTAACAGATGACTCACAAGTTTTCAAAGGCTATCGAGTAGATAAGCTATATCTTGTAGATTTTCAGGATCAAGAAGCAGCTGTGCCATGTTGCCTTATAGTCAAAGCTCAGTTAGGCTGGCTGTGGCGCAGGAGGCTAGGTCATGTGGGGATGAGGCTACTGAACAAACTCAGTAAAGAAGAACATGTCCTAGGCCTGAAGCAGATCCAATTCAACAAAGACAAGCCATGCTGTGCTTGTCAGGCTGGAAAGCAAGTTGGACGCCCTCATCCACCCAAGAACATCATGACCACTACTTCTCCATTCGATCTCATACACATTGATTTGTTCGGTCCAACTACATATGAGAGCATTGGAGGTAACAAGTATGGTTTTGTTGTTGTAGATGACTTGTCACGTTTCACTTGGGTATTTTTCTTGAAGGACAAGTCACAGGTGTACAAAAGGTTCAAGCATCTCATTGTCAGAGTTCAAAATGAATGGAACATCAACTTGAAGGCAGTGAGAAGTGACAATGGGACAGAATTCAAGAACTCGAGAGTTGAAGCCTTCATGGACAAGCATGGAATTAAGCATGAGTTCTCTGGTCCCTATGCACCTTAGCAAAATGGAGTGGTGGAGAGGAAGAACAGGACCTTGATAGAGATGGCAAGAACACTGCTGAGTGAGTACAAGACACCAGCAAGGTTTTGGGCTGAAGCTGTAAATACTGCTTGCCACAACATCAATAGACTATATCTTCACCCACTCCTAAAGAAGACACCTTATGAGCTGCTGACCAACAAGAAGCCAAATATCTCCTACTTCAGAGTATTTGGTTGTAAGTGTTATATTCTGAAGAAAGGCAAACGTCTCTCTAAATTTGAATCCAAATCTGATGAAGGAATATTTGTTGGATATAGCTCAGAATCTCACACCTACAGAGTCTTTAGCACTAACACCAAGGTTGTTGAAGAAGCTGTAGATGTGACATTCGATGAATCTAATGGCTCACAAGATGGGCAAGTTGCTAATGATATTTCAGGGAAGGTAGATATACTTCACAAGTCAACAGGTGAAGTCAGGCCCCAAATTGAGGAGCAAGCTTCATCTGGAGTTACAAACCTACCTGACCCAGCTGATGAGCAGGATGAAGTCAATGGCATTGAGTTCGAGTACAACCCAGCTAATGATCTATTGGACTCAGAAGCCTCCATGCACCCAGCTGAGTCTCAGAAAGAGCCAACTAAGTCACAGATACACCCAGCTGACCCACATCCAGCTGTGACTCAGGTGGCTGACCCAGAACCCCCTGTGATCAGCAGGCTGCAGAAAGATCACCCTGTAGACCAAATCATTGGTGCCATTAATAGGGGAGTGACTACTCGTTCTCTTATTGCTAACTTTTGTGCTCACTACTCTTTTGTTTCCACCATTGAGCCTAAAAATGTAGGTGAAGCTCTGTCTGACTCAGACTGGATCAATGCTATGCATGAAGAGCTGAACCAATTTGAGAGAAATGAAGTCTGGTCACTTGTTGAAAGACCCAAGGATCACAATGTTATAGGAACAAAGTGGGTCTTTCGCAACAAGCAAGATTCTACAGGCCAAGTGGTGAGGAACAAGGCAAGATTGGTTGCTCAAGGCTACACTCAAATAGAAGGCTTGGATTTTGGTGAGACCTTTGCACCTGTAGCTCGACTTGAATCTATCAGGATACTTTTAGCTTATGCAAATCATCACAACATCAAGCTTTATCAAATGGATGTCAAGAGTGCCTTTCTCCAAGGTAAGCTTGCTGGACTTGTGTATGTAGAACAGCCCCCTGGTTTTGAAGATCCAAAAAGACCCCATCATGTATATGTTCTCCACAAAGCTTTATATGGTCTCAAACAAGCCCCTCGTGCTTGGTATGATACCCTAAAGGAGTTTCTTATACATAATGGTTTCAAAATTGGGCTTGTTGATACTACACTCTTTACTAAAGTTAAAGGCAAGGATTTATTTGTATGCCAAATATATGTCGATGACATAATATTTGGAAGTACTAACCGTGTGCTAAGTGATGAGTTCAGCAAGATGATGATCAAAAGGTTTGAGATGTCCATGGTAGGAGAGCTGAAGTTCTTCCTAGGGCTGCAAATCAGACAACTCAAGCAGGGAACTTTCATCTCTCAAGAGAAGTTTGCCAAGGACATCCTCAAGAAGTTTGACATGGACAAAGCTAAGTCAATATCTACTCCCATGCAAACAAATGCTCATCTTGATCTGAACCAACAAGGTAAGTCCACTGATCAGAAGGAGTATAGGTCTATGATAGGTTCCTTGTTGTATTTGTGTGCATCTAGACCTGATATAATGTTGAGTGTTTGCATGTGTGCACGTTTTCAAGCTGATCTAAGGATATTCATCGCATTGCTGTTCGTAGAATACTGAGATATTTGATTCATACCTCTGGGTTTGGTTTATGGTATCCTAAGGGTGCACCATTTGAGCTTGTAGGCTATTCAGATAGTGATTATGCCGGGTGTAAGGTTGACAGAAAAAGCACCTCAGGTACCTGCCAATTTCTAGGGCGCTCCCTTGTGTCCTGGAGTTCCAAGAAACAAAATTCAGTAGCCCTATCCACAGCAGAAGCCGAATACATAGCAGCTAGTGGTTGTTGTGCTCAATTGTTATGGATGAGGCAGACCTTGAAGGATTTTAACATATCTATGTCTCAATTACCCCTCTTCTGTGACAATGAAAGTGCAATCAAGTTAGCCAACAACCCAGTCCAACACCAAAGATCCAAACACATAGAAGTGAGACACCACTTCCTAAGAGACCATGTAGAGAAGAAAGATATCCAACTGTGTCATGTTAGAACCGAAGCTCAGCTAGCTGATATTTTCACCAAGCCTTTAGACGAAAATAGGTTCTGTACCCTCAGGCATGAGCTAAATATCATGGATATTTTGAATGTGCAGTGAGGAAATGAT
Organism: Stipa capillata; assembly: GCA_019208055.1. Lineage (NCBI taxonomy): Eukaryota > Viridiplantae > Streptophyta > Magnoliopsida > Poales > Poaceae > Stipa > Stipa capillata. The sequence continues at coordinate 29,859 of JAGXJF010002677.1, forward strand.
GATACACGTGTACACATGATTGCATTTCTGATTTTTCATTCTCTGCATTCCACATGAGTCAGCCACCTGAGTCTCGGTTGAACCTCAGGTGGGTTAAGGTTTTATAGATATCATGCTGATTTTGCATCTTATTGTACTCATGGATTCACCATTGAGTTAGATAAGTTAGATCTTATCATCTATTTCAATTCAACACAGCTTTAGCTTTGTATTGATTGATTGTTTGGCAAGCTGTGTTTGAAAAGAAATTCTCTCTATTGCTTTCATCTCTTATCCTCAAGTTCTCTCTGGTAATCCTATTGAAAACCTTGTCAGCTGAGTCTTCCACATGAGTCTCAGCTGAACACATTCAAAAATTCTGGAGAAAATCCCTAAGTCTGGAGCTCAGCTCATTTTTCTTATCCTACCTAAGTCTCAGGTAGCATTCTAGCTGACCCTCAGATGCCACAGGGTCACTCGGGATATAAAAACCCACCTCTGTAACGGTTCGCGCTAAACCCTCTTCAGAGTCTCAGTGCCCTTGCGCCCATCGCCACCATCTGATTCTCAACGATCGTGCGTTTCTTCGACGATCTTCACTCTCTCCAAAGCTTCCCAAAGCTCTTCCGATTGTTTTGGCGCCTTCATCTCCAATCAAAAATTCCAAATGTAAGTCTCCTCGAGCTGTTCTTCACAGAACTAGGGTGGTTTCCGTCTTAATGCGAATCCCATGCTCTCGAATAGCTTTTAGTTGTGGAATCAGATAGAGATGATGTACCTTTATCCTCTAGAACGATTTCTTGCAACTCATTGTCCAGAATTTTCAATTTCAGCAAGATTCGATGAACCTAGGTCGCTCTGCTACTCCACTTGAGTTACACAATTTATCTCACCTGAGTGTCAGGTAGCTAAGTCAGGTAGCATGAGATGACTTGTGAAACTCTCCTAAAACCATCCAAAAATGGCCAAATATTCCTGTTTTCTCTGCAATAGGATTATCTCTTATCTATTCTTTATCCTACCTCACCTATGCAGATGTCTGGATCAAGGAATGTGCCTGAGGATATAACTGATGATCTGCCCATTGGACTGAGAACCCAGCTCCTGAGTCAGAAGCAGCAGATAGAGTGGGAGGCAGAGCAGGCTAAAAGTGTTGCAAAGAAATTGGATGCAGAAGAAGCTGCACAAAAATCAGTAAAAGCTCCTATGTCACCCTCTGAGCTAGCCAAAAGAGAAGCTAGGCTCAAAGAGCTACAAGAAGAGAAATGTCAGATAGACATAGCTTCAGCTCAGTCAGCTCAAAGAATGAAAGAATTAGAAGCTCAGAAGGCCAGCAAGGAAGAACAACTGAAGCAAGAGAGGAAAGCAAAAGCAGCTGAAAAGAAAGACCAAGCTGAAGAAGCAAAGAAGAAAAGAGCTGAAGAAAGAGCCAAGAAGGCTGCTGAGAAAGAGGCAGCTATCAAAGCCAAGAAGGCTCCAGTAGTTGATGCACTCAAAAGGACAAGGGCTGCAGGAAGTCCAACAGATATATCTCTGTGCAAAGCCCCAAAGAAGCCAAGATCAGAGGCTGTGGTAGTCAAGAAAACAAAGAAACAACTGCAAGAAGAGGAAGAAGCTGAATGGAGAGCAGAAGCTCTTAGAAAAAGGGAACATAGCAAACTTATAGAAAAATGGCAAGACCTAACTGATAAGTTGCCTAATGCCACAGATGAGGAAAGGCCTCAAATGAAGGAAAGAATAGATGCTCTTGCAAAGCAAATCTTTGAATCACCAGATGTTCCAAAGGATGTGAAACTCCAAAGAGAAACTCAGCTGAAGAACAAGGCAATCCATGAAGAACTCAAAAAGCTGCTGAGGCAAGAAGGAAAAGCCTCTGGACAAGAGAAAGCAGACCTGATCAGGCAAATTGACCTTCTAATCTCTCAACTCTCAGAAGATTATAAGTCTATCTGGACAAGGTTCTCAGATAACACCCTATAAAGGAGAATAGAGAATTACATGTTGGAGTTAAACTCTTGTGCTGATGAAGCTCATGAGAAGCATCTACAAAATGAGATTGCTGAAACAAACTCTAGGATATATTGGATATCCAGTTCTCAAGCACTTGATGCAGTGCCCCTTCAACAAGCCGGTGGTTCAGTGCCTCAACCAAGTAAGCCAGCCGAGTCTCAGGCGGCTGCATCAGCTGGACTAGAATTAGTCCTCACTGAAGTGGAAACTCAATAGAAAGCTGCCTTAGAATCAATTGAAGACATATTGGCTGAGCTTGACTCAAGTGGAAAAGAATTCGAGCAGACTATGGAGGAATCTATGGATAAGCTAAGATCATCTTTTGAAGAGAAGTTAACTGAAGCACATGAAAACCCAACTGAGTCACAAGCAGATCCATCAGTTGGAGTATCAGTGAGCATGGGTTCTGTATTTCAGTCTCTATCAGACTTAGAACCAGCTCAAGAAGAAACAAGACTTGAAGAGCAAGAAAAAGCAGCATCTTCTCCAGCACCTGAGTCAGTCCATAGGATGCCAACTGAGTCTCAGGCACAGTCAACTGAGGCTCAGTCAGAAGACTCAGATGACTCCTATTCAAGTCCAAGTGATCCTCATCCTTCATCTCCTCGCAAGAAGAAGCAAAAGCTGTCTGAATCAGATGAAGAATATCAAGAAGAAGAAGATAGTGATGGAAGGAAAGAGTCAACAGAAGAATCAGATTCATCCCCCTCTACATCTGACTCAGAAGATATTCCAGCTGAGACACAGGTAGAAGAGTCAGATGAGACATTGGAAGACAAATATTCAACTATATTCTCAAAAGTTGCACGATCTGACACATCAATGATGAAATTCATATCTGCAACTACTTTCAAGAAGCTACCAAAGGCAGATGCCAGTCTAGCCTCCATGAACCTGGATTCAAGGAGCACATCAAACTACACTACCATGAGAACCACAAATTCATATTTTGACAGTGAAGGGAATCTGAAAAGAAGACATTGCAATGATCCAAGGTTTTGGAATGATCAGCAGCAATCAAGCTATCATCTCTTGCTGCAGAAGAAAGGTTTTGTTGACAGCATGCCAATTGATTGGGCAAACATTGCCAAGAATGGCTTAGGAAATCTGAAGCAGATTTTAGCTGCTATTCAACTTGATAAGATATGCAGCTTAAACCAAGATTATGATTCTGAAGCTATCAAGGAATTCTATGCAACAGTCTTTGTAGAGCAGAACAATCAAGATTATATGCTCTGGATGACAAGAGGTCAACTGCTGTGCATCACAGCTCCAGAGTTTGCAGAGCTATTCAACCTACCATCAGGGTCAAAGCTACAGAAGATCAGCATTTCAAAAGGCTCAGAAGAAGATAAGAGTCTCCTGCCAGATTAGGTTCCAAATGAGAGAAGAAAGAAGTTCTTCCCTACAGGCTTTGTGCCTCCTCCTGTTAAGGGTGCTATCCCTAAGCATATCTCCAATTTCAAAGGATTGATGAAGACACCCAAGCACATAGTGAAGATCTTGAACATATCCATCTGTGCCAAAGGTGGAGGAACTGATGCCATATACAATCCGGTATGGAGAATTCTTGAGCTCATAGCAAAGAAAGAAAAGTTTGATGTGGCCAGATACATATTCTCAGAGATAAATGAGTGCCAAAAGAACAGATCTGACAAGATGAGATATGGCTCATATCTAATGCATATGATTCTCCAAAGAACATCATTAGCATCTTCAGTCTTCTCTTTTGACAAGAAGATATATCTCAGCAAATTCAGACCTCAGAAGGATGACCATGAAGATGAAGTTCCTTTCTACAACATCCTCAACTCATCTCAGCCAGACTCTTCAGAGCCTCCAGAGCAAGCTACCAGAGTCTCAGTCAGACCACCTCAGCCAGCACCTGATCTCCCGGCAGATCTACCTGAGCCTCAGGTGACTCCTACCCGAGACTCAGCTAGAGAATCATCTCCTCCTGCTGAGCGACAAGCATCGGTCTCTGTGAACCTTTCATCAGATAGTCTCCCTATGGTTCAACGTCTAGACAATCCCGCAACTATTGATGCTTTCATTAAACGGGTTGTGCCAGTACAGATCTCTGTTATCAAGAGGAGACAAGATGAACTGCAACAAGAAATGGCTCAGCTGAAATCTGAACTCAAGAGTGAGATGGCAGATCTCAAGGCCTCGGTCAACAGTAAATTTGATCAGATCCTATCCCTCCTGCATCCAAAGCCAGCTCCCTGAGGATCTCCTTCTTTCTTCTTCCTATCTCTTTTTAGTGCTTAGTGGCAAAGGGGGAGAGAGTAGGGAGAGAGTAGCTTAAAGGGGAGAGTATTATTATATGAAGGAGAGAATAGATTCAGGGGGTGCAGTATAAAAAAAAGGGGGGTTAGACTAGACTGCATGTGTGTCAAGACATTCTATGTACTGAAAAATTATTTTATCAGTCTTGAACACCTCGTTTTTGTATCGTATTGACTGTTATTGCAATACCTTGATCTCTTTATCACATCTGCTCTGATACATGATATTCCTCTCTTTAGCTCTAATACATGATGCTCTGATATTTGATATTTGTACTCAAGCATGCAATCCTTTCCGTTATCTTATTTGCTGAGTACTCCTCCAACATACCTGCTATTCCGCTGTGCTTATATTCTCAGTTATGTTGTGAGAACCTGTTTTTGCATCAACTCTCCAGTGATTAAACTGAACTGTACACTTGTATTCAAATGCAAAATCTCACTTGTGCACATCTTAAGGGGGAGTTGATGTCAAACTAGGTTAAATGCAATAATTTTTTTTATCTAAGTGAATGTTTTAAAGGGGTTGCCACTAACCACCAAAAAGGGGGAGATTGAAAGTGCATCCACTCCCATGGAGCTTGGGAGGATGGCTATCTTGCCCCAGAGTTTGGTTTTGATGGTTATTGGCAATCCTCACCTGTGTCTAATGTTTGCAATGAGTGTGAACAGGGATTAGATGGACAGGTGAAAGCTGAAGTGAGACAACTGTTGATGATGAGCCCTAAAAAGAGCAAGGAACTGGGAAGGTCAGAAGGACCAGCTGAGCTAGGCTCCTGAGGCACAGTTGCGAAGAAGCCGAGGCTGTGCTCGAGGGCAAACGAGGTGATGGTTGCTTGATGGAGTTCAAGGGCCGTGAATGCAAGCTTGATAAGTCCTGGAGGAGCTAGGAAGCTAGTGGATCTGGACCAAGGGTTCGCTGTGCGTCTACAAGGGCAGTCATCTTCGGTGAAGAAGCTTGGAACTAGTGCCAAGGGTCTGAGCGAACTGGACAGGGACTGTGGCGAGGCCATTGCTCTCTGGTCATTTTTAGGCTTGTAGTGAGCCGGCCAGAGTTGTGCTCAGGTGCTGCCTGAGGCAACCGAGTCCACCTGAGTTTGGCATCTGAGACTCAGGTGGGTAGCTCAGCCGCGGCTAGTAGGTTACCAGAGGTGCATGTTAGCTGAGTCTCAGACAGGTTAGGTCTGGTGGCTCTTTATCTGACGTGGCATGAGGGTAACGGCTAGCTGCCAGGGACCCTATAAATAGGGAACCTGGGGAGGTTTTCAACCTCAACCTTTACCTAACCTTTGCCTCTAACCCGAAAGCAACCTGTTGAGCAAGAGAGAGCTCTAGGTCTCCAAGTGAGTGTTGCCTGCGTGCATCCATCGTGAGAGAGAGTTGCTTAGTGCTTCAGGTGTAGCATTCGAGGTATTGGTTCCTCCAAGAGTGGGAGTGCTCTTGGAGTTGGTGAGCAAGCCAAGTCTTGTGTGGCTGTCACCAAGAGTCTGTGAAGGCGATTTGGGTCTGCCTGTCTTGCCGCGGCAAGATCAAAAGGATTTCACACAAGAAAGGTACTCGAGGAAAGAGCACAGTTTGGTGCCGGCTGTGAGAACAGCTTCCTCAACGGAGACGTACTGCTTCGCAAGAAGTAGGAACTTCGGTAAAACAAATCATTGTGTGCTTTACTTTCTGTCTTGTGATCTGCTCTTATTTATTCTGATATCTATGCATGCTTAGATCACTAGAGCACCTTTATCTGTTGCACACTAACTGAGTTTCCTCACCTGAGACTCAGTTAGCTCTTGCTTAAAAAATAGGACCTTTCCTGTTCACGTCATCTGATGCACTCACCTGACTCTCGCACCTGAGACTCAGTTAGCTCTGTGTATAACTTGTTTTACATCAGCTGAGTTTGCTATCTGAGTGTCTGGTGTTTATCTGATATATCTTGCTGAGTCTCAGTTACCTGCATCATTTGCATATATTCTCTCTAGGATTGACCTATCTCCAGAAGAGAAACCCATTAGGCATTTTAATTTCTAGAGCCGACCTATTCACCCCCCCTCTAGTCGACTCCTGAGATCCCTTTCAAATCCTAAGAAACTAATTCGAAAAGGACGAGGATGCATGAATGCCAGGGTTATGGATGCAACTACGGTGGATTTAAAATAAAGTATACAAGTACATATGCAGGTTTGTGTTCATTCCAAATTTTGGGGTTTAGTTTTAGTTATGATATAGCTTTAATCACAGATGGACCTAAAATATGGATGCATGCATGGAATATAGTATGCAACTAAAGAGAAGGACTTTAAATCTATAATAGGATTAGGTTTTGTTCGATTAATCGTGGTTGTGGTAGATGAGAACATGGGGTCGTGATTGCATTTGAGTCGTTAGGCAAATTATGACACTAGACATTTTAAGTTTGGCTGTTAAGCTAGATTCTCTAGTATTTATGTATTTAGGAGTGGTATGTATTTTCCGTGAGTTTTACAAATTTAATCGAATTTAGCATTTCCTGTCTTCTTCTCAGTAAGGAATAGCAGATTGAGTATTGACAGGAGGTTGACCACTAACTATTAGCAAGTTCAGCTGGAGCAATAGAGTTATCGGTACATGGATATGTTTGAATCTCCCTAATGACTAATGACCCTACTCAACCAAGGATTTACTTACACTTATCAGAACTAGCTCTAACTCATTCTATTCTTAGTGAAAAGGGATATTACACTTTGATCATGCAACATACTCCTGTTCTTAGTGTATAGCCGGTGGGGTCTATCGAGAATATTTGCTCTTAAGTATTTCACTTGGTCGAATGATTACGGATGGAGCCGACTGCCCTATATAAGCATGCAAATACATTACTAGTGATGACTTACTTAATCAGATATTGGTATGGTTCAGATATTAGCTAGGTTGTATACACATCGTCCCTGAATCCATTTCCTTTTTCTTATTAAATGAGTTAACCTGACAGCTATTGAATACCTGGGTTATTAGTCATGTCTTACTTGATTAGTTATTATAGTTAAGACATTCATCCGGTTCAAAATGATTTTAATCATTCTTATTGCGAACAGTACATCAATCAAGCTGAAAGGGTTGCTCTAAAATGACTGAAGATGTTGTTACTACTCTTCGCTTTTAACCGGCTACTAAAGCAAAACTTCTTAATTTTCTAACGGTCCTGGTTCTGTTTAGACCGCAGCTAGTTATGGAGTTATTTAAAACAAGAGCTCATTAGCTAGGTCGATCCCAGAAGCAATTGGTTGTAGTCATTATCCCAACATTTACACCCACATATGTGCATGATCATTCAGAGCTAAGATTAAGTAGTATCTGTTCTCGCAGCCTGACAACTAACACTTATATATAGATGAAATCAGAGCAACCTCTGTTTGTTATTAAAAGTGAAGTGCAGCATCTATGTTGGATAGCCAAAACCAAGGGAGGAAATCAATTCTTATCAGCATGTATTTAACATTGCAAGGCAACGCTAGTTTCTGATCTAAATTAGCCGTAGCAACTCAAGCTCCGCAAGCATACCTATTTCCTTTAGGCATATGTGTGCATATATACCAATCATCAGAAAAGAGTTTTGGGCATCAGCTAACGGCGATGAGCACAGGAAGAAATAAAGGGAGTGGAGGGGTTAGAATGAGCGTCAGCGACCTCACCCCGACGATGGGCCAAGGTGAGCTCGGGGAAGCTGTTGGCGGAGCTGCGGGCATGGGGAGGTCGAGACCTGGCGCCGGTCTCGAACAAGGCTCTAGCGGTGGCGCAGGATGACCTGCACGGCGGTGTGCTTCACACGGAGGAGATCGGCGCGGAGGCTCGGCGACGAGCTTGGAGAGGAGGGGCGGTTGAGGAAAGCGAGGCCCGGCGCGCTCGTCATTGGCGGTGAGGCAGAGCTGCTGGGGTCGCCGGAGTTGGGGGACCGCTCAGGCCGTGCGGTCGGTCGGCGAGGGCGGCATGGAGGAGGCGCGTCGGTGTTGGTGGCGGGGAGCTTCAAGGGAGGCCAGCGGTGAGCTCCCGGGGCGGGGCGAGCGGGTGGAGCAGGGCAGAGAGGCGGTGGCGGCGGTTAACGGCCGGCCGGAGTGGCAACAGAGCGCGGCGGAGGGGCAGGTGTGGCGGGACCTAGGCAACGGCGGCGGCATGGGCCACAGGGGGGCGCGCGGGAAGGAGGGGAGGCACTGGGGGGTTTTGGCTCGCCGGCGGCGAGCTTGGAGCAGAGGGGAGCCGGGGAGGTGCGAGGTGGGGCAAGGCCGCCATGGGGAGCTGACCCCGGGGAAGAGGAAGACGGCGGTGGGGCTTGTTCGGCCACCGAAGGGAGGAGAGGAGGGCGGCCGGCGCTCGGGTGGCTGCCGTGGAGGGTCGCCGGCGGTGAAGAAGATGACGCCCAAATCTCTTTGCTCCAATGGCAACATGCCCAAATGCTCATGCATGTCACAAATTTTTGTGTGGATTGAAAGCTCACGGGGTGGGGAATCCGGTGGTACAAACAGGAATCGGTTCTTGATTCTGGCTGGGATTTGGAGGGGAGAAGAGAATGGAGTGGCGAAAGCTTGAAGAACACAGTGGAGCTAGGCAAGAAATGAGGAGGCATCGCTGCTGTAGGTGTGCTGTGCGTGGAGCAAAGAAGAGAGAGAGAAAAATGGCAGTGGGGAGTGGCGTGCGGGTGAGGAAATGGGGAAGAAAAGGAGGGGCTGCAGCAGGAGATGGGTTGACACGTGGAAGAAAAGGGCTGCACCCGGGGGAGAAAATGAGAGGAGAAAGAAAAATCCCTGCCAGGTGGGTCCTACGGCAGGTAAGAATTTTTCTTTTGCTTTTGCTGTATTTCGTTTAGACTTTGGTTAGCAGAATTTTATACCCTGGGATATTAATTTGGATAGGTTAAAAGCAACACCCTAGTTTAGCCTTATGCCTATGTTGATAGATTCCAAAAATGGAATTGAATCCTAGATTTTAAATCTTTTCTTCGATTGTATTTCAAACGGTGAATTTGAGATTAATGGGATAATTAACTTTTGGATACAATATCGGGGTTTATATTGAAGCAGAGGGTGTCCAAATAAGTGACTCATTTTGGTTTACGTCAAGTTTAATAGCGCACCTCGACGTTAATTGCATGTCCCAACTTTACTGGCTTAGGGGACGAGGTTTTTCCGATGAATATAGAGCTTTAAGAAGATCATTAGTGTCACATTTGAGTGGAATCGATTTTAAGAATTTTATCTAACACTGATTCCACGTCATGTCGTCTAGGGTTTTCGGATTGAGCCAATTTAACTGACCTAAATGCATGCATGTATGAGAAGAAAACCGATTTATTCACGACGATCCTCACGGAGCTCGCGTTTCAAAATTTGGGTCATTACAATTTCTTTTCGAAGTCGGGCATTTTCGGCTTCGATGTCTGCCGACTCAAGAAAGGCAATACTAGCAAAACTTCTAAGGCAAAGGAGTAGAAGACCCGGATACTTACTCCCGATGGCGGCGAGCTTCTCTTCAAGCCGCCAACTCTTGGCCCTTTCTTCGGCCAACGCCTTCTCGAGGGAGGCATTCTTCTCCATGAGGGCCGGGCCGTTCCGCCCAGTCGGATCGCCGCCTGGTCAAGGAAGAAATTTGTCAGCATAACCCGAATTCATAAGTCTCCAACCGACTCAACCAGTCGGCTGGAGACTCAGGGGCTACACCCACTGGGTGCACTGATCATGCTCCCAGTGTTGAGAATTAAACAAAGATTGAAAGCAAAACTTACCCCGACGGGGGACTCGAGAACCTCAGCCGAGTCCGCCAAGGACTTGGCCGCATCGGCGAATTCCCTAAGCTTGGAGCTAAGGGCAGCGACGCGGTCGGTGGCTGCTTCCGCAGCCGTAAAGTCCCCCGTGCTGCAACTCGGCAGTAGCAGCGCGGGGACGAGGCTTCCGGACAAGCCGGCGCCAGCTCTTCAGCCGCGGGAGCTGGAGCCAGGGCCAGGCTCTGCTCGGCCACCGGAGGAGACTCGGTGACGAGTTGGCCTCCGGCTCCGCTTGCCGGCTCTGAGGAGTCGGCACCGGCCGCAGCCGCCGGCTCCGTCATCTCCTCGCTGGCAGGAGTTGGCGGAAGCTGTGGGTTGTCAGCCGAAGCCTCGGTTGACCTGGCGCCCACGTCCGACTCCGGCACCTCCTTCGCGGATGCGGCAGGCTGTGGCGTGGGGGCAACAGGCTGCGGCGTGCTTGGTGCAACCGCAGCCGGAGGCATGGTCGACTCAGCACCCGCGGCCGACTCCGTTGCCATAGCGGGGACGGTTGGCGTCGGAGCACTGGGCTCAGCTGCAGTCGGAGTCGGGGGAGCCGACTCCGGCGGCGGGACCGGAGTCAGGGCCGCGGGTGTGCCGGCTGAAGAGTCTCCTTTGTCGGAGAACTTCTTTTGGATTCTGCAAAATCAAAAACAAAACCGACTTCAGCATCTTCAACTTCGACTGGAGTATGAGCCAAAAGGCAAAAGGACTCGTACCTGGTGGTTGTGGGGATCATCTTTTTCTTCGGTTTCCCCGGGGCGGGCGGACCCCCGGAGGAACCGGCGAGTGCCTGCTGTGGCGCACTCGGCTTGGCCATAGGAGCTGGAGCCTGTGCCGCGGAGCCGGCAGGTGCGGCTCGTGCCTGCTTGGCGGCCGACTCCGCCAGAGTCGGTTCCGCCCCCGCTTACAGGGGTCTTGGACCCGGAGGAGTCGTCGTCACGCCTCCGTTTGATGACTAGGGGGGTCCCTTCCGACTCAATGTCCGAGTCGACCTGGACGCCACCCTCTGGGGCTTTTTCGTCGACCTCCACATTGTCCAACGCCTCCGAAGCTGAGCTTTGTTCGGAGAGTGGCGGCATGGAGTTCAAATTGAGGAGAGCCTGCAGTATAAAAGACTTGGTGTTAGGAGAAATAAATAAACAACAAAATTCAGAAATCCAACTCGAGCTGTGAGACACTTACAGTCGGCGGGGGGTTGGCGTTCGAATACGGCATCACGTGCGGCGCCCTGGACAGCCCGGTTTGCTCTTTGGTCAGGTTCTTCAGGAGACCAAAGAAGACATCATCCGGAAGCCCGTTGACCGATACCCTCGTCGAGTCGTGTGAGCCCGAGCACTCCCACATCGGGTGTGCCCGGGCTTGAAGCGGCTGGGTGCGCCTACTCAACCAGGTGGAGATGAGGTCGGTGCCTGTGAGCCCTTTCTCCTGAAGTCTCTGGATCCTCCTCAGGAGCCGGTCGACTTCGGGCATCTCCTCGCTGGAGGGCTTGGCGCTCCAACGCTTCCGCCACTCGGGGGGACCTTCGGTGTACGGGGGAAGCCCTTCGTGGCCAATCGGCATACGCTCATCCGGGCAGTAGAACCACCCGTCCTGCCACTTCCGAACGGTGTCCGGGAGCTGCAGCTTGAAGTACTTGGCGCCGGCCTTGACTTGGATTCTGGCTCCCCTGTAGACGGACAGTCGGCCGCCGGCTTTGATGGGCTGCGCCTTCACCGTGAAGATCTTCTTCCACAGCCCCCAGTGAGGCCGAGTCCCCAGATAGCATTCGCACAGCGTGATGAAACACGCGATGTGCAGAATGCCATTGGGGCTCAGATGATGGAGCTGGAGGCCGTAGAAGAAGAGGAGGCCACGCACTAAGTCGTGCGGTGGCAGCGAGAAGCCCCACTCGATGAACGGCACCAGCATCACGCGTTCGTGCGTGTGCGAAGCAGGCTTCTCGTCCTGGAACGGCGCCCTCCAATTGCCGATGGTGCGGGGCGGCAGCAGGCCCTCGCCGGCGAACCCGAGGAGGATCCGGTCGGTGACAACCGACGGGACCCAATCTCCCTTTTTCCACCCATCAGCGGCGGCGGCGGAGGAGGAAGCGTCGGCCTTCTTGCCTTTGCCGGCGTACGACATGGTCGGTAGCTGGAGGACGACGGCGAACGAGTGTTTTCTCGGGAAGAAGAGGATCAGTGCGCGGCGGCGGAGCTCTGAGAGGCAAAGGACTTGGGCGCGAGGAAAGCTGTGGACTACCCGGTTTTAAGGCCGGATAAACCCTTGTGTTCACTGTATCGATCCCTGGATCAGTAGTCGATACACACAAGTACTTGATAACATAACCATGCCATACATCGTTTATTACAGACATCGACCATACTGGGTCTTTAGTTCATACAAACCAGGCCTATTGGCCGAATTAAACAGCAGCGGAATAAAATACGGTGGATAGCCCATCTATATGCCGAACCACAGGCAACAGACTGGGGAGAAACCCTACGCCTCAAAGTCACTGTCGCTATTGCCAGACTGGTATTCCTCCTCTTCGTCTGGCCACATAACAAGCCAGGTGAGTACATTGAATGTACTCGCAAGCACTCCGCCGGGGAGTTTAATACGGATATGAACATGCTCGGAATTTAACAATAACAAGGCTCTATCCTAGGTTTCATGTTGTGCGAGAAAGTAAGTTTGCGTTTGAAATAAATACATAGATGTAAAAGCAATTTTATCAAAATTATCTCGACGCAGCGAGATAAAGGTACTGCTCAAAACACTCGCCCGTTGCAACGGGGAGTTCACTTTTGTGCTTACCGTTACAACGGTACAGCACGGTACTTACCCGGTTCCACAGGGAGACGCTGCTCGCCTCGTACTTACGGGGTTCCCAATCACCCGGTTCCTCAGGTAGACGACGCTCACCTCGTACTTACGGGGATTCTAAGGTTTGCCCGTAGCTACGGGAAAACCCGACTTCACACCTCCCGATACGACGGGAACTTGGCAAACTGCCCTGCGAACACGACGGTTCGCGTCCTTAATCCCATAACCTAGAAATCCTTTTTGGGGCTCAGAGAGCCAGACTACTTTAGTGTGGCTCGACCAAGTTCGTCCATGACCGCGGACGCGGCTATTCGAATAGTTTTTAACACTCTGCAGAGGTTGTACGGCTTTACCCACACGATGTAGTTCCCCCTGGGCATGCTGCGCACACATGTGTCCAGAGCTTGTACAACGAACTCTTCACCGCTGTGAACCCAGCCATGAACCCGTCAGAAGGACATGTCCCACACCTAGCTCGAGTCAGTATCCCTGCTACGAGGAGGTTGGTGTTCCAACTCTGTGGCGAACCAAACCTCGTTACCCACGGGTTTAGCCCTCTTCGGAGCTACCCGCCCCATCTGCACTCTACTAACTGCCCACGGGTTCATGCTAGTCCAGGTCGGCTACTAGATCAAGTCCTTCCCACAAAGGACATGTGGTCGTACGGTAAGACTTGGCCAAACGGCACTTAAGACAGGTCCTTAGGTGATCCGAGAAGGACTCCACACCACTCCCGTAAACGGGCAGCGAGAACCACGACGGGCCTTACCTCGCTCTTTAACACTCCCTGCAAACACCCTTCATTACCAACCCGGATCAAAATCTTCTCCCTTTTTAGCTCGGTTCCACAGAACCATTTCCGGTAGAATATCCCAACCCATGCATATCCTACCTTCCATGCACCTCTACAACCGGACACGACGGTCCGTTTCGATATTCCATCACATGAAATATGGGGTGTTGCTTTCCTTTTTCCTTTTCGAAACCTAATTCATCTATTGCGGGGCTAAGCATATGTATATATATATCTACACTACCCTAAGTTTCCGATAAATCTTCGGAACATTGTAGTCCTAAGGTGACAAGGTTTACGGGGTCGGACTAGGGTTTCCTATCATCGGTGATATCTACTCTACATAAAATACAGGGCTAAAATATAGCATGCCTGGTTCGAAAACAAAATAATATTTCGTAAAACTGGGATTCAACATGATCAAGGGCGGAGAGCTTGCCTGACAGGTCTTGGCTCGGTTCCGGACGCGGAGATGCTTCGGGTCCTTCCTAGCGCACGTACCTCACACCGTCAACTACACGATTCGAAAATAACGCCAATAAGAACCAAGCAACACGAGACACAAATAATAAAGGACAGCACACATGCATGTTGGTTGGATATTACTAATCACAAGAAATATGCATGCAACCTAGGGTTATGGTGGCTAGGGTTTTTGAGCTGCATCGGCGTTCCTTGTACTGCCCGAACCATGCAACATGTGTGTGAATGCCTACTCATGCATGTGCTCTAGTTTCTAACATTCTTGAAAGGCTTAACATGGTGGAGATAGCTAAGGAGAGCCTATATACATGCATGAAATGATGGTTAGGGTTTCTATGGTTTTGCTGGCAAACACTTGTTCTCTTTGGCTCTTGGACTCAAGAATCAGATGAACAAATGGGTTACTGGGGTTATATGACAACAAATGGATCTTAAACCTACTGGACATTTGTAAGGAGTTAACTAATCAAACTAAAATCGAAAAGGGTTTTAAGGATACAAATGCATGCTTGCGATTTAGGGTTTCACTGATAAACCATCCTCTTCTAATCTCTAAACTAGGTAACATGAGTGTATGCATGAATCTTAGTGCAAGGTTCCTAAAATGCTCATGATTTCATGCTGGAGCTACCTAGGTTTGAACACAATTCAAAAAGAAATTTAAACACATATTTGAATTGAAAATGGGTACTGAACTGGGGTTGTACAGAGAGAATTAATGAGATTTTCGAAAAGTGTCCTATATGAAAAAGATGGGGAAGATAATTCTGAGAAACTTTTATTTGGGACATTATCTGAGAATCGGCCTGGTTCAAGGTGAACCGGCCAGACCAGAGGAGGACAGCTGAACTGAACCAGAGGAGAGAGCCGGTTTTATTGAACAGAGGGGGGGGGGTGACGTGGAGCAAAACCGGCGCCGGCTTCCATAAACCTGAAAGCGGGCCTGGTTGCCGCTCGGGCCCGCTGGCAGTGGCACGGGGCGTGTACCGCTTCGACGAAGAGGGTCCGCCGGTCAGGACCAGAGGGACGGGAGAGAGGGGGTGCGCGGGGAGGAACTCCGGCGAGAGATTAGGGATCCAGCGACTTCTCTGGTGAAAAAGACGGCGAGGAATCGCGGGTGATTCGGGGGGAGATAAGAGGAATGGTGGGTATCTTCGGGTTCAGAGAGGGATGGAGACTCCATTTTCGTGATTAATGGGCTCGGGCGGATGCTGATGATGGCTCTCACCGAGGTCCAGAACAGGGGCGGCGAGGCGTCGGTGGACGGGAAGCTCCGGTGTTCTTAAGCTGCAGAGAAAACGTTGGGGAGTTAGGGAAAGGTTCTAGGAATCTTATGGAATGGGGAAAAGAGAGGATTGCTTCACTGGAATGGCTTAATCCCTCTCGGGAGCGGCAATGGCTGACTGCCCTGGTTGGAGAAGAAGACAGGAGCAGGGGCGCTCGGGGAGCTTTGGAGTGTTTGGGGAGTTCCAGAGAAGTGTTGCGGGGATAATGGCGGGCACTGGAGTCCTTTAAATAGGCGCGGTGGATGGGGAGATTGAGTGCCGAGCGGATCGGCCGTTGTCCTTGCCGTAAACTTCGAAACAGCAAACCGGCGACCTTGCCAGGCGGCGCGACTTGCTCAGGGCGGCCAAGGACGCCTGCGGCGCTGACCTAGCGCAGGGGAGGCAGGGGTTAATGGGGTGCAGTGCTCGGGCGTGCGTCAACTGATGTCAGAGCACGTCCAAGGCATGTCTGGGCGCGGCCTGAGTGGCATGGGCGCGCCTGGGGCATGCAGGTGTGTTGGGGAGGTTGCTGGAGCATGTCCACGGCGCTGAGGTGACCCAATAGCTGAAAATGGAGGAAGAGCAGGCTTGGGTACTGCATGGAATAGGGTTGTCAGCGTCTTGCCAACATCGGCATGGGGAGGCATTACTGAGGAGTGTTGACCCACTGTGGGTGAAATGAAGTGAGGTTAGCAGCTGAGCTGAATTAAGGATGTTGGAGAAGTTTGGCTGAGATTGGTGGAGGATTGGGCTTGATTTTATAGGAGGGAAAGAAATACGGCAAGGTGTTCGATAGTTGGCTTTAGAGATCTTTGAACTGAAGGTAGAAATATTTTACCTATTTGAGCTCATGAACCAATGTTGAGTGTTGTGTAAATTTTTGGGATCTTTCTGAGCAAGGATTGGAGGGGTTGCAGTTCAAATGGATGATTTGATCAATTTTGAATTTTGAACGCAATTCAAAATTTTTGAGCTGGACTTCCAGATTTTATCTTGTAGTTTGGTGAAGAATAGATTCTAGAAGCTACTGGAGTTTTTCTAGGCATTTTGGAGAGTTAAAAACACATGTGATAACACTTTTTCAATTACTGGTTGCGAGAAAACTCAATTAGGGTTTGGGTCGACAGATGGGATTTTAGGGTTTCGGATGACGGCAAGCTATGGTAGGGTATGGGGGTAGCTAGGGTTTGACTCGGGAGTGCCGGGAACAAGCATCGACGGCTTGCCACTAGGGTTAGGGTTTTGGGGCGACGACGAGTATATAAAGTGTATGTGGACTGATTAGGGTTTTGGGGATGCACATGAGATGATGGGTTTTCGAGTTCGAAGAAAAGATGTGGAGACATGAGGGGTTTGAGAACTCACTCCCGAAGGGAGGGGATCTACTCGGTCATCGTTGGTTGTTAGGGTTTGGGTTCGGACGGAGTTACGCATATAGGGTGCGTGTGTCTGGTTAGGACTCGGCCTTTTATGCACCTGCGATGGTCATTCATATAGTGGAGATTGCCAAGAGGATTAGGGAGTTCTGGAGATCTATTTTGAGGAGGGAGAAAAGGTGGCAAGGTGCTTGTGCATGCATACGCTGGAGATTTTTAGCATATATGTGGACAGTTGAGATGGTAGAGGTAGGGATAACATGCGAGGGATTACGGTGTGGGCTAACGCGGTAGATGGTAAAAAGGGAATGGTTATCTGGTAAAAAGGATAAAGATATTTTGAGTTCCGGTAACACGGTAGAAAGGTAGAGGGTTAGTTTGTAACTCGGTGATTCGGTAGAAGGGGTGAATAGGGAATGGATATTTTGTTGACATGGTGACACGGTGAAAAGGGTTATAATCGTGGTAACGTAGTATTTAGGGTTTTACCGTGCAGACGGTAAAAAGGGGACATGCGGGGTAAGGGTGTAGAAATGGGTGCGGATGTATACATACATATATACGGATATATACACACCCTGGTGCAAGAAATGATGAAGTAACCGAAGATATTTTCTTGGTCACGCGGTAGGAAGAATTTTACCGATAAGAGGGGTCTAGGGTCTGGAGTGTATGTGCCCACATACACTGGGTTATTGTTGGCATATATGTGGTGGTATGCGGATGGTGGTGGCATGCGACGACAGGTGAGCTGTGGTTAGGTTCAGGTCACCGATACGCACGCATATGTATATACATGTTCGAGAGGAGAAGGAACAGAGAGAGTCGGAGGTTAGGGTTTGCGTATGTGCGGACACACAATGGTAGGAAGGGTTTGCCGCGGTTGGTGGAATTTCAGCCGCGGCGGAGAAAACGGTCAGACGGGCTGCCGCGGCAGAGATTTGTTTGCCGTGGAAAGGAATTGGGATAAAAGGGAATAGACGGGGGTGTCTTTGTGCCGGGTTTCAGGCATGGTTAGAGACGAAATGCCGACCAGGGTTTCGTATCCCTTGCCGGATGGAGTTCCGACAAGGTCGAGGCCAAGGAGAAAAGAGATGGAGATGAGGGATTCTGGTTGGCTCACTCTAGAGTTTTAGCAGAATAGGTTCCGACTCGATGCACTGCTAATTGGCATTATTAGCAAAAAGTTTTTGTTGACCCTGATTTTCAGGTTTCGGAAAATTGGGGTGTTACAAAAGCGAAAGCAAATGAGAAGTGCGGCCGCCCCACGCCCTCTTTTATAGCCGAGGGAGGCCAACCGTCGGCAGTCGTGCGTCCGACGTGGCGGAAAACCGCCGCGGCAACCGCCGTCCCGTGCGCGCGAACCCGCGGGATTCGGGTGCCTTTTTCGCATGGCGGCGGCTTGATGGGACATTTTGGGCGGGACAAGACCTACATGATGCTCTCCAACCACTATTATTGGACGAAAATGCAGAGAGATGTGGAGAGATTCGTCCAACGATGCGTCACATGCCACAAAGCTAAGTCAAAGCTAAACCCTCATGGCCTTTATACTCCGCTTCCTGTTCCTAGTGCCCCTTGGGAGGATATTAGCATGGATTTTGTGTTAGGGTTACCTAGGACCAAAACGGGGAGGGACTCGGTCTTTGTGGTTGTGGATAGATTCTCAAAAATGGCACATTTTGTTCCTTGCCACAAGACCGACGATGCTTCACATGTTGCTAATTTGTTTTTCAAGGAAATTGTGAGGCTTCACGGTGTACCCAAGACTATCGTCTCCGACCGCGACGTCAAGTCCTCAGCTATTTTTGGAAGACATTGTGGGCCAAGTTGGGAGTCAAGCTTCTCTTCTCCATAACTTGCCACCCACAAACCGATGGGCAAACTGAGGTCGTCAACCGCACCTTGTCAACTCTCCTCCGCACCATGATCAAGAAGAACTTGAAGGAGTGGGAAGAGTGCATTCCCCATGTGGAGTTCGCCTACAACCGAGCGGTCCATTCCACTACAAGCATGAGCCCATTCGAAGTGGTGTATGGCTTCAACCCCTCTACACCACTCGATCTTCTTCCACTACTACTACACGAACGCGTCAACATGGATGCTTCCAAGCGAGCCGCTTTCATCAAAAGACTCCATGAGACAACAAGAGCTACAATCGAGCAACAAGTGCTTCGACACGCCAACAAGGTCAACAAGAGCAAGAAGGAGATGATGTTTGACCCCGGTGATCTTGTGTGGGTTCACCTCCGTAAGGAGCGTTTTCCCAAAGAACGCAAGTCCAAGCTCATGCCCCGCGCCGATGGACCCTTCCAAGTGCTTCAACGCATCGGTGACAACGCCTACAAGATTGACCTTCCGCCGGACAAGTACTCGGTGAGCAACACCTTCAACATCGTGGATCTTTCACCCTTTCATGGCTACAACGAGTTGGAGTCGAGGTCGACTCCTTTTCAAGAAGGGGGGAATGATGCAGACATCACCTCCATCAAGGATGACAAAAGCCCAAAGCCACCCTTGCAACCTATTGGACCAATGACAAGGGCTCGAGCCAAGGCTATACAACATGAGGTGACTCTATTCCTTGATACATCTCCACTTGATTTGAGCATGAATGGTATGCTACCTCACGCCTTGAGTCTTTGCTTGCTAAGGTATGAAGGAGCCACCAAGTGGAAGAGCCCACCGACGAGCAACGAGACTGAGGGAGAGACGCCAAGAATCAAGTCCCCAAGCTCCAAGCCGAACCCTAGCCGGACTGCTGCTTCGGAACCCCCAGATGTGCATTAACAGTGAAGACCCGGACTGTCCGGCTGAGGCCCGGACCCTCCGGATCCGAGCCGGACCTCAGCCGGGACCCTCCGGGTGGGAGTCCAGATCTCCTCTGGAAATCCCGGACCTCAACCCGGACACTCCGGCTAAGTGTCCGGATCTCCTCTGGAAATCCCGGACCTCAACCCGGACACTCCGGCTGAGGGTCCGGATCTTCTCTGGAAAACCCGGAGTTCAGCCCAGAGGTCAGCCCGGACACTCCGGCCACCCGGACACTCCGGCCCCAATCCGGACAGTCCGGCCCCAATCCGGACAGTCCGGATCTGCCTGCGCGCAGGAAAACGGGCCACGGCCCATGTAATCCCTAAGTGGCGGGTTAGACTATAAATACCCCGTACCCCTCCCTAATTAGGGTTTAGACTTGATATTAAGAACTTAAGAGAGCTTTGCTCCTCATCTAGGGTTAGTCTCTCTAGATTAGGAGTTCCATCTTAGGCCTTGTAATCTCTTTGGATTGTAAGGACCGGCGTGTGCCCCCGGATGGTAATCGAGGCATTCATTGAGAGGAGGAGTTGATTTGAGTCCTAGTTCCAAAGGCTTGCCCGTTGGGGTTTTGTTGTTGGTTTGGGATTTCATCTAGGCCCTTCTAGTTATCCCCTTGTCCAAATCGTGAAGATCGGGAGCCCTCCGTATCACATGTTGTGTCCACCTCAAGGTCAGGTTTAGTGAATGCACCCTCAGAGCAGTTCTGAGATCTCACATCTTTCGGGATCTTGTCAAAGTTATACCAAATCTCAAGTTACGTTTTCCCAGACGTCTCTAGGTAATAAGCAATTGAGCCTCCAAAGTTCATCTTGTTCCTTGGACATCTCCAAGAAGCAAGAGTCTTTCAGTGGTGCAACACAATTGTGCAAACTTTGCCATATCCTTGCAAATGGAGATAATATGATATTCCTGACCTTCAAGGGTACACCACATCTTTAGGGACTCCTCATCACACGAATAGTGGCCCAAGGCCACTAACAGGCATGCTCTATGATCTCTTGTAGTTTATTGGCTGGATCTGACTATGTATCAGTCACTGATATTTCTTCGATGAATTGACAGTATACCACTAGAAATAGATTATCCATCCAGGTGCAATAGAACACTTGCCTACTTGTGATTCTGATCCAGAACAAATCAAAGTGTTGTGCCTTTGGAACTTAATTACTAGCAAGCATCAGTAGGCATTTTTCTCATAATCAAGATCGTATCTAGCACAACCACTGATACTTCCAATTATCAATCCTCAAATCTGATTTCTCTTGATTGTTATCCACTACTACCACCCTTAAAAGAAACTCTTTCGGGGTTCGAGAAATCCAAACATTACAATATCAGGATCATTCTTACTTCAGGTTTTTTTTACTTCCAACAATTGACTTATCAACCACCAACATCTCATATTGGACAGACTCAGATCTTCTGGTAAACAACTCCAAATAATCCATAAGGTCATAAAAGGCACTCAACATAATCACTCTTTTTAAATCCAATAAAAGAGTTCAGTTCCAAAACCTCAGATACGCTCGAGCTCAAATCTATAATCATTCCATCTCCAATATTAACATCCATCAACGTGGAGCACTAAAATCCAAACAACACAAATTTAACTAACTTCTCCATGAGAAAAATCACAATGTCCTATCTTTCATGATAACCATTCATAATTCCACCAAAAGGCTTATTCGGGCAAATCCAACTGCAATCAAACATCGATCTTATAATCAAATTATCATCTCATCCTCAATGTTATTCACAAGCAATTGAGACACTAGATCCAATCAATTCTAACTGGCATAGCTACTTCCATAATCCAACAATCAACTTTTGCAAATCCTACTGATTATACCATCAACCCAATCAACTTTCTCCAAGATAACACCTTCAATAATTGTCTTGAGGTAATCCAAATTTGTTTGTCTACAAACATATAATCCATGTCCTAAGAATCCATTACCCAAAGATTATAATGTAAACTCCAACAATCAGGATATCTATCAATTCTAAATGATTCAAATTCCATGGCAAAGATTCAATGATCCCATTTTTCAATCATTGATCAATGAATAGCCATCGAATACTTCTTCTCACCAACTTATCATAATAAGATCAATTCACAACTCTAACATCCTGATTTTCAGAGCTTTTTAGAATCTTTTATTTAAAAATCAAAGCCCGAAAATTTCGTTATTTATTCTCTAATTAATTAAAGCTAATTGGAATTTCACAAATTGGACCGGAGTTAATTTGAGTTAATGCAACTTGAGTTTGAGTTGTTTTCAAACTTGGAATATGTCTCCAGAGTTTTTCTCAGAATTTTCGGAGTTCGTTTGATATTCAATCTCACTCTACTGTTTTTTGTTTTTATTTTGGTTTTCTCCTTTTCTTTTCTTCTTTCCTTTACGGCCGCCATCCCGGCTCATCCCCACCCAGCATCCCGCCGTCTCATTCCTCTCTTGAGCAGCCACCCCGGCGAGTGCTGCGTAGCGCAGCATGTGTCGCCACCTCTTTTCCAATAGGGTTTGACCTAAATCTCTTTCCCCTAACCTTCCTATAAATACCACACTCTTTTCCCACACTCTTTTCCTATAAATCTCTCTCCCCCACACTCTTTTCCCACGAAACCCTAGCCCCCAAACCACCCAAACAGCCGCCACCGCCTCTTTGCCTCCGTGCAGTTTTTAAACAGCACATATCGCATCAGTGTTTCTCTAATTCCCGTCGCCTCGAATATCTTTTGGGAAATCCCTTTGGTGAGATTTTTCTTAACCTTTCCCTCTACCTCTCTGCAAACTTTGGGGAAGATCCAACGGTGCAATCATTGGGAAATCTCCAAATACTAACGTGCTGTTTGCACCCAGATTTTCTGCACGTGCATCTAGATTGGAATGACGCCCTAATTAGCTCGTACCTCCTTTTCAAGATCCGTTTAGTGGGATCATGGATGATGTTGTGAAGATCATCTCCACAAAATTTGAAGACAATCCAATGGTCCAATCTCCAGGAAATCAAGTTTCTTCATGTTGTTGTTCGTGTGTAGATTTGACTACAGGAACGGTACAGCAGCATTATCACCTCTTCCCCCATTGATCCGTTGAGTCTTTGAAGAATCCCTTTGGTGATGTTGTGCCTTAGCTACCTATGAGAACCTCTGTAAATTTTCACCTTGATCCATGTAGCCGTTTGGCGGGAATTGATCAGTCTCCGACGTGTTGTCTGCGGATGTCCAGATTCAATCTGCAGAACATCTAACTTGTCTGATCTTTTTCCGTTGACTCGTTAAGAATTCTCCAAAACCATTTGGTAAGATTGTAGCTCTGTATGTCTAGTTTCTAACCCAATTGGCAGATTGCAATTTCGTTGAGGTCACATCGTGCAGCGTCCAAAATCCTCTGGTCTGTCCAGAACTGATCTATGTCCAGTTCCAACCGTTTCGTGTTGCGAACGTCGCCCCCACCCATATAGTTGATCTCCTATCATCTTGTGGTGCATCATGGCATTATTTTACACCATTAATTCATTCTTTTCCTTATCCTCCCTTAGCATTCTACTCTTATCCCCTTTCATAGGATCTGCTCCTAATCTTGAACTAATTTTGAAGATTAAATGGTACCATCTTTTCCCTACAACTTCTACAGTTTAAGTTACGTTGCCAAGCTTCTCAAAATTGTTCAGAAGTTATGCAAGATCCACCAACAGTGTCAAAACAACCGCAATAGCAGTCAATCTCCATAACATCAATGCTATGAGAAGGACCATCATAAGAGCTCATGAAGTCACCTTCTTCTATGATGATTCTAAGCCTTTCAACATCAAGAATGAGGACCAATTTTGCGTGGAAGGTCAATACCAAACTCTACCTTCCAGAACAGCCATATAGGAAAAGTTGCTAAGACCACCAAGACGGTATAATACTACCTTTTGTAGTTGTATACCTCATATGTTAGACATAAAATCGTATTTTTCTTGAGTATCGTCAGCATATTTCACGTTTGGCACTTTTTCTATGAAGTCATACTAAAACCCTAGCGTAATGTTTAAAAAAAATCTTTTGGTGTTCTTGTGTTTATAGTCTGTCTGGCTATACCTTCTTGTTTTAGTGTTCCCTTGGGACCAGTCTTTTTGTCCTAAGCTAGATTCTTTCCCTCTCCTTGTGCTTTTCTTCTCTTATCTACCAAACCTAGTCAGCGGAGGTGAAAAAGTAATCAACAGACTGTTGGTCGAGAATCAACCTGTTGTTGTTGAAGGGAGTGGAATTCAACCACATGCCTCGTTAAGTGTACCATATGGATGATGATTTGACAATAGTATATCCTAAGAATGGAATAATGAGCTTAAAGTGATGCAATAGGAGGTATGAATAAGGATTTGAGGTATTCCTAGGGTGAGGATGAACATTTGGTGGGTGTTCCAATTTGATCAAGAAGTGCACAATCTTAGTAAGGTTTTGAATGACGAAGTGTTGATTTGGTGGATTGGTTGAATATTCGAGTTTGATATTTTGAATCATCTGAGTTTGGCGAAATCAAATTGTGTAGAATAGTTAGAATGATTTGGTGGAATATGAATGATCTTTAGAGGTTTTGAAGGTTGTTGGATTCACATGAGATGTGGAGATCTTTCAACGAAGGTTATGAATTGATTTTATTAGGATGGTTGGTGAAAAGAATTATTCAGTGTCTATTTATTGATCAATTATGGGAGGATGGGATTATTGGATCTTTCCCATGGAATTTGAATCATTCGGAATTGATAGATATCTTGATTGTTGGAGTTTAGATTATAATCTTTGGGTATTGGATTCTTAGGACAGGGAATATATGCTCGTGGATGGAAAAAAAATTGGATTACCTCAAGAGGATTATTGAAGGTGTTATCTTAGAGAAAGTTTATTAGATTGATGATACAATCTTTATGTTTGGCAGAAGTGCATTGTTGGATTTTGGATGTAGCTATGCCAATTAGAATTGATTGGATCTAGTGTCTCGATTGCTTGTGAATAACATTGAGGATGAGATGATAATTCGATTATAAAATCTATGATTGATTGCACTTGGATTTGGCCGAAGTAAGCCCTTTGGTGGAGCTATGATTGGTTATCATGGAAGATAGGGCATTGTAATTCTTCTCATAGAGCAATTAGTTGAATTTGTTTTGTTTGGATTTGAGTGCTCCAAGTTGATGGATGGTAATATTGGAGATGAAATGATTATAGATTTGAGCTCGAGCATATCTGAAGTTTTGGAGGTGAACTCTTTTATTGGATTTAAAAAAAAGTGATTATGTGGAGTGCCTTTTATGACCTTGTGGATTATTTGGAGTTGTGTACCAGAAGATCTGAGTCTGTCCAATACGAGATGTTGGTGGTTTATAAGTCGGTTATTGGAAGAAAATATTTGGATTAAGAATAACCTTGATGATGTTGTAATGTTTGGATTTTCTCGAACCCTATAAAGAATTTTTTTTAAGGGTGGTAGTAGTGGATAAAGATCAAGAGAAATCAGATTTGAAGATTGATAATCGGAGGAACCAGTGGTTCTGCTAGATTTGATCTCGATTATGAGGAAAAGTGCCTATGGATGGTTTGCTAATAATTAAGTTGCAAGGCAAGGCACCTTGATTTGCTTTGGTTCAAATCCCAATTAGATGAGTGTTCTATTGCACCTTGATGGATAATCTATTTCTAGTGGTATACTATCAATTCATCGAAGAAATGTCAGAGACTGATATATAATCAGATCTAGCCAACAGTCTACAAGAGATCATAGAGCATGCCTGTTACCAGCCTTGGATCATCATTTATGAGGAGTCCTAAACATGACCTCGGGGTGCACACAACATGCTGTAACCGAAGGATATTACAGATACTCGGGAAAAGAAGGATCTGAAGATTGTTGAAGAAGCACAAAGAGCTATGCGACAAGATGAGAGTGGTACCACTGATGTGGTATCATCCACATCAACGTTACAAGCCCTCACCAAGTAGAAGATTTAAGATAGAAGAAAGGTTCCTTTAATATGATCAAATTTTGAAAGAGTTCATGCCAACCGAAGATCAAGAGATAGGTTTTCCGAAAACCCATTCCATAGTCAGCCCGAATCTCGGGGACGAGATTCCTTTTAAGGGTGGTAGAGTTGTAACATTCTGATTTTTAGAGCTTTTCAAAATCTTTTACTTAAAAATCAGAGCCAAAAAATTTTGTTATTTATTCTCTAATTAATTAAAGCTAATTGGAATTTCACAAATTGGACCGGAGTTAATTTGAGTTAATGCAACTTGAGTTTGAGTTGTTTTCAAACTTGGAATATGTCTCCAGAGTTTTTCTCAGAATTTTCGGAGTTCGTTTGATATTCAATCTCGCTCTACTATTTTTTGTTTTTATTTTGGTTTTCTCCTTTTCTTTCCTCCTTTCCTTTATGGCCGCCATCCCGGCTCATCCCCACCCGGCATCCCGCCGTCTCATTCCTCCCTTGAGCAGCCACCCCGGCGAGTGCTACGTAGCGTAGCATGCGTCGCCACCTCTTTTCCAATAGGGTTTGACCTAAATCTCTTTCCCCTAACCTTCCTATAAATACCCCACACCCCTCACACCTTTCGCCACTCCCCCACACTCTTTTCCCACGAAACCTTAGCCCCCAAACCCCCCAAACAGCCGCCACCCCCTCTTCGCCTCCGTGCAGTTTCTAAATAGCACATATCCCCTCAGTGTTTCTCTAATTCCTGTTGCCTCAAACATCTTTTGGGAACTCCCTTCAGTAAGATTGTTCTTAACCTTTCCCTCTACCTCTCTGCAAAATTTGGTGAAGATCCAACGGTGCAATCATCGGAAAATCTCCAAATACTAACATGCTATTTGCACCCAGATTTTCTGCACGTGCATCTAGATTGGAATGACGCCCTCATTAGCTCATACCTCCTTTTCAAGATCCGTTTGGTGGGATCATGGATGATGTTGTGAAGATCATCTCCACAAAATTTGAAGACAATCCAATGGTCCAATCTTCAGGAAATCAAGTTTCTTCGTGCTGTTGTTTGTGTGTACATTTGACTACATGAACGATACAGCGTCATTATCACCTCTTCCCCTATTGATCCGTTGAGTCTTTGAAGAATCCCTTTGGTGACATTGTGCCTTAGGTACCTATGAGCATGTCTATAAATTTTCACCTTGATCCATATAGCCGTTTGGCGGGAATTGATCCGTGTCCGACATGCTGTCCGCGGATGTCCAGATTCAATCTGTAGAACATCTAACTTGTCTGATCTTTTCCCGTTGACTCGGTAAGAATTCTCCAAAACCATTTGGTAAGATTGTACCTCTGTGTGTCTAGTTTCTAACCCAATTGGTGGATTGCAATTTCGTTGAGCGAGCATCGTGCAGCGTCCAAAATCCTCCGGTCTGTCCAGAATCGATCTATGTCCAGTTCCAACCGTTTCGTGTTGCAAACGTCGCCCCCACCCATATAGTTAATCTCCTATCATCTTGTGGTGCATCATGGCATTATGTTACACCATTAATCCTTGTCTGAAATCACTCGCATCATCCTATGTTCATCTATAATGTTCTTCATTATTACTTGATCACCAAATTAAGTTGAATGTTATGTTAGACTATAGTTTCATATATTTATATGCTTAGTTCTTATATAGTCATTGTTTCTATTTATGTAATGTTCATGCTTAGAATTCTATTTATGTAATGTTCATGCTTCTATTTATGTAATCATGTTTAGTTCAATACTAGGTTTATTCATCCATATAGCTACATGTTGCATGTTTGTATAGTTGAATATAACATACGTATATACAATATAATTCGGTTTTAATAGTTAGTAGACATGAGGTAGTTCAATCTTGTTTATATTGCGGATAAATTTGTTCATATTTAATAAGATTCATATTGCATGATCTTTTGTATGTTCACATATATTGTGTTATACAATATATAACCGAACCTAATATTGCATATAACCTAAAACAATAGAAGCATAATCTTACTAAGCGAATATTAATATGACATATCATATGGTAGTTGATCTTTGTATAATGTGACCATCACCACCTACTCAAATATAATAGATAGTAATAGATTATTGTATATGGCATAAAGTTGCTTACTAGCATGTTAGTGTCTTTAATCACACGTGATGATGATTGTTTAGTAAACATGTTATGATTCCCATGTCACCATGTGTCGATAATATGATAAGATATATATGTGTAGATTTAAATGGAAGTATGACATGATGTTATGCAAAATATAAAGTTATTATATATATAGATGCTTCCTGTTTTAACTAATGGTGTTGTAAAATATTTAGCCATAATGGTAACCTTTGTTTATAGTATGATTAAGATTACACGCATAGTTTATATTCACATATTACGCTTCATATAGTTTGCATATATGGTCATGTATATATGTTACATGTATATATTGCCCGTGTTTAAATAATAGTTTGATATGACTTGGTTAGCACATTAAGTAAACTCTATTTATATTTTAATTATTAGTTGAACATAGTTAGGATTGCGCATGCTTAGCCTATGTCTATCTTTAATATTGATTGTTGCATGATGTATATTGTATGGTGGAATGTGCATATGTTCGTGCACATCTTAGACGCACCTATAGTTTAATTCATGTTTATTTAAGGATTGTTACATAATAGTTTGTCACGTTATTAACCTCTGTGTATAATATGGTTAAGATCACACACATGTCTCATATTTATTCGATGCATTTCATGTGGTTTACATATGCAGCTATGTGTATATATTTATGTATATATACATAGGCTAATCCATGTTTTAGATAATAATCCGTCATGCAATGGTTGACACATTATTTTATTCATATGTATAATTTAACTGTTTGTTTAAACACGATTAAGTTGCACATGTTCAATATGACTTTATGTTGCATAATCATGTAGTTGCATATAGAGATATATACATAATTAGACTTAATATTGTTGACAATCTACATGTTGGAATAATAATCCCTTACTGAGTTATTATTATTTAATCGTATCGTATGTTAGTTGATGGACATATAATATGTATGTACTAGTATGCATAGCTTGATATCTTATGTTACACTTTCATAAGGTGGTGTATAGTCACATATACATGATTAACCTTTAGGTATCGATTATGATATATGCATATATGTTGCTAATAATCATTCTTTACTAAAATATTGTTACTGTTATGTGTAGTATGTGTAGGTTGATTGCTGCATTGTATACACATAATACCATTAGTAGAGTTAATGTTATGTCATAGATTGCATGTATGTTTGGTGCATGTCATATCGATGCTAGTTGTTATTTGGCCATATAGTTTAATCACCGTTTGCATTATCAATGATTGTTATTAGATTATAACTGTATGATCATATGTTATCTTATGCTACGCCATGACTAGTCTCTATTTCATGCCGTCTATCTAATTTGTTACATGATGTCTAATTATGTATTGCATGATAGTCCATATAGATTGTCATATCGCCTGTTGCCGACTAGCATGTTAGGACCTTGCTTGTTTACTAGTACGATGGGCCATATTTGTTTTACTAGTATGTTAGGTTTCCATATTTAATCATATGGTTGTGCTATTGTTGTCATTGACCATATATTGTTCCCAGTCGCATATCTATCCCTATCTCGCATGTGGATTAACTTTAGTCCTTTTACATGCAAATTCTATCCTCCACAAATCTATCCTTTTTTCTAGAATGATCTGATCCGGAAGACCATCTTTCGAGTACATGTACTCTATCTGGTTGAGATATATAATCTCACACCTTCCTAGTTGTCTTTCGACAATCCTATCTCTTCACCTTTGTCCTTTGACACCTATCCAACCCTGCTAGCCCTATTCTTCTGGAATTTCCATTTGATATTTAATTTGGATTTATATTTATTTTCCTTGCACTTTATTGCTGTTGCGACGAATAGGAAGTAGCGAAGTTGGGTAAGGTCAAGTTCCTGCAGAAGAAGACCAACTCGTCAATGAAGGCATGCCCCTTTTCTTGATCATGTTGATCCTATATTTTCAAAGTCATTATATTTTATTATTTATAAACATGCATGCTATTTTAATCCAGTAGCTAGCGTGTCGATTGACACACCTTTACCTTTCTGCTTGTCGCCATGTTTACTTGATACCCTGAGTAGATTAATAGGTTTATTTTGAATAGAGTAGAGAATTGCTTAGCCATGCTCAATTTCATCTTTAGGTTGTTTTTACTTGCCTCTATGGAGGAATGAATTTCGGATCAATGATCCTTGTTGGAACTTATTGTGGCGCCCCCGGTTTTTAAGCCGGAAACTTCCTCGTGATCACTGTACCGGTCCCTGGATCAGTAGCCGATACACACGAGTTAACCTGTATATCATTGTCATACATACGTAAATAATTAAATAGACCGTAAAGGTCGGTAATCTGATACCTGTAGCCCAATGGCTAAAATCTTGCAGCGGAAATCCAGCGGAAAGTGGCCCATCAGTGTGCCATACCCGACAGGCAACTGACTGGGGTTACGCCCTAGCGTTCGCGTCTATAGTCTTATCTTCAGAACTGATGTCTTCTTCGTCTGGCCAAATCAACAAGCCAGGTGAGTACATTGAATGTACTCGCAAGCTATTCCCACAGGAAGGAGTATACGAAAATAATTCATGCAGAGGATAAACAAGGAATAGCTCTACTCTAAGCTGATTAATGTGCGGAAAAGTAAGTGCATAATTTAAATATTTGGATAGTAGATTCAAAAGCAATTTAGTAAAACTGTTTAAAGTAAAATGAACAGAATCCTCCCGAGGTAGACCCGGCTACCTCCTTACAATCCTCGAGACAGCTCAGACCATATTACCCTGGCAACATGTCTAGCTTCTCGGTACCACACTCGACTGACACTATCCTGGATAGCTCAGCGAGTGCCCCTGGCTCAGCTCGTGTATCCCGGATCACACGGCTAGCCTACTCCTCCGGCAAATCCTTGCTACCAACCTGTAGCGTAAATTGCCCTCTGTGGACACATCATGCCCACGTCCTTAATCCCTTTTCCCATGCTTTCGCAAACAACACTTAGTCTAACCAGTGTGTGGCCTTGCCAGTTCATGTCCATAACCGAGGATGCGGCTATTCGAATAGTTTTTAACACTCTGCAGAGGTTGTACGGCTTTACCCACAAGATGTAGTTCCCCCTGGGCATGCTACGCGTCGCATGTGTCCAGGGCTTGTACAACGAGACCTTCGCCCGCTTCCATACCAGAGTTGGACCCGCTAGGTGAATACCCAAGTTTGCATGTCCTGGACACCAAATTGGGACTCTCCACCTTTGTGTCGTCTCAACACCTCCCGCCTGGCGTAGGTGGAACTCTAGGACTTCAAACACCTAGCACTAACTCCCTACTTCCCGCGGGTCCAAACCCTAATACTTGCCGGGTTACTAAGCCAAGTCCTTCCCATAAAGGACATGTGGACGTACGGTAATGGAACCGGTTTAGCGGCACTTAGGCTCGGTCCTTAACTGATTCGAGTAGGACTCCAATTCCCAACCCCATGACGTCCTGGACGATCATGGCTCCAACCAATGTTCTACATCCCCGAACATCACTTAACATTCCTACCCGAATCCAAATCATCTCCTCTTTTCTTTTGATTTGTGATAAACCTTTATTTGTGAAAGTCACCTCGGACAGCATATGCCATCCGAGGGTTTGTTCTCCCATATCCCAACGGGATGAGTAAAACTTGGTTTTTGACTATAGCAGGGCTAAGCGTGGTTAACACCTATAACCTTAATTATTCGACGGTCGACAGTCAACCGCTGAATATACCTAGGGTTACAAGGAAGGATATTCGGACCTAGGTATCGTGCAACTAATGGGTATAACTACCTCTACATAAAATATCGATATTAACACATAGCATGCAGAGTTCGCAAACAAAATATACATAACTTTGCATATATGGGATTTCGACATGATCGAGGTGGGAATGCTTGCCTGGCAAATCTTGTTCGTGTTCCGAACGCGAGGGTGATGCCGGGTCCTCCTGGCGTACGTATGTCGCTCCGTTAACTACGCGTCGGGTAAAAGCAACGAATAAGAAACGATCCAACACTTCAATTAAACAACATGCGAAACAAAACACTCGACGAACTAACATGGTTTCCGGGATGATCGGAAGAGGGCCTAATTAGGGTTTCACACAGAAACTTGCCGGACGGCGATTAGGGGTGGAGGTGCATATACCTGGGGTTAAGCTAAATGGTTTGACTCCAGGTTTCGTGGTTTAGGTCTGCGGAGACAAAAAACATTTCCGACGATGGGTATATGCGGAGGTGTCACATAAAATGACGATGTAATTAAATGGGAGACACTCCTGCTAAGCTTTTAACTTTAAAAACTTCTACCCAAACTAATGGCGGAGGATCATAGATACTCTAAAGTTATTGGATGAAAGAGAGATTTCTAATCGGGTTGGCTCAGGGAGTACATGCATACAGTGTATATGAGATTTTATGGAATTAACTATATAACCCTATGTCTAGTTTCCTATTGAATGCATTCAAAAAGGTTTTAAAAATTGAAAAAAATGTATTTGACTCAAGATATGGGAATTAACTTTGGGATTCCAGAATTAAAATTAGAGTGAGCACAGACGGCCATTAGGGTTGTTCAAAAATTCACGCATGCGTATATATACGTTGCTTATATGGGTTTAAGCTTAAAGAAATAATTTAACCCTATTCTACTAATTACATTCTAACAGCTTTACTCTTGAAAATGCATTAGAACCAAACTAGGGGAGATATTCTAAGGGGTCCAGAACTAACGTAGGAGTGAAGAAACATTGGCCATTAGGGTTTTAACTAGTCGGATCAGAGCTACTGCTAACACGAGCTAAACCAGGAAATGGTTGTGCTTCCGACCGGGATCATAGTGCTTTAATTGCACTGGAGACTGGCCACGGACTGGTTAATACGCCGTCAATTGGTCGGGAACGGATCGACAGCACTTAAGGCGCCATTAGGTGTTAACCCGGCTGGATTAGCTTGCGGTTAGGAATTGAATTAGTGTAATAAAGGAGCTACCTGGGTGATTAGAGCTGGCGAGATGGAAAAAGGAAAAGAAAAGGCCAAACATGCAACAGTGGCGTGCGGACCAGTAGCTGCTTAATGAGCTGAACAGAGCAAAGAGGAGGGTGGCGGCGCACTGGCTCCGGCTTACCCTGCGGCGGCGCAGCTTGGACCAAAGTGTGGCAGGGTCGGGGTTGGTCGGAAGAGGGAGCGGCTGCTCCGGTGGGGAAAGAGAGCAAGCTGAGGCGAGGCGGGTGTGTGTGAACCCGACCGGCGCGGTCGGCTGCTCGGACAGGGGGCGGCGGCGGCAGTTAGCGGTTGAGGGGAGTTAGCGGTTAGGCTGCTGGTGGATGGGGTTCCGACGAGTGGGGCTTAGGGAGCGGCGCTAGGAAACCGGCTCTGCTGCTGGGGTTTCTCGACGGGGATTTTGGTTCGGAGCACGGCCACACCGAGCTCGAGACAGGAGCTGGCTCAAGCGTGCTGGAATCAGAGGAGCGGTTGAGGTAGCTGGTGGCCGGCGGTTGGGGATTTTGGTGAGTTCTTGGTTCTTGTTTGATTTGGGAAAGGGGGATCCGGTCTTGGATGAATGGTACGGGATTTGAGCTAGGGATTCCAAAGAGATTTGGGTGAGAAGCAAAGCTCGGTTGAAGGGGAGGCGCTTGGGTGGCGGATGGGTGCTGGATTGAGCTGGCTTGGGTGCATTTTCTGGAATTTGAGCTCGGGTTGGTCTCGTTTTATAGGCCGGCGGCACGGCAGCTGGCCATGGCTGTTGCCAGAGCTTGCTTGGCTTTGACGGGACGTCGCCGGAGGGGACGGCGGCGCTGCTCCTTTACAGGGCCGGCGACGAGACCTGGTCAGCTTCTGGGCTGTAGCTACAGAGCAATTGAAAGACGGCTGTCGAGCTGATGGCGTGAAGAAGTGGTGAGATGTCTGAGGAAGATGGTCGGGCTGGCAATGGAGTGAGTCTGGAGCTCGGCCAGTGCACATACGGGTTTTGCATGGGCACGCCATGGGAAGAAAACCACGCAGCTGAGATGTCCAACATGTCACTGGTACTGAGGGATGTGAGTCCAGCAAATAGGGAGGGTTAGGCCAGGATTCTTGAGGTGGTACACAAGCTTTGCACACAACAGGATGATGGGAAAGAATCAAAACGTCAAGGAGGTGCTCTGGTGGCTTGCCAGCTTGCCATGCAGCACAGACTGCTAGAGGACGTGACCAAAGGAACAAGGAAATTAGGCACCGACGAGTACTTCGCGCACTATGCGTTCGTGGGTATCAGTGCCTGCATGCAAAGGAATCCGGGTGTGGCAATTGCGATGGCCAGAGGAAACGTGAGGGCTTAATTTGCTGGTACTGCTGGAAAGGATTCTCACGAGGCCGTCGGTAGGTTTTAACTGAGGGAGGTTAAGACATGGGCTGCCAGGGGAAATAAAAGAGGTAGATAGGTCGGAAAGGTGGTAAAAATAATTTACCAAGCTTTAGACAGGGTCGATTGGGAAACTATTATTTTACGCCATATCTGTGCTAATTATATTGTTGGATGGTCCCACGATTTATTCCAGCATTTATCGAGAAACCGAGAGGTGGTAGGTTTCCCGATTAGGGTTTTCCGACTGGAGTGCGTGTGTGCGGGTTTTCAGAGTTACCCGACCAAGACGGATATAGAGGGCCAAGGACGGATAAAGAGCTAGGGTTGTGGATTTCGCCTTTTACTCCGAAATAGAGTTCGGAGTGCGTGTGTACACATACACTCGATGGTTTTAGCACATACAGGGTTGCGACGCAGATAGAATAGACACATGAGGTCGTGGTAGGTCAGGGTTTGAGGAAAACACTGATATGCTCACGTATACGTGTAGGGTTGCGGCAGAGAAAATGTCGACGCGGGGTTGCCGCGGCAGAGGCATGTCAGCGACGGTAGGAGCTTGTCGCGACAGGGGAAACGGGCAGTGGTAGCTGCCGTGGCAAGAGCGTGGCAGCGGCATTAGCTGCCTTGGGCTGACGCGGCGGAGCAAACTGGCTGCTTCAGGCTGTCGTGGCAGGGACGCGAGGGCGAGTGGTTTTGACCTAATTCACTTCAGGGTTAGAACGACTCGGCATTAAGCTTTATCGATGCACGTCGGTTAGCGTTATCTAACCAAAAAGTTTTTGAAGGCCCTAATTTTTGGGTTTTAGAAATTCGGGGCGTTACACTTATTGAGCTCGCTGAGCTAGGGCCGGATGCCCGATGTTTTCCTTCTCTCTCTAATCCTCCTATTCTACTCAGGGTGAAACTTACCATCCAATATGGTGCGGGCGGCAGCTGAATCAGTGTTGAAGGAGCATATGGTTCTCCTACCCGCAGAAGGCTGGTTTAAAGGAACCATTTGTCGTCCGTACCGCATAAGACCGAAGTCATGTAATTGGAGAATTGTGTCAATAGTACAACCACATGCTATATGGGCACTGGCTTGGTCAAGTAGGTTAGTCAGCCTTTGGTGTCGATGTTGCCGTACCGCAGAAGGGGTGAACATAGCTACGCGGGAACTTTGAGCTCAAGCCATCAGAAATTCTCCCTTCTGTGGCAAGCCGTCAGAAGATGGCAACACGCACTTCCAAACGTTCTAGAGATGTGTAGCAGTTCAACCTAAAGAATGTCACTACCAACACCATCCATCTCAGGCCTTTTGCATTCTCTCTTCTCGGAAAAGCCAAGCAGTGGTTTCACTCACTCCCCGCTTCTGAAGTCGAGACCTAGGAAAAGTGTTCTGATGCTTTCCTCGCCTAGTACTTCCCTCCCGGTTAGAACCAACCAACTGAGGAAAAAGATCACTAACTTCCAGCAGACTCATGATGTATCCATCACAAAAGCATGAGAGCAATATTCTGTTATGTCCTCGTCACGGCATGGAGGAGTAACTCTTGATTCAAACTGTCTACAATGGACTTGTGAGAAGCACTCATGAACATCTTGATGCTGCTGCCAAAGGAGCTTTTATGAGACTCGGCGTCACTCGAGCCAACTCGCTCGTAGTCAAGCCAAACCAAAGGAGTTCACTCACTGGAAGTCATGGATTTCCTCACCACCAAAGTAGAAACCCTAAAAACCGATCAAGACTCTTGCTGCATTTGTTGAGATCGTGAAGGCACTATTTGTGAAGAATGTCAAAACGTGGGTCAGATGGGAATAGACTGCCCCACAAGACAAGATGAGGATGTCAACTACGTGAACAATTATAGTCCCTCTAAGAACCAAGGTTACCAGCCCGATTGAAGGAACAAACCGAACCTCAACTTCTGCAACAACGGTAGCAATGGTAACACCTTCCTTCTCAAAATTTGTTTCATACTGTCACTCTTGATCCTCCCCTTAAGGAGCATATGGATGCTCAATCTAGAACTAATGAAAGCATTAGCAAGAAATTCTATGGCAATGATAAAATCATGCAAAAATAAAGAATCTTGCTACTTCTGTTCAGCAGTAGTTGAGTCACAGCAAAATGCTAGAGACCCCAATTGCACAGCTTGATGCTTCCTTTCCAAAAAGCAATGCTGGACGTCTACCAGGACAACCAGAGACCAATCCTCATGAGCAAGTCAACTTTGTCGCTACTAGGTCTGGTAAAATGCTCAAGAATCCGGGGTGGCCAAAAGAAAACAAGACTCAAGAAGATGAAGTGAAGGACAAGGAGGATCAACCACAAGAAAACTCTACACCTACTCCCAAGAGCAGCCCACATTAATATTTTGATAGCAACATGCTTCCATTTCCTCCACACACCCTCAAAAACAACTCGGACGAACAATAGGTAAGTTTGTTGAAGGAATTGAAAAACTTATTCAATATCCCATTGCTAGATGCCATAGAAGTCCCGACCTATGCAAGGTACCTAAAAGAAATATTCCTCAACCAAAGTCCGATTCCCGATTCCGAGATAGTCAAGTTGACGCAAGAATGTAACGCGAGAATCTTGAATGCTACCCCCACCAAGAAGAGAGACCCAGGCCTCCCCACCATCACATGTTCCATATAGGATCTGAATTCTTTGAGAGAGCACTCTGCGATCTAGGAGCAAGCGTGAGCACCATGCCCAAATAGGTATTTGATAAACTTAACTTTACCGATATTTCTCCTACGACAATATGTTTGTAACTTGCAGATCAGTCCATCCGCTAACTAGCTGGCATCACTAAAAATGTACTAGTAAAGATCCGCCAACACCTCATCCCCATGGACTTTGTAGTCCTGGATATGGAGGTGGATGCAAGGACTCTAGTGATCCTAGGAAGACCCTTCCTAAACACGGCTAAAGCCAACATTCACGTTGGCAATGGAGAGATCCACCTCAACATCAACAAGAAGATAGAGCGATTCATGTTTCATTCTTGCACGAAAGATGTTCCATAATCAAGGCCTCAAATGCCACTGGAATTCTGCAATCAACGACATGACCAAGGAAATCCTAGAACTAGAGAAAACCCAAGCTTCTGCATCCGAGGTAGATCCACCTCCGGGAGCTGGCTTATGCATACATGGCTTGGTCAGATTTGAAGCCTTACTTGGGAGAAGAAGATGACCTTGAGTCGAGGACGACTCCAATTCAAGAAGGGGAGGATGATGAGGACATCTCCCACACTATCATCCAAGGACCAATCATCCGTTCCCGTGCCCGACGACTTAATCATGAGGTGCGTTCGTTTCTTGCTATCCATAATTATGTGGCTAAGGATGGGATGCTACTTAATGGTGATATTTTGATTCTTAGGAACATGGGAGAAGCACCACTGGACCAGCCACAAGAGGATGAGGCGCCACCCCAAGTCAAGACGGACTCCACTTCAACTTCGAATTCGGTTCGGTTTTAAATCACCGCAAAAGGGGAAATAAACATACACAATGTGCCAAAATTTGCAGCCACCAATACCCGCTTACATGCCTCCAAAAGCTACCTAAGGGTTAGGGTTTGGGTCAGCTTTACATCACAAAATTGCGACCCAAACTGATGCTAAAACTGAACAACACCGTTATGGATTGTACGGAGATCCGTCATTGCGACGAATCTCCATTGCCTCCAAGTCAGTAGGAAGAGGGACCATGGTATGAAACAAAGGAATCCCATGGCCAAACTGAGGAGCGATGGTGGGGATGCGACAAATGCCACCCACAGCCATTTGCGGACGCAAGACGTCAGGGCGGACTCCAATCTCTGTCCCGCCCACCGATGGATAACGAGGCATCCACGGACCTCCTTCGTAGACCGAGTAGATGCCTTCCCCGGTCCAGAAGTGTGGTGGTGGTGCGAAGAAACTCCCTTGATGTCGAGCCAGCTCAAGGGAAATGATGAGACGGTGACGATATCGCCTCATCTCGAAACCACGGGCACGATACGCCACGTCCAAAGATCGGACAAGGCGGCCCAAATGAGCTAGTGCCACGTTAGGCTCCTGGGTAAAATCTTCAGATGGCGCCACGTCCTCCATGGGAGTCCGTGATGGGAAGAAGGAGAAGGGGCCCTCGACAAGACCCGGAAGCTCGTGG
Organism: Stipa capillata; assembly: GCA_019208055.1. Lineage (NCBI taxonomy): Eukaryota > Viridiplantae > Streptophyta > Magnoliopsida > Poales > Poaceae > Stipa > Stipa capillata. Next base: position 68,057 of record JAGXJF010002677.1, read on the forward strand.
CGAAGGTGGCACATGGCAGAATAAGCTACGTCTTGGACGGCAGACTCTAGCTCCGCTCCATATCCCGTTGAAGAAACACGGCTGATGAGGAGGATCACTCTCACGTGATTGGATGAACACGCACGCCCGGTACTCGTACATGCCGAACCCTAGGTTGGCCCTATGCACGAGATACTCCGGGAGATATGGAAATCCGAGTTCCCGAAGCATGTACAAAAGTACCTCCGGAAACCCATCGACATCCAAGGCATGGGTAGCATGTACCAACTGAGGAGAAGCCATCTGACAAAGCAAAGAAATGGGTCAAGGTCAGCCACAAGCAAAAGCAAATGCAATAGAGGAGGAAATTTCAGAACTAAGATCGATGAGGGTAAGGAATAAAGAAGCAATCTACTTGCTGAATTTTAAACATAGGTTTTAACTTTGCAAATAGTTTTCTCGGCGATGCCAAGTCCTAACTAACGCCCACCTGCAATTGGCTTCCTACGGTCAGCTCGGCTCTGATACCAAGCTGTGAGGGACCCGGTATTTTAATTCAATCCAAGGAATTCACAACTAGTGAAGACAGTGACCATAGCCGCTACCTGTGACGGACTATGACCCACCCCCGCCCCGTGCGACCAGCATACGACACAATGCGTATGGATCACCACGGCCTGATCGAGGGATCATGATTCCAAATGCATACGCCTTACACGTATGACTCACTTTGGCAATGGACTGTACATTCACTTTGTACTTCACTTGAATCAAAAGAAAATAACGAGTTCCTCCATATGCAACCAGCCACGCTCCCCATTTCAACATACACGCATGACAGACGAGAGGTGGGGGCATATGTTGGGCAGCGAGAAATATCATCACGCACAAGCTCTACCATATGATAATAAAACTAGCTGTCCACATAGTGAACTCTAGAGATACATCAGTCGGTGATAACCATAAATTTAGTCAAATCTAAAATATTTACAATGCAGCGGATAAACGAAACAAAATCCCGCAGCGGTGCATCAACTGCTGCACAATAGCCAAACAACTCCCATGAGTCGAACGCGGACCAAAGAAACCATCGGACTAAGCATCATCATAAAACTCCGCAACGGTTGGCTCACCTGCAAATGTCTAGGAATATCCTAGGTGAGTACAAAAGTACTCGCAAGACTTATTCGTGCTTGATTAAATGTCCTACACGTGCTTGCTACAACAGTAATTAAACATGATGCATTACCATTGAACCGATACACGGTAAACGCTATGACATTGTCCATGACATAAGCCTAAGTTGTAGAGTCAAAGCATGCTTCAGGTTTCGTATGAATGCAAGGATGACCACGATAATTAGAATATCACATTTTCTCAAATCACGCAGGGGTAGCCCACACCCCATTTAAATTACAGGTTCATCACAGCAACAATTTCAGACAATCTCTCGAACCGTTACCGACAATGTGACTACCCTGAGTATAGTGAGTGCATTATCCCTAGAGGTTGCAAGGCTCCAGGGCCTGAGACTTACCTCAACTACACTCCGGCATCGATTCCCGGTAACGTCCACGTGTTAACAGGAAAGTGACACGGGAAGTCACCTCTGGTTGGTATGGCAACAAAACTCTACTTACTCCTAGGTTGCCCTCACCTCCAATCAATACCAACCTTATTCACCGTGCACCCCCCTCGGCTCTCACATCTCACCTTAACAGATTGAGTTAATCGGGCAATATTTCAAGTTCTCAACATCATGAAACACCCTACGCATGCTAGTGTGCTCAAATCCAACACACGATTCAAACAAGCATTCACGCATATACACAAACGAGCAGGACATATACATAATTATGGAGAATAGAAAGAATACAACAAGCTCTGCTTGCCTTGGTCGTAGGATTCGGAGACTTGGGTGAGCTCAATAGTTTGGGGTTCTTCCTCTTCGGGCTCTGTCGCAAGCAACACGAGGCACCGGAAAGGAAACGACAAAAGAAATTGAGGTCCAGCATGTATGTATGATGGAAAAAGCTAGACATGAGATGCTAAGGTATTTTGTGAATGCTAGGGTTCATAATAAGAAACATGCCTCAATTTGAACTTATAGAATTAAATTAATTATCCTAGCAATTATATGCATGGCTTATTTAAGTTAAATTTTAGTTAGGGTTAAACATTGATATGCACGACAAATGATTATACCTAGGGTAATCCTTTGAAGATGATAATCCGAGAAGCAACTTCTAAAGTGGGAATTAGGTATTTTAAATTTACATAAAGTTAGGTATAAATTTTGGAAATCAGTGCAAGTGAGGAACCATTTTTATACAATGAAATATTGGTTACATGTACTTGCAAATTGGGACATTGTGGTTGAACCAAATGATAGAAAATTCTACAAGGATTTGGAAATATAAATTTGTTCAAATTGGAGCTACATACCTCTTTAGAAATTCACCCAAAGATTGGAAACAAACGTAACAGCTATCCCTGCCCCAAACCCTAAATGCTAGGCACACCCACAACTTGCCCCACTTCTGCTCCTACTTCACTGAGGAAGAGCAGCCCGGAGGAGCTCCGGATGGACCGGAGTTGGCAGCTGAGGTCTTCGGCCAGACCTGAAGAAGGAGAGGAAAAAAGGGGAGGTGAGGGGAGAGGAGGAAGGGAATGCGGGAAGGAGGAGGGAGGGGAGAGGAGCCAGCTCACTGGAGCGGCGGCTCGAGCTCACTAGAGCTGCGGTCGGACCCGAGGAAGACGGCGACGCGGCCTGGAGGAGATGAGCCCGGGAAGAAGAAAAAGAGGAGGGGATTTGGCCGGGGAGGAGAAAAAGAGGAAGAGGGGGTCCCCGGCGGCTTTTATATGGAGACCGGCGGGTTCTCCACGGAGGCACCACCGCCCACCACCCCCAACCGGCGGTGGCGACGTGGCGGCCGAGCCCTGACACTTGGGTGCTCACCCGGAAGCAGCTCAGAAACGGTCCGGAGTAAGGCTACCCGGACGTACCGCCCGGAGGTTCCGGAGTGAACCTCTGGCCTTCACAAAATGGCAGCTCACCCTCTCTGGACTCTCCCGGAAAATCAATCCGGAGTCCAGCCAGATTCCGGGCTCTCCCGGAGGTTCATCCCAGAGGCTCCAGATGGGACCTCCGGTTGCACCGGGCTCATTGGACTCCCTCGGAAAATGGTTCGGAGACCATCCGGAATTTCCGGACAGCCCGGAGATTCAGCTCGGAGGTTCCGGATCGAACCTCCGGCCGGGCAAACTCTCGCTCAACCCTCTCTAGACTCATCCGGAAGTTAACGCGGGGGCCACCCGGAATCCGAGCATCCCGGAGGTTTCGGACCAACTTCCGGATGAACACAGAGAACTAAAGCTTGTACATAAAATTATTGTTGGAATAGAGGACCAAAATAAGTTTGAGTCTTGGTGGTTGTCCAAATAAGTTGATTGATGTTAATTTATAAAAATTGAGTTTTGAGTATGAGATATGTACATATTCTATAAAACATAACATTTCAATATTAAAGTTTATGCAAAGGTTGTGCGTAGATGATGCCATGTATGGATGAAGAACGCAAGAACTTATTTGTAGGGTAGAATGGGTGTTACAAGAATACTGAGCATTAATGTTATCAAGACATAAGAATCAGAGTAAAAACAAGTCTTGATACACCAAAATATATAACACTCTCCCTATATCCAAAATACTCTCCCTCTTATATGATTCTTTTATATCTCTCTCCCCCTGAAACTCTATCTCTCCCCTTTAATATCTCTCCCCCTTTGCCACTAAAACACCAGAAAGGGAAAAGGAAACAGATGCTTTAGGAGAGCTTGGTCTTTAGCAGCTGGAGAACCTCTGAGAGCTGAGCTTGCATTTGATCAACTTTTGAGTGCAGACTGCTGACTTCTTGTTTGAGCTAAAGATTCTCTCTGCGCAGAGCTACAAATTGAGTTGGCATGATCTTGTTTTGGTAAGCTCTGGCTGCTGCTGGAGACATCAGCGAGGAGGTGAGGGTGCGATCGTCAGCCACCTGTGACACAGATACCAGATCAGCTAGGTCAGCTGCAGGTAGATCAGCTGTGACACCGGAGCCTACTTGGACTTGAGGTGATGGCATCTGAGGAGCTATTGGAGCAGCTGTGTCACCGGGAACTGACACAGCTGGATCAGGTGAATCACCAAACAAAGCTGGAACAGCAACCTCATCAGGGTTATCATCATTCTGCGGCCTGAGCTGGGTTCTGGAGGTCTTCACTGATATGTCAAAGGTTGATTCTGGGAGACCTGTGCGCTGAAGAATCATATACATTATATAAGACCCATATCTGAGCTAGGCCTTCTTATCCTTCTGAGCGGCATCAATTTCATGAAAGATATATCCTGCTATATCAAAGTGCTGATTTTTGGCTATGTGCACCAACACCAGCCAAATTGGATTATAAACAGCATCTGTGTTGCCACCCTTAGGCTGAATGGTGACATTTAGGATCTTTACAAGATGCTTTGCTATGATTGTAATCCCCCTGAAATAGACATTGATGCGGACATCTCCTGCACCAAGGGTGAAGATACCACGGCTCATTCCAATCCACCAAGTCCACCTCCAAAATCTCGTGGTCCAATGACAAGAGCTCGAGCTAGGGCTATCCAACACGAGGTGTTTCTATTCCTTGACTCCTTCCCACTTGATCTGAGGTCGAATGGTATACTACCTGATGCTTCAACTCTTTGCTTGCTTAGGTGTGAAGGAACAACCAAGTGGAGCGACGCCAAGGGGAGGAAGGACTTGGGATGCTGCCTGGGAAGCATGTCCGGACATTCCGGACAAGGAGACCCGGACACTCCGGACGTATCAATCCCAGAGACACCGAGATTCCACAACACTCCCGGACATTTCGGGCAAGCCCGGAGTCTCCGGACGCCCCCCACCAGGAATGTACTCCTCTCGGGATGGTGCCCGAACACTCCGGCCCCAAGTCCGGACATTCTGGGAGGGTGGCCGAGAACAACGCCCTCCAACTCCACGGTCGGACACTCCGGTCCCCAGACCCGGAGACTCCGGATGACCCCTGCCCGAAGCGCCAACTCTGACCCTCCGGACGTCCACTTATCAAGACGTCCGGACATTCCGGAAAACTTACCCTACGGCCGGACATTCCGGACAAGTTACCCTAGAATGTCCGGGCGTACTATCTGCGCACAGTAACTGGTCGAGGCCCATGTAAGGATTGGGCTTTGTCCTCAAGGGTTACGGGGTTAGGGCTATAAATACACGTACCCAAACCCTAATCAAGATTAGACTCGTTGTTAAGACTAAAAGTGACTTTGCTCCTAATCTAGGGTTTCTTCCCTCTAGATTAGGGTTCCATCTTAGGCCTTGTAATCTCCCTTGGATTGTAAGGACCGGCACGTGCCCCCGGATGGTAATCGAGGCATTCATTGAGAGGAGGAGTTGATTTGAGTCCTAGTTCCAAAGGCTAACCCGTTGGGGTTTTGTTGTTGGTTTGGGATTTCATCTAGGCCCTTCTAGTTACCCCTTGTCCAAATTGTGAAGATCGGGAGCCCTCCGTATCAACTTGGTATCAGAGCTCTAGGTTGACACAATTTGGTTTTGTATCCCCTCTTTTCCCTACCCCCAATTGCTAGCTTTGTTTTGGTTTTTCTTGCCTATTTCGAAAACCCCACAAAAAGAGCATGATTTGAAATCTTGATGCAATTCGGAGTTTTGGGTGAGTTTTGGTTGGTTTTGATCATTAGATCTTTGCTATATTTGTTGATCTAACCTTCCTTTGCGTTGCCTTGGCCTATTACTCGTTTTTCCCCTCCGTTTCATGGTTTTAGGAGCCGCCCCTGTTTCAGATCTGAAAACTCCCAGCACACTCGGAGTATCCGGCCTACCCCGGAGTCTCCGGCCTACAGCAGCCGGAAGTCACTACTCTCGGGACGTGCCCCGGAGTATCCGGGAAATCTACCCCGGAATCTCCGGGCCCACCCGGAGTGTCCGGGTAATCTACCCCGGAATCTCCGGACAGAGCAATTACAGGCTGCATCGAGGAAGGTATAACCGTCTATCTTGCTCTCTTCCTTTGTGAGCCAACATCCTCCTTCTGCGACGACTTTGATCCTATCAAGACTAGCTCTTCGATGATTGCTAGGGTTCTGCGCACTTGTTCTATCTAGTTTAACTCTTCCCAAGCAATCAACAACGAAAGTCTTGTAAGATCTTGGCACAACAACAAAAAAGGAAGAAGAAAGGGAAAGAAAGAAAGAGAAAGAAAACAAGCCAATGCCAATGATCCTTTGTAGGGAAACGCAAGCTTGAAGGAAAATCCGATCAGGAAGGGTAGTTAAGTGTGCAAATCTTTAATCCTAACTTTGCAATCGAGCTAGCGTCTTTCCTTGTATTTGTGCAACGCGAGCTCATAGTCTTCGCTAGGAACATCTTGTACTAGCTCAATTCCTTGGTTGCACAAATCCCAATATCATTGTGTGTGAGTTGTCTTGTGCTTTGTTTATATCCTTAAGATCAACTCTTATTGCATGTTTCATTGTGGATTATTACTAATCATCACAAAATCTCATTATTCCACTTTGCTTAGTATCTTGTGTTAATCCTTTCCGAGATCCACCAAAAGCTTTGTTGAATTAGTGCATTGGGACTTAGAACTTCTTCAACCTACTCTTGAGGAACGCGTTTACCTTCCGCGGGCCTCCGATCCTTCAATCCAAGGAGGCAAGGACTTCGGTGGTGAGTGAGGTGAGGGAGTTCCCAAATTCCACATATTTCAATATATTGTTACATTGCTAACCATGTCTAGGGAAGGATCCCATGGAGCGAGTGGTAATGAGGATTGTGTGACTCGAGGGCAACATTTGGCCCTCCAACGGAGCCTCCATGACACTGTGGACAATTTGAGGCATGATATGACCTGACAGATGGAATCTATGAAGACAAGCATTGTGCAGGAAGTTGTGCAAGCACTCCGAGGCCAAATTCCAGAAGCAGAGATTGATGAGGAGGATCCTCTTGATGAGACCGATGCCAAGATGGCGGCACGGCGTGCCCAAGCTCGAAGAACAGCTAGACACCGAGCATCCCTTCCTCCATCAGGAACCCGAGACCCAACTTTGGGGCCACACAATCATGGTCGGGCAAGGAGCCACCAAGGACGTGATGGGCATGAGGGAAGTGCATCAGAAGGAGGCTCAAGTTTTCATCAACCTAATGGCCAAAGACATCAAAGACACCCGGACAGAGACCCAGGGTTCAGAAGGCGGAATTATCATGATGAGGGTACAGAACACCGGCAGAGGGGTCCACCAGGAGATGGGGAAGAAAAGTTTGTTAAGCTTAAGTTCACAATGCCCAAGTTCTCCAGTGATGCCATGGATCCTGAAGAATACCTCAGATGGGAGCTCAAGGTGAACAAGGTCTTCCGGATGTACAATTACTCTGAAGAGAAGAAAGTTGCTATGGCTTCACTTGAGTTTGATGGATATGCACTTATTTGGTGGGAGCAAGTGCAAAATCAGTGAGGCGAACATAGAGAGCTGCCTGTCCTGTCTTGGACAGAGATGAAGAGAGAAATGCGGGCTTGCTTTGTGCCCAAGTACTATAAGCGAGATCTCTTCAAGAAACTCCAAGACCTCAAGCAAGGCAGTCGGTCAGTTGAAGAATACTTCAAGGAAATGGAAACCGCATTGATCCGAGCTAATGTCCAAGAGACTGAAGAGCAGACTATGGCCCGTTTCTTGGCCGCACTACTGTAGAAAAGCCCACCAGTGACGGGCCAAAAAAGCCCAGTAGTGACGAGCGGGCCGGCCCGTCACTGGTGATCCGCCATTGGTAAGTGGTTATCAGTGACGGGCTACCCGCTCGTCACTGGTGATCTATTTATCAGTGACGGGGGCGTATGTGAGCCCGCCACTGGTGATATATTTACCAGTGACATGCGGTAGTTGAAGCCCGTCACTGATAAGCTCTATAGCAGTAACGATCTCTCGGGGCCGCACGTCACTGCTGTTATGAGCAGGCCCAATTCAAAACTGTATTTATATGTACAATCAGCAATTAATAATTAATAATTATATTTATATGTGCAATCAGCAATTAATATTCAGTGACGGCACACATATATCACAGTATATATCCATGCAACTTGAAACCACAAACACAATATATTCTCGATATATAATTAGATGTTTCAAACCGAGTACGAAAATAACAAGTGCCAATACGTAGATATGTCCACAAGCGTATAAAGTAGACCAGTTTGGGAATACACGACCACAAACACAATACATATGCAATGTTTTTCCCTCCTCTAGGGCCTATCTTCACCCATTTTTCCCTCCTCTAGGGCCTAGCTGCATGTAGGCGAGTGCGTCTTCTTGGGTCAGGATTTCACGAACTCGTTGCTCTGTGCGAGCGGCATGTTCCTCCCTTGGGTCACTGCCGGCGTAGAAAAGCCCGGTATCCGAGACGACATCCTTGTTGATGATATTCGCAAACGCATTCTGGAGGCGTGCGAACTCTTGCTTCCAGTCGTACGGCTTGTGCTCGAGGTTATTACTCCACTTGCGTAAGTCGTCAGGTTTGCAAAACGTGTTTCGCGCCCGTATAAAGTCGTCCATGTGGGAGCAGACGTAGTAGCCACACGTCACACTATTCTCCGGCTGCTGTCTGCAACAGAAATTAGTCACGTGTTTGAAGCGTGGACCACCACTTTTTTGACCATAGTTCCTCCCTTGTGTGCAAAGTCGAAGAGAGCATCATCTAGAACTTTCTTGAGTAGGGTGTAGTTTTTCTTCACCCTTTTCATGGAATCATAGTAATAAGCCTTGCTTTCCTTCGGCACTAGCACTAAGAGGATCCAGTGGTCGCTGCGCAAACATGTGAACAAACCAATATTAACCCACGAAGTTGGCTAGGTGCACAAGCGAAAGAGAAATTTACGAAAGCACAAAGTAGAGAAGGACTTACAATGGATTGTAGGGCACGAGTAGGTATTCCTTGCCCTTATGCGCTATCAGCGCACTCACGAGGTATTCTTTCATAATCTCTCTACCTTGTTGGGAGCGAACGTTGTTCTCGTGCATGTGATACGGATCTACTATTCCAACATCGAGAATCTTCAGGCGTCTGGTCTCTCTGGCTAGGTGCAGCGCCCATAGCCTGACGAAGGATGCTTCGAGCCGATAAAGGTTGAACAGGGCGAAGATCTCCGCAATGTCTAGATAGAACTTGTCCGCGGGATACTGCTCGACGAAATGGAAACCCTCTGGCACCTTCGCCGTGTAATATGAGACATTAGTTTCATCGGGTCCTAATTCCAGTTGTCGAACATTCTCATGCAGAATCTTCAGTTCGTTCGGGAGGACGTCGAACTCATCCTTTGGTACCATGGGGTGACCCGGGACATGATAGGACCGCCATTGACGACCCGTTGCTCACTGTCCTGATTGGGAAGATGCTACGTAGGTTAAGGATTTTTTTAACCTCGCATCACCCTGTCTATCGTACGTACCGGTGCTAGCATGTGTCTTCTTCGACCCTTTTTTCCTCGTACGCTGCGTGTCCAAAGATACGGCCCTCTGACTGGCCATCGCTTCTTTGGCTGCGCCCATGAGTGTTTTCGGAGTCAACTTTGTCTGGGCTTGCTCGTCATGCTGGGGTGGCGGCGTATCTACAAATTCTCGTGTCTCTTCGTCACGAGGCATGCCATGCTCCGCGCCCTCCGCGGCATCCTCCATCTCCAGATCCCTATAGGATAGAGGTGTGCAAAGACCCAAAGGAGATGGTCTTGCTGATGGACTCTGGGTGTGGCTCGGCGACGATGTTGGACGATTGGAGGTCTCAATCAACTTTATCGCGTCCTTCGGCCACCTAAGAAAAAACCCCTTGCAGGCTCCTAGTTTTTCGTATCCCTCTTCAGGGGGGTCATTCAAAACCAAGTCCTCAAAGGTGCCGACCACCTTAGTCAACTCCACCCTCGCCAAGTTTGGTGGTAAATCCACACAGTGCATCCTGTTTTCTGGTGTTATTGGGTGGACTCGACCGTATGCGACCGTCACCATCGAGCCGAGCACTTGGGTCTGAAGATGGCACGGAGTTATTACTTGCGAAACATATATACAAGTCGTCGATGTTAGGGTCCAAACAACGAAATCTATACGACACCGTTACGATTTGTTGAGCCAATGACGCGTACTGTTAGGCCGTCGATTGAATTTGGCGACCCGGGGCCAATGCCCTGATACAGATGGGCTGCTACTCCTTGCAGCAGTGAAGGGCGACGGCTGGGTATCCAGATTAAAGGGCGGCGGCTGCGTGCAAGGATGCACGGGTGGACGTTGTAGTTGCTCATATATAGGCCCTAATATACGTTTCACCACCGCCTCCACTCGCGCATCGAATTCTTTATCTTGCTTGGCTTTCCTCCTCTCGCGGGCAACCTCACGGGTTTGGGGACAATAATCAGCCCATCGAGCCCCATACCCGACCCCCATCAAGCGGCCACGAGTCTCCGGCTTCCCGAGAGCCTTGTTGATAGGGTCTTGCCACCTGTCGCTATCGACAGAGTCCTGTGAGCTCTGAGGTTGCTGGCTTAGCTTTTTCTGCAAGCAACATGAACCATTTAGAAACGTACCTTTTCGGAAAATAATATACATGGGACAAATAAAGTAAAATGGGTTCAGAGGTTACCAGTTCTTCGTGCACGTCCTTCATTTTCTCGTGCGTGAAGATCGGTTCCCCCGTCACAGGGTCAAATTTTGCGCGGGCCCTCGCAAAATCCTTTCCGCGCCCTTCCTGGATGTCCGAGAAAGGGGGTTCTTTCCCAGCTGTAATGAACCTTGCATCCTCCTTATCCCATTTTGGCCTCTTCCCTTGGTAACCACGGCTGCCGAGTCTGTGGTCACCCACGATCTTCCCCCGCATGTCCTTCCCCCAATCACTCAACTTCTTGAATTCATCGCCGGAGCGAGTTTGAATGAACTCGGTCCAGTCTGCCTCATCTATCGTAGGCCATTTCGGCTTTATCACGGTCTCAAAATCTTGATCCTTCATTTTATTGGCATGGTATCGCCAGGTATTCAAGGATTTGGACATCATGCTCAGGGCTTTCATTGTGACTCTATTTTTGTCGGCCTCCGGGACGGAATACCTGCTGAATAGCCTGTCCAGGAGGAGAGTTCGAAGATGCTCGGTTTCTCTCGTCCTTATGTCGGGGGTTGTGATCTTCATGGTTTCACGCAGGATGCAGCCTACGGCGTTTGAGTACCCCTGTGCAGCTTTTAAAGGACTGGCAGGTTTACCCAAATCATCCACTCGAGTGATTACGAACGTGTCGGTACTCAACTTGTTAGGTCTCCTAGGCGCGAGCCGTCTTTTTCGCTTGGCTGGTGGAGCCCCGTCCGCCTGTTCTTCTTCAATACCGGTCTCGTATTCACGGCCGGTCCCTTCGTCACAATCGGTCGCGTCTTCAGCACCGCCGAACTCTCTTGCACGTCCAAACTCTTCGTCCGACTCATCGTTGGATGAATCGTACTCGTTGTTATCCCCGGCAGCAGGGTCGTCGACGATGGCGGCCCCCTGAGATATTTTTTCGAGGGCTAGGTCCCGGGGAGCTTCCGCACGCCCCTCGATATCTCGGGACGACACCGGGGCATCCGTTGGTGTCCGCGACGAAGAGGGAGTACTTCCGGCCATTTTCGAACTAAATGGAATCTTGTTAAACAAAAGCATATAACTGAGCATGACAATGAACAACAATGACACGAATATACCATACATACAATGAAAATTGAAAAATTTCGGCATGACCTTTGCTAAAATTAACTAAAATTGAGTGTCGAACGTTGACAAAATGTTGACGAAGCAACATTTTGACATAACGTTGACAACTCATTATCCCTGAAAAAATAAACATTCAGCAACTAATGTTGCCTCGGCTCGATGGCCGGTACCACAATACTCAAACATTGTACAGACTACACATTTGTTCTTTGTGCTGGAACATAATTTGTAGCTGCTCCAAAACTAATCCAGTTTCAAAACTTTAATATGCACAGAATGGAACTAAACTCCTACGCACAGAGTCCAACACTATCAAGTACCAATTAAGCATCAGAACAGAAGGGACCTGGTTTGACATGAACTTCAATAGTGAACCTCATTTGCAAAATATGCAATTACTCAAGGCTTGTACTGCATCACCATACAGTAAAAGTTGCTTTGCAACAATGATCTAGAGTTTCCATTTACCACTACTAAGCCAAGCAATCCAGAACGATCAACCATAGCATTAAGCAGCCAAGACGCAAACTAGTAAAACATAACACGAGATGCCCAAATCTTTTCCTCTATCACTCTTATATCAATGTAAGGTTCAAGCATAATCACTCCTTTAATCCAAATCACGCGAGCACATCTTGTAAGTAGCAATGCAGGCCAAAAATACCTTGGGCAGGAGGGGGGAGAGGCGGGCGAAGGCTTCGAAGGAAGCAGGCAAGTCCCAGGGGGCGGCGAGGGTGGCGTCCGGCCGGCGAGGGAGGCGGCGAGGGCGGCGTCCGGTGAGGGAGGCGGCGAGGGTGGCGTCCGGCGAGGGAGGCGGCGAGGGCGGCGTCCGGCGAGGAGCGGCGGCGGCCTGGCGGCGTCGGTCGCGCTGAGGGCGGGTCGATTTGGGGAATTAGGGCGGGCGCGGGATTTGGGGAATATTTCCCCAAGTCCCGCGCGAGGGGTTTATATGTACGCGTTACCAGTGACGGGCCAGAAAGGGCGCTCGTCACTGATAAGAGATACCAGTGATGGGCGAGAAATGGTGCTCGTCACTGGTAAGAGATATACCAGTGACGGGTCAGTCCGAGAGATCGTCACTGATATGTTTTCACTAGCGACGGGCGACACAGAGGGCTCGTCACTGGTAAGTTAGCTAGGGATAGTTTCTTGGAATCCATATATACATGCCATTATATGTGATGCATATATGTACATGAGACCTAAGACATAGGTAGTCAGTAATCTATAGTATATATATGAGATAGATGTCTTGGGTATTTTTTCAATTAGTTTGAAATTCTAATTTGCGAACAAGATATTTGATTTCATATTTAGTTAGCACAAATTATATTGACATATATCGTGAAAAATAATTAAGTTACAGCCAGTGCTATTACTTTTTTTCAATAATATTGATGTTATATATGTACTGGTCAGATCAAGGAGAATGTACAACATGAAAGAAACCCAGATTGTTTGATTTGAAACGGCAGGTTGGAAGTGTAAATTATCGCTCGAAATAGGGCTCAAGTCAGTGCAGAAATACTACGTGTAACTATTATCACCCCAAAAAAAAACCAACATTTAACTTCCACAAAAGAGTATGACTGTATTGAGCAACATGCATAGAATTAACATAAAAGCATGATTGTTATATACATCAATTTGGTACGGTGTCATCATATGACCTGAAGAGCCTGTGTTTAAAATTTCAAACAATTTCACAAAAGTGAGCTATACATTGCTTTGAAACTGAAACATCTCTAGATATCATACACCGTTTTCTTAATAGTAGCACATACTTAAGTTACATCATTAATTAACTTAACTTACGACATTCTTTGACAATCTTCTCACTCTTCGACACTCTTCTCAACGGTAGTCTTGGTCTTCTTCCTGATATAGGTTAGCCCCTCGGAGTGACTTCGTCTTTTGAAGGGACGCACGGCGGGACATGTAGTTCTGCTCCTTCTGCTGGGCCGTGGCTGAATGTTACCACCGTCATTGTCTTCCTCCGTATCCGGGTCGTCAAATTGGTCATAGTCCTCTTCGTCAACGACACCATCGATTCCAACGATACTCCTTTTGCCCCTCCTCATGACATGACGGCTTGGCCTCGTCGGGTCGGTTATGTAGAAGCATTGGGCCACTTGTTTAGCTAATACCCATGGCTCATTTTTGGCACTGATCGCTTTCACATTTACTGTCTCAATAGGAACTGCTTTCGGTATGACCATGGTAGTGAAATAGTCTTCGATTTCGACATTCTTCGCCCATCTTACCCGGAACATGGAGATCTTGGACACGGTGTAGTCAAGTTCCCAAATCTCTTCGAGCCTACCGTAGTATCTGTCCTTTTTCTTACCGGTTAGGGCCTCCATCGTCACCCCAGAGTTCTGGTACACACTTTTCTGGTCTTGTGCCTCTGTATAGAATGTGTATCCGTTGATATCGTATGCTTGGTATGTCCCGACATTCATCAGGGGTCCCTGTGCCACGTGGAACACCGTCCGTGCTACGTCATCATCTTTTGAGAAGCTATGTTCGTCAAAGTAGTTTTTTAGCCACCTCGCGAACGTAGCATTATGCTCTTTCATGAGAGCCGCTTCAGTCTTTCTTGTGATGTGCCTTGTTTTTAACATTGCCATGTGCTGAATAACGTAAGGCCGGACCACTGACAGGTGCTGTAACACTACTGTGTGCGCTCTGACGTAGTCGTCTGATCGGTTCGGTACATCACTGTGCACATGTAGATCCTTCTTTCCGCGTCGGTGACCTACGCCATCGAGCCTGCTAATGTGCCGATTAACAGGCACGCCTATAGGTTTGTCGACTCTCATGTAATCCGTGGAAAACTCGACGCTCTCCTCGGTGAGAAAGCCCTGGACGATGCTCCCATCCGGATGAGACCTGTTACGAATGTATCGCTTGACGACCCCATTGAACCTTTCCAACGGGTACATGTTGTGTAGGAATACCGGACCTAGGTCGATGATCTCCGAGACGATATGGATCATGAGATGAACCATGACGTCGAAGAATGCGAGCGGAAAGTACATCTCAAGCTCGCATAGTATGACAATGATCTCCGCCTGCAGTCTCTGGCAACGCTTCTTACTGATGGACTTCTGAGAGATAATGTCGAAAAAGTTACAGAGGTCAAGCAGTGTCTTGTGGATCCATGGCTCCATTAGCCCTCTAATTGCAACCGGAAGTATCTGCGTGATCATCACGTGACAGTCATGAGACTTCATACCGATTAGTTTGTGGTTCTGCATGTCTAGAAATCTCCGTATGTTTGCCGAGTAGCCGGAAGTTACTTTCACACCTTCGAGGCACTTGAAGATTTTATCGAGCTCGTCTGTACTTAGAGTGTAACAAGCGGCGAGACAGTCCGTCTTGATCTTTGTAACATTCCTGCCCAACTTGGTCTTCTCCTCGTTGGCCCACAGCTCTCGTCTTATCCCCAGTTCCTCGTAGTCAGCTCGTGCCTTCGGCCCATCTTTTGTCTTGTCTGCCATGTGGAGCAAGAGACCGAGGACACTCTCACATACATTTTTCTCAATATGCATGACATCTATGCAGTGGTGCGTCTCGAGAAAAGGCTAGTAAGGCAAGTCCCAGAATACAGATTTCGTTTTCGAAACGCCTCCCAGCGGCTTTACCTTCTTCTGCTTCTTTCCCGCCTTAGGGCACTGGCCCCAAGAGTTCAACATCTCATAGATTTCTTCCCCACTCCTCTTACGTGGCGGTCCTCGGGTCTCAACCGTATTGTCGAACTTTTCTTTTTCTTGTCTCCACGGATTGTCCCGTTGAAGCCATCTTCGGTGGCCCATGTACACGATTTTATGAGAGCCCGGCAGGTGACGACTTGTTGTATCTTCCATGCACTTAACACATCCTTGGTATCCGTGGCAAACCTGGCCGGATTGATATTCGTAAGCGGGATAGTCTTGCACCGTTGTGATCATCATAGCTCTCATATTGAAATAGTCTCCTTCGTGAGCGTCCCAGACCCGGACCCCTGGTTCAGCCCAGAGTGTATCTAGCTCCTCCTTCAGTAGTTGGTGATACACGTTCAGATCGTTCCCTGATTGTTGTGGCCCTTGAATTAGCATAGACAGGTGTAGGTACTTCCGCTTCATGCAGAGCCACAGAGGTGGTTGTACATCCATACGACCACGGGCCAAGTGCTGTGCCTGCTGCTCATTTTTCCAAAAGGATTGAGTCCGTCCGTACTCATTCCAATTCTGATATTCCTCAGCTCTCCTCTGAATTCAGGGGTATTGGTCGTCGATTGCTTTCCACTGGCAACCATCCGCAGGGTGTCTCAGCACGGCGTCATCTTTCCTTGCCCTCTCGTCGTGCCAACGCATGAGCTTTGCCTCCTTCTTGTTTGCGAATAGACGCTTCAAACGGGGAATGAGTGGAAGGTACCATACAACCTTTGCAGGAGCACCGCTCTTCACTCCGTTCTCACCATCTGGTTGGTAGTTCTTTCCTCGCTTGAATCGGGATGCTTTGCACTCGGGACACTTGGTTAGCTCCGCGTACTGGTTCCGATATATGATGCAGTCATTCGGACACGCATGGTATCTCGTCACCTCCAATTCAAGAGGGCACACCACCTTCTTGGCCTCATCGCAACCACGAGGCAACACGTTCCCCTCCGGCAGAACTTTTGCAAGATACTCCAATATCTCATCGAGGCTTGTGTCTGTGCTGTTGTGGAGTGCCTTGAGTCTTAGAAGTTCGAGCGTGACTGAGAGGCGGGTGTACTCGGGATTGCAACCGGGATACAAGGGAGTTTCCGAGTCTTTCACCAGTGTCTCCAACTTGGCAACCCCTCTACGAGCTGCACTATCGTTATTCCTCTCTTTCACAACCTGCTCTTGCACATGAGGGTCCTGGACCATTCCGGCCAAATTGTCCCCCGTGCTTCGCGTATCCGTTTCGGCCTCTTCATGTCCTCCGGCATCTTCGTAATCCATCCGTTCTACTTCCGGCTCTCCATGTCCTGCTTCTTCGTGTAACCCTTCATCGGCAACAACCTCGTCCTCCTCACCGTGACTTCACCGTGTATAACGTGCCATGAAACCCCATCGCACCAGGTGTATGTGCAAAAAACCAGATTTCCTTTCGTACATCTTCAAGTTTTTGCAATCACGACACGGACAGCATATCTTCGTGGCACCCTTTCGCACCATATCTCGCTCGGCGAAATCAAAGAACTCATTCAAAGATGTATAGAAACTCTGTGTGTTCCGATCGGCGTCATACATCCAACTTCGATCCATCGGTTGTTCGATCCCTAAAATATACGAAAATTAATTAGTACCAACCCATAGAAAATTTCGGCATGACCTTTGCTAAAAATAACTAAATTCGAGTTTATCGAACGTTGACAAAACGTTGACAAAGCAACATTTTGACAAAACGTTGACAACTCAAGTGTTGACAAAGAGCAACAGAAACGTTGCCTCGGCTCGATGGCCGGTACCACAAGCAATATATGAACAAATTTGTCAAAACGATGGCTCGATGGCCGATCACAAACCATTCCACCAATATTCATCGATCTTGTACGATCGATGTCGTAGCATTACACATTTCATTTTTCATCTCATACGATCGATGTCATAACACAAACATTTCTATATATATGTATACAAAATCAACAGAATTACACATGAAGAAGCGTGATTCTGCCTCAGTGCATAAGAAACAGAATTACACACAAAAATCCATTGCCTTTTTCACTCCAGACTAATCTCCTTTGCGTTCTTTTTATTGTTTCTTTGTTTTGGTGCTTTGCACACAACAGTATATGGAAGTAGAATACTAATTGAGACAATAATTACCCATTACAAAGCTCAGAAGTCCTGGACCAATCCACTGCTCCTGGAAAAGTTAGGTCTATCTGGCAGAGACAGATCAAAACTTGTTAATTACTCCAGTATCATGCATAATGTGTGCTAATTAATCTCAGCTGTGGTCAAGTTGAAACAAAAGCAGCAATTGAGACACTACAACTCATGAGAGGGGAGAGGTTTGGGGGAGCTAGTGATGATCATGATCAATCTAGCTAGCTCTACTAGCTAGATTTAGGAGGTAGAGAGAGAGAGCTAGGGAGGGGAGGTGGGGGAAGTTTTTGGAGGGCAGAATCAGTACCAGGGGCGCGGACGGCGGCGGCGGACGTGCAAGCGACCGGCGAGCTTGCTGCTGGCCAGTGGAGGTAGGACTGGCCAGCAGCGAGCTCGCTGATGCTTTTTATAGGCCAGATTACCAGTGACGGGCACAATTAAGAGCCCGCCACTGCTAAATCACGTACTAGTGACGAACGAACCGTGCGCCCGCCACTGGAAACCCGGCCCGGAGGCGGCCGTAGCAAGTTTGGCGCGAAAGTTTACCGGTGACGGGCGCTCCAACGTGCACGTCACTGGAGTACAACATGCCAGTGACGAGCACGCATGTGAGCCCGCCATTGGTAATTGCTACATTATCAGTGACGCGCATTAATACGTGCCCGTCACTGGTAAAAACACGTGACAATTGACGCCCGCCACTGGTAAATTTTCGGTTTACCAATGACGTGTTTTTTTAATGCTCGTCACTGCTAAGATGGCTTCTATAGCTGTTTCTGCAGTAGTGCCGGGTTGAACCATCCCATCAAGCGCATCGCCGACTATCAACCCTACAACACAGTTGTGGAGTTAGTGCATCAAGCTATCAAGGCCGAGCACCAAGTGCAAGAAGACGCTCGCTACTCCAAGTCTTCAACATATGCAGCACGTTCCACTCCTTACACCTCACGTGCCATGGCAGTTGCTCCTCGCCCCAGTCCGAGTGCAAAGTTTGCCCCAAGAGCTACCTCAACCAAGATAGAAAGTCATATGGGAGGTGGAAGTACAAGTGTGCGCCAATGGACAAACACAAACCGTCCTACCACCTCTTCTTCAAAGGGAGCACCGAGTCCAAGCACTGTTTCTTCAATGGCTTCCACAGGCAAGACTCGCGACATCGTATGCTTCAAGTGCCAAGGGCGTGGTCATATGCAAAGAGAGTGCCCCAATGCACGAGTAATGATGATCAGTGAAGAAGGCGAGTATGAATCTGCTAGCGAGGGCGAGATTGATGCCATCCATGAAGTAGCCCGGATTGAACAAGAAGGAGAATATGAAGATGGACAAGAGTGAATCTATTGCGAGACCGAGTCGGGTCCATCCCTTGTCATCACCAAGAAGATCCTCATTGTCCAACTTCAAGATGAGCCTGAACAACGGTGCAACATCTTCCAAACCAAGGCCGCAATCGACGGCAAACCATCAAAGTCATAATCGATGGAGGGAGTTGTCACAATTTGGCAAGTCAAGAGCTGTGCTCTAAACTCAACCTGAAGTACAAGAAGCATCCACGTCCTTACCATGTGCAGTGGTTGAGTGACAGTGGCACTGTCAAGATACAACACATGGTGCAAGTCTCCTTCAAGATTGGAGCCTATCAGGACACGGTGGAGTGTGATGTGGTACCCATGACGGTGTGCCACCTTCTGTTGGGCCGCCCCTAGCAGTACGACCGAGCAGCGCGCCACAACGGCCACACTAATGAGTATATCTTTCGGTGGCACCATAAGGAGTATGTACTTCGCCCCATGATGCCAAGCCAAATCATCATCGACAATGCTCAAAAGTTGGCAAGGCTTCAAGAAGAAAAGAAGAGAGATGAGCAAGAGAGCACAACTTTGAGTGACTTCCACAAATCGGTGAGTGAGAGCCACAAGCCCAAAATGAGAGAAAAGAGTTAGGAAGCGAATCGAGGCTTAGTGATGCTAGCCACCAAATCCAAGATGAGAGGAGTGAGGAATGGCCCACCTACACTACACTTTTGAAAGTATCTTAATGACTAAGATGTCGCCTAGAGGGGGCGTGAATAGGCAATTAAAACTTCTAATCAATTATAGCCAATTTAAATGCGGAATTAAACTATTGGCTATTGACAAGATAATCCCCCACACTAGAACTTGATTCAACTAGTGCAATACCAACCTAAACAAGTGTATATGATTTCAAGGCTAGGTTGATCAACTAGCAATACTAAAAAGCAAGCAATTCAATTCTATACAAGATGTATACTATAGTACGAATGAATTGGAAGAATAAAATGCGATATGTAAAGGAGACAAGGGACAAACGATTTATGACCCGGATTCGAATATCCACCGATATCCTATGTCTCCATTTGAGGACCCGATCACACTTGATCAAGGGTGGGCTCCCTCTCAAGCCACTTCCTCGCGAAGACTCTCCGGAGTCTCCTCGACCACTACGGTTAGCTCCTTTCTCCACTCCCGGAGATGGCGAGCTCCAAAGCCACTTCACAATTCCTCGGGCCTCTTCACAATTCTTCACGAAGAGATCACCGAGCTCTCAACCACCAAGCCGTCTAGGAGTCGGTGGCCTCCAAGAGTAACAAGCTCTTGGACACGCGCTGTCGCGGGGTGTTCGCGGCAATATCCATTTGTTATAGGATTGTCGGGGATGCGTGTATGGAAGATCTAGGCGGTGCACACAAGAACTTTTACCCAGGTTCAGGCTCCCCAAATATGGAGATAATACCCTACTCCTGCTGAATGTATTTGATGTTCTTGCGTGAAAAAAGGGAGTACAATTGGAATAAGAGAACGTAAAGTCTAGAGTCCAGCCCCTTTCTGCATGGAGGGCTCGGCCTTATATAGGCCTGCGCATCAGCCGACTCGGTCACTCGGCTGAACTACAGTTACTGTCCTAATTAACTGACATTTATATTTGGTAACCGTCCGAGTAACACCAGTCTTCATGCCGGATGAAACGTATGCCTTGATGAGTTGTAACGCCTGTCTTAATGGCACCCAGACGTTGTACCATGGCAGGCTGTTCTTGGGCCGTCGTCCGAATAGGCCTTTGCGGAGTCATTGGGCCTACCCGGTTGGGCTTCCCTCGTCAGTAGCCCCCGAGTACTTCGAGGTCTTGACACGGATGCCGAGTGGCGAGCTAGTCGTTCGTGCCCGAATTGCGAGTGGAGAGACCTTGATGGACTCCTGCAATACCTGAAAAGTAGGTTAAATATGTGCTAAGTATTAAGAACTCAATGATACCCGCATTTTCCGACTGAGGAAATCGGCTTGTGGCCTTCCGGGAGGCGTATCATGAATTCCGAGTGAATCCGAAGTAACGTCTGGCTTATCCGAATGAACGGTTACCATCTTGTGCCCGCAGGGGGGACGCCCTCGATTTTCAACTTCGGAACCGAGTCCTCAAACTCCGACACTGATCCCTGAATTAGTGAGCCATTTTGCGCCGCTATGGCATTCGGCTCAGATTCAAGGATCCTGTTATTCCGCTGTGGATGCCGGATTCGTCCTTAGCTTGGGTGTTGCCGAGTGACCTGGAAACCCTGTTGGGTCGGTCATCAGCACCCTTTTTGCAGAGCTAATCTGCTTCCGAGTTTGGCGGCTTGTGCGCCTCGGAATTACTTGATGAAGTCAGATGATCTGTGACGTGTTCCAGGGGGCTATGCCGACTGTTGAGTCGTCACCCGAGCACACCCGACTCTGATGGAGTCGGACTCGGTTTTAAGCCGACTGGTGCCACAGCATTGTTTTGTCCGAGACGTCGCATCAGCATTTAATGCACGCAGCCGGTTGGGCAGAGTGTTCGCAGCGCCATGATTTCGCCTCGAGTCACGCGCGAAGCGTGCCCGCGACATGCGCTGCTGCTCTGATTTCGCGCGCCGTCCGAGGCGACGGCTCATCATGTCTGCACTCGAATCACGCAAACGACGCGCGCGAGACGAGGGCTGACGTAATGTTAGCCGGTCACGTCGCCTGGAACTCCGCGTCGTGGCGAAAAAGGCGCCCGAATCCCGCGGGTTCGCGCGCGCGGGACGGCGGTTGCCTCGGTAGTTTCCCGCCACGTCGGACGCACGACCGCTAGCGGTTGGACTCCTTTGTCTATAAAAGGGGGCCGCGGGGGCGCCGATGATCTCATCTGCTTTTGCCTTCGTCTTCCTCACGCCCCAAGCTCTAGCCTCCAAAACTCCGCCACCGCGCACTCGAGAAGAAACTCGCTTGCCGCCGTCACCCATCAGCCGGCGACCATGTCTCGCGCCGCCAGCAAGGGCAAGAAGGCCGCCGTCTCCGCTTCCTCCTCCGCCGCCGACGCATGGAATAAAGGGGATTGGATCCCCTCGGTCATCATCGACGAGCTCTTGATCGAGTTCGCCCGCAAGGGCATGCTGCCGCCGCGGACTATCTGCAACTGGCGGGCGCCGTACAAGGAGAAGAAGCCCGCTCCACATGAGCACGAGCGGGTGATGCTCGTTCCATTCATGGAACGGGGACTTAAGCTGCCGCCGCACGACTTCTTGCGCGGTTTGCTATTCTTCTACGGCCTGCAGCTTCACCACTTGAGCCCCAATGGCATTCTGCACATCGCGTGTTTCATCACGCTGTGCGAATGCTACTTGGGAACTCAGCCGCACTGGGGACTTTGGAAGAAGATCTTCACTGTCAAGGCGCAGCCCATCAAGGCCGGCGGCCGACTGGCAGTTTGCGGGGGAGTTAGCATTCAAGTCAAACCCGGCACCGGGTACTTCAAGATGCAATTCCCGGATACCATTCGGAGATGGCAGGATGGGTGGTTCTACTGCCCGGACGAACGCACGCCGACCGGCCATGATGGTCTTCCCCCATACACTGAAGACCCTCCTGTCTGGGTGAAGCGCTGGAGCACCAAGCCGTCCAACGGGGAGATGCCTGAAGTCGACCGGCTCACGAAGAGGATCGCGAGACTCCAGAAGCAGGGTCTCACAGGCCCGGACATCATCGCCACCTGGCTGGTTCGGCGTATCCAGCCCCTTCAAGCCCGGGCGCACCCGATGTGGGAGTACTCGGGCCACCATGACCCGACAAGGGTTTCTTCCGAAGATCTTTCGGATGACGACTTCCTGGAGATTTTGAAGACCTTGACGAAAGAAAGAACAGGGCTCACTCGGTCGCCCCAAGTTCTTCCTTATTCTCGCGTCAACCCGGTCCCAGATGTAAGTAACTTATAATCCGAGTCAGGCTCTTGGTCTTTTTAACTTGCTTGCTTCTTCTAACACCGAGTTTTTGATGCTACAGAACTATCTGAACTTCAACTCCATGCCGCCTCTCCCTGAGCAAGACTCGGCTCCGGCAGCGCTGGAGAATGCCGAAGTCGAAGAGGAAACCCCCGAGGCCGGTAACCAAAACGACTCGGACTCGGATTCCGAGTCTGGAGGGTCGTATGAACTCGCCAAGCGGGGCCGCGACGATGGCGCATCCGGATCTCAAGTCCCGGAAACTGGAACGGAGCCGGTTCGAACGGAACCGGCTGCCAAGCGGATCCGGGTTGCCGCTACCGGTCCCAACACGCAGGCTCCGGCTCCTGCGCAAGCCACAGCTTCCAGTCGGGGGACGCCGACTCCAGCTTCTGCCCGAGTCGCGCCTTCTAGCCGAGTGGCGCAGGTTCCAAAACCTGCCGCCAATCCGAAGAAGAAAACCATCCCCACCACAACCAGGTACGAGTCTTGCCTCATGCCCTAGTCGCTGTAGGTTTTCAAGATATTGAAGCCAGTTTCTCTTTTGTTCTGCAGAGTCCAGAAGAAGTTCTCCGATAAAGGAGATGCCTCATCCGGTACGCCGACGGTTCCGACTCTAGAGCCGCCACCAGCGTCGGCTCCTGCACCGACTCCGGCTGCAGTCGAGTCTAACCCCCCGGCGCCGACTGTCACCACACTTCCAGCTGCGACCGACCCCAGCGCACTGGCATCAACCGTTTCCGCCATGGAAACGGAGTCGGCTACGGCTGCCGGGTCCGCCACACTGCCGGCTGCAACCGTGGCTCTGGCTGCAGCGCTGCAGCCGGGTTCTTCCACAGCTGGGGAGGGGGTCCAGGAGCCGGACGTGCACGCGAGGTCTGCCGAAGCTTCGGTTGAGGATCCTCAACGCCAACCCGCTCCCACCAACGAGGAGTCAACTGAGCCGGCAACTGAACCGGCAGGTGAGGCCGGAAGGGAACCTGTCACCGGGTTACCTCCGGTGACCGAGTCACATCAGCCTCCGGCTTCGACTCCCACGACGCAAGAGCTGGCGCCAGCGCCCTCAAGAGATCTCATCCCCGCGCTGCTGCTGCCGAGTTGCAGCACGGGGGACTTGACCACCGCTGAGGAGGCCACGAGCCGCGTCGCCGCCCTCAGCTCCAAGCTCCGGGACTTCGCCGACGCGGCTAAGTCCTTGGCGGACTCGGCCGAGGTTCTGGAGACCTCCGTCGGGGTGAGTTACCTTCACGTTTTTTTTTATTTTCCAACACTGGGAGCACGTTCTGTGCACCCAGTGGGTGTAGCCCCCGAGTCTCTAGCCGACTGACTGAGTCGGCTTGAGACTTATAAATTCGGGTACTAACTTTTCCTTCACCAGGCTGCAATCCGACTGGGCGGAAACAACCCAGTCCTTATGGAAAGAAATGCCTCGTTGGAGAAGGCATTGGAGGAGGAGAAGGCGAAGAACCGGCAGCTCGAGGAGAAGCTTGCCGCCCTCAAGGGTAAGTGACCGAGTCTTCAACCTTTTCTCCTTGAAATTTTCGGTGCCATTGACTTTGCTGAGTCGGCAGACCTCGAAGCTGAAAATGCTCAACTCAAGAAAGAGGTGAACTCGAGGATCCCGGCTGCAACAGTCGCCCAACGACTCGATGCCAAAGCAGCCGAGTATGAGGACAAGGTGCGCGCTGCCAACAAGCTTAAGTCGGATTACGACAAGCTGGTGAAACAGTACGAACAGTCGCAGTCGGCGAACAAAAAGCTGCAAGCCTCCATCGACGACTTTTCCCGGCTGATGGACGAGTCGCAGAAGCGACACGAGGCGACCATCGCCGACTGGGAAAGGCGTGAGAGGGATCTCATTGGCGAACTTAAAAAAGCCAATGAAACTTTACTGGGTAAGCCCCCGAGTCTTTTGCTTCTTTCCTTTTGTACGATTCCTTGTCCATTTCCTTAGCAATAATTCGTTCTCAGAGGTTTGCCCAGAATCGGAGGAGCGAGCCCGGCAGGCGGCGCTCCGACTCCGCGCACTCTCTGACCCGGCCCTGTCGGTACTCGACGCACTCTGGACTCCGGAGATGATGGCCGAATGCGTCGTGACAGTGCAAGACCGGCTCCTCCAAGTCAAGAGCTTGGTGGACAACTTCAAGTCGGCTGCTCAAAGCCTTTGTGTCAAGCTCTGGCCTGGAGAGGAGCCGAGTTCCAGCGTCTTCGCCCTCGCCGACAAGCTCTCACTGGGCCCGGCGGAAGTTGAAGAATGGAAGGAGTCGGCCGCCCGCTCAGGAGCTGGTATGGCACTGGCCATGGTGCTGGCCCATCACCCGGACGCGGATGTTGACAGCATCTCCGCTGGTGCCCCCATCAACGAGGCAGGGCAGTCGGTCGACCCCATGGAGCTTCTTCCCCGAGTCCGTGCCGCCGCCAGCCGGATTGCTAGCTTCACCGACCTGGAGGAGCGCGTTGAAGCCACTCCAGAGGAATAAAAAATCATAATGTAATATCTCTCGGTATGCCGAGTAAGAAATTGTAAAAACTTTTGCAATGAATGACGATGCTTTTTGGTCCATTTTATTGGTTTGCGCAAGTTACTTGAATCGTCCACATTTGTTTTTCACGCCGAGTCGGATCCTTTCGCGTGCAGGCCGACCTTTAGCTTTTGCTCTTGCCAACCGGACAGCCGGGTTGCGACTGTAGCTGGGGACGAAGAGTGGGCCTTAGGTACCGTACACGTTTACTTAGACGCTCGTGTAGAAACAAAGCTAGGAAACTCGAAATAACTTGCGCCGAGTGAGAGATCACCCAGTGGGTGGCTTCCGGGTGTTGCCCGAAAGGAAGCCACTCGGTTTTATTTGACTTAGCCCCCGGGAGCGTAGTCGGAAAATGAAAAATGCTCCCGAGTGCCGCTCGAGGGAAATAAGTTTTTATTTATAATGAAACAATGGACTATTTTGAAGTACAAAGTTTAAGTGTAGAAGGGACGCAGCTGTGCAATGTTCCACGTCCGTTCTGTGACTGCGCCGGTTGCCGGGTCCTCCAGTCGGTACGCGCCGTTGTGAAGCACCTGGTTGACGATGAATGGCCCCTCCCAAGGCGGAGACAACTTATGCATGCCCGCCTTGTCTTGAATGAGTCGGAGGACCAGATCTCCTTTGTTGAAGGCGCGGCCCCGGACTTGCCGACTGTGATATCGGCGCAGATTCTGCTGATAGATGGCCGAGCGCGAGAGGGCGAGTTCCCGCGCTTCTTCCAAGAGATCCAAGTCGTCTTGTCGTGCCAATTCGGCATCCTGCTCCACATATGCTGCGACTCGCGGGGAGTCATGAAGGATGTCACTCGGTAAAACGGCTTCGGCTCCATACACCATGAAGAACGGCGTGTAGCCAGTCGACCGGTTCGGAGTCGTCCTTAAGCTCCAAAGGACAGATGGAAGCTCGTCAACCCAAGAGCCGGCTGCCCGCCTTAATGGGACTAGCAACCGAGGCTTGATGCCTTGGAGAATTAGAGCATTGGACCGCTCTACTTGGCCATTAGACTGGGGGTGAGCCACGGAGGCATAATCAATCCGGATTCCGTGATCCCGACAGAAGCGGCGAAATACTTCAGCGGTGAAGTTTTTGCCATTGTCAGTGATGATGTTGTGCGGAATCCCGAATCGGAAGATGACTCCTTTCATGAAGTTGACAGCAGTCGGTCCGTCAAGCTTCATGATTGGCTTTGCTTCAATCCACTTAGTGAACTTGTCCACGGCCACGAGGAGATGAGTGAAACCTCCCCGAGCCGTTTTGAGCGGGCCCACCATGTCGAGTCCCCACACAGCAAAAGGCCATGTGATCGGTATGGTCTTGAGCGCAGTAGCCGGCATGTGAATTTGCCGGGCATATCTCTGGCACCCTTCACAAGTTCGGACGAGTTCCTCGGCATCAGTATGAGCACTGAGCCAGAAAAACCCGTGTCGGAAGGCTTTGGCGACCAAGGACCTGGTCGAAGCATGATGACCGCAGAGTCCCGAGTGGATTTCCTCGAGCAAGGTTCGTCCTTCTTCTGGCGAAATGCAGCGCTGGAAAACTCCAGTGGTGCTGCGCTTGTAAAGTTCGCCGTTGATAATGGTGTATGACCGAGCCCGGCACACGATGCGACGTGCCTCAGTCGGATCCTCCGGTAGCTCTTTATGCAAGAGGTACGCGAGGAATGGCTGGGTCCAGGAAGGAATGACCGCCAAGACTTCTCCTTGAGTCAGTTGAACCGGTTCTGGATGCGACGACCCGGCTTCAAATGTCTCGGCAGCTGACTCCATCTTGACGGATGGTTGGAAGAGCTGCTGGAGGAAAACACCCGGCGGCACTTTTTCTCGAGCAGAACCAATTCTAGCAAGGGAGTCGGCTGCTTCGTTATCTGCCCGGCGAACATGGTGAAGCTCGAGGCCATCAAAGCGTTCTTCCAGCCGGCGAACGGCTGCGCAGTATGCTGCCATGGTTGGATCTTTGGTGTCCCAAGTCTTCATTACTTGTTGCACCACAAGATCCGAGTCGCCGCGGCAAAGAAGTCGGCGAATGCCGAGTGAAACTGCAATGCGTAAGCCGTGCAGTAACGCCTCGTATTCTGCGACGTTGTTGGAGGCAGCGAAGTGAATCTGTAACACGTAATTCAACTTGTCGCCTTTGGGAGAAATTAACACGACTCCAGCCCCCGTGCCCGCAAGCATCTTCGATCCGTCAAAGTACATGATCCAGTGCTCAAGGTGAAGCTGAGTCGGGTGGGACTGGCTCTCAGTCCACTCAACGATGAAATCTGCCAGAGCTTGCGACTTGATGGCCTTGCGGGGCTCGTAGCTGATGTCGTGCGGCATGAGTTCTATCGCCCACTTAGCGACTCGGCCCGTGGCATCCCGATTGTTGATGATATCAGACAAAGGGGCATGACTCACCACGGTAACCGAGTGGGCCTGGAAATAGTGCACCAGCTTCCGAGTCGCCAGAAACACACCGTAAACGAGCTTCTGGTAATGCGGGTAGCGCTGCTTCGACTCGGAAAGCACTTCGCTGACATAGTAGACGGGTCGCTGTACCTTCTGAACTCGGCCTTCTTCTGCGCGCTCCACTACTAAGACAACGCTGACCACTTGATTGGTGGCTGCGATGTAAAGTAGCATGGGTTTCTCCCTCCATGGGTGCAGCGAGAACCGGAGGTGTCGACAGAAGACGCTTGAGATCTTCGAAGGCTTGCTGAGCCTCACTCGTCCATTCGAAGGAATCGGATTTCTTAAGAAGTCGGTAAAAAGGCAAGGCCTTCTCACGAGTCGGCTATGAACCGACTTAAGGCTGCGAGGCACCCGGTTAAGCGTTGAATGGCCTTCAGTCCTTTGGTTTGCCCATCTTGATGATGGCATCAAGCTTCTCCGGGTTCGCTTCGATCCCTCGCTCGGAAACGATGAAGCCGAGTAGCTTGCCAGCCGGAACTCCGAAGACGCACTTCTCCGGATTAAGTCTCATGTCATACCTCCTGAGATTGGCGAAGGTTTCAGCCAAGTCGGTCAGGAGATCTGAGGTTTTCTTTGTCTTTATCACAATGTCGTCGACGTAAGCCTGGACATTTCTGCCTATTTGGTCGTGCAAACACTTTTGCATACAACGTTGATATGTTGCGCCAGCATTTTTTAAACCAAAAGGCATAGTGATGTAACAAAAAGCCCCAAACGGGGTGATGAAAGAAGTTTTTATTTGATCCGACTCTTTCATCTTGATCTGGTGGTAGCCTGAATAGGCATCCAGAAAACATAAACGTTCGCACCCGGCTGTGGAATCAACAACCTGATCCACTCGGGGTAAGGCGAACGGGTCCTTGGGGCATGCTTTATTTAAGGACGTGTAGTCCACACACATGCGCCAAGTTTTGTTTTTCTTAAGAACCAGGACCGGGTTTGCCAACCAGTCCGGGTGAAAAACTTCTTTGATGAACCCGGCGGCGAGGAGTCGGGTGATTTCTTCTCCGATTGCTTTTCGCCGGTCTTCAGCGAAGCGACGAAGAGACTGCTTCACCGGCTTTGCGTCCTTGGCGACGTTGAGGGAGTGCTCGGCGAACTTCCTTGGAACACCCGGCATGTCAGAGGGCTTCCATGCGAAGATGTTCCAATTCTCACGAAGGAAGTCGACGAGCGCGCCTTCCTATTTGGCCTCGAGGTCGGTTCCGATTTGGACCGTCTTGGATGAGTCCTCGGGATGGACCTGGACACGCTTTGTGTCCTTGGCCGACTGGAAAGTGGACTCGGTTGCCGCCTTCTTGCTTGGTGGAGGCTGATCCGAGTTGGCAGAAGCTTGGATATCTTCCAGCTCTTGAGCCGCGATCAGCGACTCGGCAATGTCTGCACTGGCGATATCACACTCGTTGGAGCGTTCGAAGTCGCCAGTGATGGTGATGACGCCTTTTGGACCCGGCATCTTCAGCTTTAGGTAGGTATAACACGGCCTTGCCATAAATTTGGCATAGGCCGGCCGGCCAAAGATCGCATGGTATGCGCTCTTAAATCCGACTACCTCGAAGGCCAATGTCTCGACCCGGAAGTTGTTCGGCTCACCGAACACAACTTCCAGGGAGATTTGACCCAGAGGCCTGGCGCACTTCCCAGGAACTATTCCATGGAAAGAAATGTTACTGGGGCGAAGTTGGGTCTCCGACACTTGCATCCTCTTCAGGGTATCGACGAAGATGATGTTTATGCTGGAGCCCCCGTCCATCAGGACTTTGCGGAGCTTGAATCCTCCGACCTGAGGATCCACCACCAAAGGGTGCTTGCCCGGGTGGGGGATTCGGTCGGGGTGATCGAGTCGGCTGAAGCCGACTGGAACCTCGGACCAGTCCAGCCATTGTGGGACTGCTGGCATCGTCGCGTTGACCTCGCGACAACGCAGCTTCCGACCCCTTTTGGAGTCGGACCCTTGAAAAATCATGAGTACCCCCCTTTGAGGGGGATACTGAGCGGCGCCGGCTCCTGCAGCGGAGCCTCCTTCGCCATCGGCCTCCGGCTCGGGTTGTTTTTCCTCCCGCAAATGCTGCAGGAAGCTACAGTCCCGAGTCGAGTGCCCCGCCTTATATTTGGCGGTGCTATGGAACGAACAAGGCCCGTCGAGGATTTCCTCGAAGGTTAGCTTTGACGCCTTGCGCTGTTGCCAAGGGCGCTCCTGTTTTTGGCCAGCGTCGCCACGCTGGGGGCCACGCTCTGCGGCCGCAACCAGGTCGGCTCCGCTAACTCCGTCCCCGCCGCCTGCCTTCCGCTTCGGGGGGCGGTTGTCTTCCCGCTTCCGACCTGAATCGGTGGAAACTTTGCGACTTGAGGACTCGGCTTTGGCTTTGCCTTTGTCCTCGTACCGCATCGCTTCTTCACCCGTCGCGTATTTGCTGGCGACTTCCATGAGCCGACCCATGGTCTGGATGTTTGACCGGGCCAACTTGTGTTTGAGGAGTTCGTATTTCACTCCCTGAGAAAAGGCCTGGATGGCCTGCATCTCGGTGACATCCTCAATCGAGTTGCGCAGTCGGGTCCAGCGTTGGATGTAATCGCGGACCGACTCGCCCTTTTCCTGGACGCAGAGCCACAGGTCTTGGGCGTTCCCAGGGCGCTTGTACGTGCCCTCAAAGTTTTTGATGAAGGCCTCTTGGAGGTCCCTCCAATCATAGATGCTATCTTCGGGCAGGCTGTTAAGCCATGCCCGAGCCGACCCTTCCAGCATCAGGGGTAGGCTTCGGAGGGCGACACGCTCGTTGCCTCCTCCTATGTTGCATGCGACTAAGTAGTCAGCAAGCCAAGTTTCCGGCTTGGCTGTGCCATCATACTTGTCGATGCCACTGGCAATTCGGAACCGATCCGGGAAAGGCTCGCCTCGAATCCGCCTGCTGAAGCAAAGCGGACCGGTGGAGGCAGAGCTGCCCGGCTGGTTGACTTCGCCGGCGCGTCGCTCAGCCCGCACCCGGGCTGCCCGCCGTCCCTCGATGTCATCGCGGGCATCGCGGGCATCGTTCGCTCGAAGAGAGCCGGCTCGCCGCCGCTCAGCCTGGAGCCGGTTAATCTCCAGGCGAGCGTCAGGCCGGTTCGTGGATCGACTCGGTTGAGACGATTCGACTGTGACGGGGCGACTCGGAGCTCCTGAGGGCCGACTCCGAGTCTCTTGGGAAGCCAGCCGGTTGCTAACCGACCCGGCTTCGTTTTGTTGCTCCACCGCCGTCTTCATCAGAGTGATGACTCGGCGGTGGATTTCCGCCGCGGGGCCGTCTGCTGGGGGTGGCAATGAGTCGGCCAGCGCGGTGGCCGCGAAAAGGTTCTGGGCCGGTGTTTGATAGACAAGGACACCGTCCTGTTGCCGTCCGAAAAGTGGGGCCCGAGTGGCCCGACTCTTCCGGGCGGCCGAAGAAGTTCGCCGGTTCGCGCGGCTGCGCGAACCGTGTGGGTCATTCGGTTGTCGATCTTGCTGTTCGAGTGCCGCCCGCTCTTGATCGAGGCGTGCTCGTTCTGCAAGGAGGGCTTGCCGAGAAGCCTCCAAGGCCCTCTCGGCATCCGATTGTCCATTGATGGGCGTATGCAGGTGCTCATGGGCTGCCCTGGCTGCCACTGCTGCAGACGTTCCCGCATCCTCTGCGGCGCCATCCCCAACCACATACACCTCAGCGGAGGCGGTATGGCTGTGCGAACTCTCGTCCCCCTCGGATTCGGATCCCAGGATGGAGAGGAGAGATTCGGCGCCCACCATGGCGACGAACCTGAAATATTCCTCGCCCTTGCCCGAGACTGGAGGAGATCCGAGCCGGAGCTCAGGCTCCACCTCCATGGTAAGGCACGGACGCGGATCTTGGAGATGTAATTGGCCGAAAGCGTCGGCCAAGAAGTGAAGGCCGCCGAAGATGAACTCCGAACCTTCAGGATGCGCGACTGGCGACATGTTGCCGATGATGAGCTTGTCGCCGGTCGCTGGAGAAGATCCCGCCTGGATCGTAGCTCCAAAACACGCTCCCCCTACCTGGCGCGCCAACTGTCGCGGGGTG
Source organism: Stipa capillata (assembly GCA_019208055.1). NCBI lineage: Eukaryota > Viridiplantae > Streptophyta > Magnoliopsida > Poales > Poaceae > Stipa > Stipa capillata. The sequence continues at coordinate 99,946 of JAGXJF010002677.1, forward strand.
TTCGCGGCAATATCCATTTGTTATAGGATTGTCGGGGATGCGTGTATGGAAGATCTAGGCGGTGCACACAAGAACTTTTACCCAGGTTCAGGCTCCCCAAATATGGAGATAATACCCTACTCCTGCTGAATGTATTTGATGTTCTTGCGTGAAAAAAGGGAGTACAATTGGAATAAGAGAACGTAAAGTCTAGAGTCCAGCCCCTTTCTGCATGGAGGGCTCGGCCTTATATAGGCCTGCGCATCAGCCGACTCGGTCACTCGGCTGAACTACAGTTACTGTCCTAATTAACTGACATTTATATTTGGTAACCGTCCGAGTAACACCAGTCTTCATGCCGGATGAAACGTATGCCTTGATGAGTTGTAACGCCTGTCTTAATGGCACCCAGACGTTGTACCATGGCAGGCTGTTCTTGGGCCGTCGTCCGAATAGGCCTTTGCGGAGTCATTGGGCCTACCCGGTTGGGCTTCCCTCGTCACGCGCTCAAACACAATCGATGCCGAATGCTCAAACTCACGCAACTAATGCGCTAAGCGTAGGCTACCAAAGCATCACACACCTCTCACACTTCTCTCTTTCTTCACTTAGCCACAAAGGCTTTGACTCTCACAAATCAACTTGAGAGAGGAGAGCTGAGCACTAAAGAGTGGAACACAAAGTTACAACACTCCACCACCACTAGCACAAAGCAAAATGAGCAGCCCCTCCCCACTAGGAGAGCAAGGGGTATAAATACCCCTCTCCCAAAAACTAGCCGTTGGATTTGAATTAACACATCCGGACATTCCGGGCCTAGCCCCGGAATGTCTGGATGTACAAATCCAGCAACACCAAACTAGCCGTTGGGAGCACTCCAGCACGTCCGGACATTCCGGGGTAATATCCCCGGACATTCCGGATGCACAAACACCCGGACAAACCGGGAAACAAACTCCCGGTCATACCGGGATTACATCCCGGACATTCCGGACCAACACCCCGGACACTGCGGGAACCTGGCCGAAAGCAGCACACAGCGGCTCTACTGTGCTCGGACACTCCGAATCTACCCGGATATTCCGAGTACCCAACTCGGATGCACCGGGAAGACAACTCGGACGCACCGGGAATACAACCCAGATACTCCGGGACTACCCGGACACTCCGGGTACACAGCCCGGAAGCAGCCCTAGCACAAGCTAGGCCGGTCAGACCGCCCCCTAAGGCCGGTCAGACCTCCTCCACTCAGAAAGAAACATAGAACACCAACTTCTAGATTTCCCGACAAACCCCGACACGCACAGAGTTTGAGCATCCGACAACCGATATGATCACGCAACCCATCCGTTAGCCCCTCTTAATAGAACGGCTATCGAACCTATAATCCGGTCTCCCACCAAACTCCGTGAGACCGGTAAAATAGGAAATCCTAGCTAGGCATGCCTTTGCCTTGAGCAATCCTTGCCGGACTTGATGAACACATCATCCAAGTCCCATCGCTTCTCATTGCTCTTCTTAGCTTATCATCAACTCCACTTGAGCTTGATGATGATCTTCATCCTCGCTTCTATCTCGATCCTCTCTCGATCTTCGGAAGCTTGATGAAGTCCAATTGATAGCTCCCCATGCATCAAGTATGGGAGGCTTTTCTCTTTTCATCTTCTTCACTGGTTCACCACCAAGGCTTGAACTGCAAGCATCAAGTTCATGAGTCCTCACCATGCTCGACTTGATCTTGCTCTTCCATTTGGCACATATGAATAACTCGATTCATCTCTTGCCACCATATGGATCTAACCCCAACTCACTCTCAAACACATAGCATGTGGGTTAGTCCATAAGCCTAAATTGACAATCTCATACCTTTGTCACTTGGTCCATCTACCGCAAGCAACAAAGTCTTCTTTGCTTGATTGTCAACTTTCTTCAATCCAACTTATGGATTTAATATTCAATCCTTTAGCTCAACATATGAGCCCATGGATCCTAACCCCCAACACACTCTATCACAAAGCAAATGGGTTAGTCCATAAAACATTATTGATGAAAATATACCTTAGTCATTTGAACCACTCAAATGACTTAGCCTTCACGCTTATCACCAATCTTCTCGAGTCCAACTCATAGACTTCTTCTTGTTCTTCACTTAGCTCAACTCATGAGCTTCGCACACCTCGATCATCTTTGAGTTCACTCCTTGAACTACAATCTTGATCATCCGAGGTCTTCTTCTCTCTAGCTTCTTCTTGATCACATGAGCATCACCTAGAGCTCATTGATCTTGATGCAACTCTTTTGATCTCATGGCATTCTTCAATGAATCCATGCTCTATCAACCATTGCATTACCTATGGAACAACCTTCAAACAATTCTCAACACAATTGTTAGTCCATAGGTATTGTCATTAATTACCAAAACCACACTTAGGGGCTATATAAACCTTCAATCTCCCCCATTTTGGTAATTGATGACAATCTCACTAGAGGGTTATATTTGAAAATTAAAATTCTAAGTATACATCTCACCCAAGAATAAAATGTATACTAAGAACAAGTTTTGGTAGCATCAAACATCACAAAGATGTTTAAGGTTACCAAAACCAGCTTTACTAGCATCAAACACCACTAAAGTTTTGATGTTAGTAGAACCAATCATATGTATAGAGCAAACTCCCCCACAATCTATGCATGTGTGAATGAATCTTGAATATCATTACATATATTGTTTTTGGATGGAGTTTCACTTATACATATGAACTAAAGAAGCAAGCATGACAATATTTATATCAAAAATAAAAGATGCATGCATGCAACCAAGGATAGATATCACAAAGATATCACACTATTCATGCAAAGCTATCCATGCAACAATTGCAAAGCCAAGTATGCACAATTCTCCTCCTCTATTTGTAACCCTTTTTCAAATTAATTTTCCCCCAATCAAAGAAATAGCTTTCTATCAAATAGAAATATAACCTCTACAAATTCTCCCCCAATTGGCATCAATGCCAAAATGGAAGAATTTTGGAGGACTTGCCAAGCATACTAGCTATCTTCCACAAAGAAATGATGAATGCCAATGCATCAACATATATAGTATGAGCTCCCCCAAAATGTGTGCATTTCTCATATTTTGAGTGAAATCAAATGCACTTATCTGATTATGAACAATCGAAGGAGATCATATTATACTATGGATTCAAGGAATGCAATAGCATGTATCAAAGGTAAACATGCATCTACAAGATCCAAAAGACATATCTTGGACAAGAGACAAAAAGATACCAATTGAAAACTCATTCCAATTGAAGGCAAATTAATGAAGTGTCCAAAATATATCCAATCATGAGTGCATCAAGAAATATGCAATAAAAGGAATAGGCACTCTTATTAGCTCCCTATACCCATCCTAATCTACTCCCCTAAACTCCCACAAAGGAAGAAGAGAAGATGTCTATCAAAGCTACTAAGGATGGACCAATGATAAGGAAGCAATAGACTTAGCTCAAGTTGAACATAGCAAAATTGTTGACATTATAACAAATTTTTGTTTATCACAAGATGTCAACCTCTCATAAGCTTAGATGTTCTAGATAGTCACTAGAGGGAAAGATGGACTAGAGGAGAGAGTTCTATATATCCCAACTAGCAAAAGAAAACTAAATATAGCAATAGTTGAGATGTTTCGAACTAAAGCCTATATACCTCATGCAAAATAGATAATTTTTGCAATTTTCATCAATATTGCACATGAGAGCAACTCAAGCATTTGATATGAATTCATTTTGCATATTTGGGATTAGTGAATCATGAACATGATTTTATAGGTCCCACACAATATGCTACTTCAAATTGCCCACATTTCCAATAAAGAGGTTTTAGGCATTTGCAAGAAATACATTTTTGCAAATACTTTTCATGCCATGATGCAACCCACACAAAGTCGAATCATTTTCATTATATGCATGAATTTAGTACAAGTTACTGAGATAGCATAGAGTGAAGTAGTAGATAGTTGTTCCAAGCTTGGCTCCACTTAGCAATTGGTGTCTTTCTCTTTCATTATGTGTTGATACCAATTGAGAATATCTTCTTTATGAGTAGGCCAAACATCCAATGCAGCTCCATTGTACCTAAAACACATTTAAGTACAATTTGGTCCCCAACCTCATTGGATCTGAAGAGATTAGTAATAACCTCAACGCATAGAGCAAAACTCTCCAAACATATGTGCATATAGGTATGAAATTGGTACAATTGAGATATCATGCACTTTAACCATTTAAGACTTTGGGAGGAGTTTTCCTCATGAGTTAGATCAAAGGAAGCAAACAAGCTATATATGTCTCTTTCAAATTTGAACATGCAAGAATGACATACCAAAGATCACACAGATACAATTTGGACAGAAGATATCTCATTAAACGAAGATCCATATGAATAGCCATCAAGCACAAAGTTGTCCAATTATATCAAAACTCAACATATGAGATCAACCATATAGTTTAACACATAAACTAGAGGAAAAGATTTAAGCTTATGTTAGAGATATTACGAGAATGATCATATAAGCTTAACACACACAAAAACCATCTAGAAAGATGAAGCACGCAAAAAGAATATCTCAACTCATGCTGAAACCATACGTCCGGAGATTCCGGGTGCATTCGGACAATCCGGGTCCCGGAGATTCCGGGGTAAGATTTCCAGACACTCCGGATGCACTGGAAGATGTGTATCAGCCCTCGGGAGGATAGCCGGATATTTCGGACTAATATGTCCGGACTCTTCGGACATAGTGTCAACACTAGAGTAGAGACATGAGCACAAAGTTTGGAAAAATGTTTTTCATGCCACCAACTAGCAACACATAATCAAGACTAGCTATTGTTGGTGATAATCCAAACAAATCGATGATCCAACAGCAATCTCGAGATTATGGGAGCACAAATCACCGAGAATCTCAAGTTCCAATTAAAACCAAACATGGATCACTTAATGGATATTTTGATTTTGGATCTTATATGAGCTTGACATACCACACAACAACTAGATAAGCAATGATATCAAAGTTATGTGGCATTTCTCAAATGTTCACATTTTCTTGACTAGTGATATGCACAAAGCATAACACTCCCCCATAATGTGCTTATCCATTAAATTCTCCAAAAACCAAATAAAGATAAATAAGGATCCAAGTAGTAATTGATTAATGGATACTTTTCCATTTGAAAACTTGTATGAGTTATTCATGCCACCAAGAAGCTAGATAATCATTTATATCAATTCTAAGTGACATTCCTCAAATATTCACATTTTTAAAGGTTTGTAAGATGCACAAAGCATAATACTTCCTCATAATGTGATATTCCATTTAATCATTCACAAGAGCCAACTAAGATTCATAAGAATGAATAAGATCAAGAGAGTTCCAAAAACGAAAATACACAATCAACATATGAATGTGCAAAGCATTCTACTCATACTAGATATATGACCTACATATACTAGTGAGCAAGCAAAGCTAGTTGAGCTAGAAACAAATTCATAGCACACTAGCAAGCAATCAAACATGCATGAGATATGACATTGAGCATGGAAGATTGCAACAAAACTAACATATGCTAAATGAAGAATCTACATTAGCATGACTAAGCAATTCTACACAAGTTAGACACAAAGTCTAAGCATACTACTAGAATAAAATCTTAGAGATGCATAGATATAAAACCTACCCATACTAGGGGCTATTAACCTTCAATGTATGCAATGTGATTGAGGTTACCGCAAAGGAAGACAAGTTTTCATATAGATGTTACCTTTCCTTGGGTAGTTTCGGCCTTGCTTCCAAAAATGGTATCAAGGAAGTTATGGGATTCCACTTGGATGACCTAGAGCTCGTTGTTAGCTTCGAAACGAGTCCAAGTTCACCGAAAACGGAGTCCGGATGCGAAAGTTACAACCGAAATAGCGCTCGCTGCGCAGTCTAGAAAATGACCATCCGGAGATTCCGGGGTAGATTTTCCGGATACTCCCGGGTAGGTCCCGAGAGCACCAAAAAACTCAGTTTTGATAGGCCGGAGACTCCGGGCGGGAGGTCCAGATACTCCGGGCTGTGGGAATTTCCAGATCAAGTGACATTGGATAGATGGTGATCTAATTTGCTCACGACTTGGCACTTTTAGCATTTTGATGAATTTCTTCATCTTCAAATAATTGCCAAGCCTCCAATGCCTTCAAAGGTCACCTATTGATCAAATTGAAGCTTGTTGGTCCCCAACAAGGTTGGGTCCTAGAAATTAGTCACAATAGGCTTGGTCACCCAAATGGCCCTTTCTTTCTTCAAGCCACTTGGGGTTCCAACATATTTGGCAAACACATTGCCAATCTTATCCTTTCTAAGCGAATAAAGTTTATTAACAATTGGAGGCTTAGAAGAGATACCTTTGGGGCATAATAAGGACATGTGTCCCTTCTCACGGCATGTATAGCAAGTCTTGCCACCTTGTCTCTTCATTTGAGATTTCTCACCATGATGGCCATTTGTTTGACCCCTTGTTTCATGTGATATTGACTTAGCTTGGGGCTTCTCTTTTTGTTGCTTGCCACCTTGGTGAGAGCTTGCTTGAGTATTTGATGATGAATGAGCTTTATCCACCATGGATCTCTTGCCTTGTTGCTTTTCGCTCAAGATCTCCTTTTTCTTCAAAGGGCATTCCCTCACATGATGTCCCTCCTTCTTACAAAGTGATGGTAGCCGGAGGAATGACTTGACCTTGACCCTTCTTCATGACATTTTTGGACTTCTTGTTGTTGGAGTTGAATCCAAGTCCTCGAGTATCATGTGGGAGTCTTTGGTCACTTAGGATCTCGTTGAGAGTTGTCTTGCCCTTGAAGCATTTGTTCAAGTCATTCTTCAAAGAATTGACTTGATCCTTGAGCTCTTTTAGTTCCTCTACAATGTTAGTATCAACAAGAGTGCTAGAGGATATTGTAGCATTTTTGTTAGAGCAACAAGGTTTGGAAGCAATTTATCACAAGATGTATCATCATTATGAATGGATGAACTATTAGGACTAGCACATGTCAATATATCATTTGGTGTAACATTTGTGCTAGTGTCTACATGAGGCGTAGTTGATGTTACCTTGGTAATTTTGGCCTCATGAGCTAACTCTAGTTCATCATGGGAAATTACAAGATTCTTATGTATGCTTAAAAGCTTTTCATGATTTCTTTGTAATTCCTCATGATTACTAGTTAGCTTTTTAAGTTGAATTTTAAGCTCAATATTTTCCTTCATAATTGATGCTTCACATAATGTAGAATTTGTAACACAAGCATCATCATTTGAAGAATTTGTGGACTTGTCTTTAGATATAGAATTGCATTTAGGACATTGTTTCTCTAAATCCACTAAAGACATGACATTGTTCTTTTGAAGCAAAGATGCATGATCACTTTTAAGTTTATCAAGAACAATAGTCAAATCATCATGAGATTCTTTTAATTCATCATGCTCAGTAGTTAAAGCTCTTAGCTCATTAATTTTATCAACAAGCATGTCTTCTTGTTTTTCAAGAGTCTCATATTGTTCATTTATAGTTGAGTCTTGAGCTTCTATGGTAGACACTAGTTGAGTGATTTTAAACATTGTGTCTTTGTTTAATGAGCTCAAGAACTTAGCATCAAGCAAGTTATTTTCACCATCACTATCTAGATCACTAATATCATCTAGAATTGCTAGTGAGGGTTTCCTGAAGGATGATACCTTTGTACCTTTTGCCATAAGGCATGTGATGCCTCGGATTGAGATGATGAGCATTTTGGAGAGGCGGGATCTTCAAGTCCAATGCTTGGACAATCCACAGCGAAGTGTCCACGTTCTCGACATGTGTAGCATCTTTTATGCTCATAGAACCTTCTCCTAGGTGGCGCATTTTTCTTCAACCTTTTATTAGGTCTTCCACCATTTTCATATGCCACGTGCATGTCGGTTTCCCCTACAAGATTAGGCTTGCAAGAACGAGAGGAATACGATGCAAGTGAACATAGCAAAGCAAGCATATCATCATTTTGACTAGACAATTTAATCCTAGATGACATGCTAGAGCAATTACATGAAAGAAACTCATTCTTCCAAAAATTGCAATTTTCCTTAAGCTTGTCAATAACAAGCAAGGCATCCTTAAGCCCACAATATAAGTCATTTTGGGTTGGCCTAAGAATATTATCACACATGCTAACATCACTCACCATGTCGTTACCTTGTGTGTCAAAACACGTTGGTGAGGGTGAAGAAGATGTGGAGGTGGCGGTGGCACACTCGAGGGTGGAGGCAATTGTGTGCTCTTCAAGATATGATGATGAAGTAGAGCACTCCTCAATTGACTCCTCCGAGAGAAGATTATCCTCATCATAATTGAACCCATTAAATCTTTCTTCAAGAGTGGTCCAAATTATGTGAGCGTCGTCAAGAGGCATGATCGACTCCATCACCTCAACACTCAAAGCATCGAATATAGCATTAGTAGCTTGAGCATTGAGATGTAGGTTTTTCTCTTCCTCAATTGATAGGTCATTATCCCAATCGCTGGGTCCCGAAATCTATTTAGCATGCGAGTTCTGCATATATAATAATTTGTGCCATCTAGTAAGAGAGGATCAATGTGCACAAAATTATTAATCGACATCTTTACTCTCTAGGCGGTGAAGCCCTAAAAGAGAGACTTGGCTCTGATACCAATTGAAAGGATCTTAATGACTAAGATGTCGCCTAGAGGGGGGGTGAATAGGCAATTAAAACTTCTAATCAATTATAGCCAATTTAAATGCGGAATTAAACTATTGGCTATTGACAAGATAATCCCCCACACTAGAACTTGATTCAACTAGTGCAATACCAACCTAAACAAGTGCATATGATTTCAAGGCTAGGTTGATCAACTAGCAATACTAAAAGGCAAGCAATTCAATTCTAGACAAGATGTATACTATAGTATGAATGAATTGCAAGAATAAAATGCGATATGTAAAGGAGACAAGGGACAAACGATTTATGACCCAGAGTTCAAATATCCACCAATATCCTACGTCTCCGTTTGAGGACCCGATCACACTTGATCAAGGGTGGGCTCCCTCTCAAGCCACTTCCTCTCGAGGACTCTCCGGAGTCTCCTCGACCACTACGGTTAGCTCCTTTCTACACTCCCGGAGATGGCGAGCTCCAAAGCCACTTCACAATTCCTCGGGCCTCTTCACAATTCTTCACGTAGAGATCACCGAGCTCTCAACCACCAAGCCGTCTAGCAGTCGGTGGCCTCCAAGAGTAACAAGCTCTCGGACACGCGCTCGAACACAATCGACGCCGAATGCTCAAACTCACGCAACTAATCCGCTAAGTGTAGGCTACCAAAGCACCACACACCTCTCACACTTCTCTCTTTCTTTACTTAGCCACAAAGGCTTTGACTCTCACAAATCAACTTGAGAGAGGAGAGGAGAGCACTAAAGAGTGGAACACAAAGTTACAACACTCCACCACCAATAGCACAAAGCAAAATAAGCAGCCCCTCCCCACTAGGAGAGCAAGGGGTATAAATACCCCTCTCCCAAAAACTAGCCGTTGGATTTGAATTAACACATCCGGACATTCCGGGCCTAGCCCCGGAATGTCTGGATGTACAAATCCAGCAACACCAAACTAGCCGTTGGGAGCACTCCAGCACATCCGGACATTCCGAGCCTCAGCCCCGGATACTCCGGATACACAAAAACAACACGTCCAGACATTCCGGGGTAACATCCCCAGACATTCCGGATGCACAAACTCCCGGACAAACCGGGAAACAAACTCCCGGTCATACCGGCATTACATCCCGGACATTCCGGACCAACACCCCGGACACTGCGGGAACCTGGCCGAGAGCAGCACACAGCGGCTCTACTGCGCCCGGACACTCCGAGTCTACCCGGACACTCCGAGTACCCAACTTGGATGCACCGGGAAGACAACTCGGACGCACCGGGAATACAACCCGGATACTCCGGGACTACTCGGACACTCCGGGTACACAGCCCGGAAGCGGCCCTAGCACAAGCTAGGCCGGTCAGACCGCCCCCTAAGGCCAGTCAGACCTCCTCCACTCAGAAAGAAACCTAGAGCACCAAGTTCTAGATTTCCCGACAAACCCCGATACGCATAGACTTTGAGCATCCGACAACCGATATGATCGCGCAACCCATCCGTTAGCCCCTCTTAATAGAACGGCTATCGAACCTATAATCCGGTCTCCCACCAAACTCCGTGAGACCGGTAAAATAGGAAACCCTAGCTAGGCATGCCTTTGCCTTGAGCAATCCTTGCCGGACTTGATGAACATATCATCCAAGTCCCATCGCTTCTCATTGCTCTTCTTAGCTTATCATCAACTCCACTTGAGCTTGATGACGATCTTCATCCTCGCTTCTATCTCGATCCTCTCTCGATCTTCGGAAGCTTGATGAAGTCCAATTGGTAGCTCCCCATGCATCAAGTATGGGAGGCTTTTCTCTTTTCATCTTCTTCACCGGTTCACCACCAAGGCTTGAACCGCAAGCATCAAGTTCATGAGTCCTCACCATGCTCGACTTGATCTTGCTCTTCCATTTGGCACATATGAATAACTCGATTCATCTCTTGCCACCATATGGATCTAACCCCAACTCACTCTCAAACACATAGCATATGGGTTAGTCCATAAGCCTAAATCGACAATCTCATACCTTTGTCACTTGGTCCATCTACCGCAAGCGACAAAGTCTTCTTTGCTTGATTTTCAACTTTCTTCAATCCAACTTATGGATTTAATCTTCAATCCTTTAGCTCAACATATGAGCCCATGGATCCTAACCCCCCAACACACTCTATCACAAAGCAAATGGGTTAGTCCATAAAACATTATTGATGAAAATATACCTTAGTCATTTGAACCACTCAATGACTTAGCCTTCACGCTTATCACCAATCTTCTCGAGTCCAACTCATAGACTTCTTCTTGTTCTTCACTTAGCTCAACTCATGAGCTTCGCACACCTCGATCATCTTTGAGTTCACTCCTTGAACTACAATCTTGATCATCCGAGGTCTTCTTCTCTCTAGCTTCTTCTTGATCACATGAGCATCACCTAGAGCTCATTGATCTTGATGCAACTCTTTTGATCTCATGGCATTCTTCAATGAATCCATGCTCTATCAACCATTACATTACCTATGGAACAACTTTCAAACGATTCTCAACATAATTGTTAGTCCATAGGTATTGTCATTAATTACCAAAACCACACTTAGGGGCTATATAAACCTTCAATCTCCCCCATTTTGGTAATTGATGACAATCTCACTAGAGGGTTATTGTGAGAACCCTAGTTCTAGCGTTAGTCGAGAGAGGCGTGAGGTGGGGTCAGATCAACTCGCGATGCTGAGTTGATCCGAACCTATCGAGCTACGTCGAGAGTTTAATCGAGAGGGGGAGAAAGTTTTTGTGCATTCGCATGTCATGTGCATTACTCATGGCATTCAGTACTCATACGCATTGGAAATGAATATAATTGAAATTGAAACTTTATTGATTAAAGAAATAGTACAATTGTTAATGATACAACACTATCACAATGAATGATGAAAAAGAAATAAAAATTACATAACGCAATGTTCTACCTATACAAGGTCTAAAACCCTAACTCTTGAGTCTTCAAGTCTTCGAAATCTTCAAGTCCTGAGCTGTAGTGAAGCATCGGGAACCAAAGGGGGAACCCTTCGGGAATGTTGGCGGTCATCCAGGGTCATCGAGTATGGGGCTCTCGAGACCGTTGGGGAATCGTGCCATTGCTGTAGGAGGCAAGGGTTTCGAAATAAAAATTTTTGAAAATGATTTTGAAATAGGTTTGGTCTTATCGGCACAGTTCCGCCGACATCCGCAGGGTTAGCTGCGGGGGCAAAATAGTGCCGACGACCTAAAATAATTTTTAGTTTTCGAAAATAGTTTTGTAAAACATTTTGTTTTTCAAAATGTCCAAGGGCCACTTTGGCTAAGACCCTCATCGGACAAACATAATATTTTATATTAGGGATAAAAGAGGTGAGAAGAATGTCGAACCCCAGAATTCGTAATAGAGAGTCTTAAGTAAAACCACCCGTTAAGTCGAAACGTCAACCCCGACCTCAACTCCTGGGGATTAATCCCAAGAAGAGTGGAGTGATATGGCTCCGAATAGCCCGAGACGTCAACCCCGAACTTTCCCCGGCAAACTAATGCACGGATCAAGTAGGGTGATATGGTCTCCTCACTCTGTTCTTACTGAGCCGGAACATCAACCCCGAACTCGTCCCGGCAAATTAATGCTCGGCTGGAGTAGAGTGATATAGTTCCCAATCTCTCAGTAGCAGAGTCGCTTCACAGGGGTGATCAAACCTAATAACTCTATGATAGGAACTCTGAAATCCTACCCACAACATGTGCTTCATCAACATACACGCAGGGCACATGAGCAGGCGCAAACAACCAGATTTCACAGCAGTAACTCTACGACCGAAACTGCAATATTATAAGTTTGAAACTTAACAAACATATATTCACACAAGGATCCGAAGGTCCTAATACACACAGTGGAAGAGTATTAGCGACTACGAAGCCAAAACGGTGGAGCCAAAAGTGGCAGCGAAACAAACCAAACTGCCAACCCCAGGGGCAGGATCACTGCCTGGGATTCCCAGCGTCTAGGCGTCGTCGATGTCGAGTTCTATATAGAAACCACCCTCAGGAGGGGCGGTTTCCTCTGCAACAAAAATATCAACAATAGCAGGGTGAGTACAAAATTGTACTCAGCAAGACTTACAGTGCGGAAGTAGTAATAGACGTGCCAGGTACCAACAAAAGGGGTATTTGTGGACTAATTTGCAGAAAGCCAATTTTACCTTTGTCAATATGAAAAGTCGACTACCAGAATACTTTTAAAAGGGGACAAGTCGAACACTTCCGATCAGTCCTTACTGCAGATCACCACACCTTAGATACCTCGACCCATCCTCGACCACCCTGGGAGGAAGCTGTCGCTAACCACGTCCTTAGAGTTGGCAAGTTTTAGAGTTGGTTGTACTTGTCTAATTCGATGCAAAATCTTACCAAGTTGTCCATAACCGCGGACACGGCTGTTCAAACAGTTCAAACCCTGCAGGGGGGTACATCTTTACCTACACGCATTGATCGTCTCTTAGTGCTAGGCCAATCACACACTTCACGAGGTGTGCTAGCAGAGGGTGATCAATCACGACCGTTACAATGCTGTCGACCTAGGTATGAGCCACCCGTACGGGCTAGTCCATGTGCATCAGTCCGGCCGCAAACTACGACACGGTCCCATACGTTGTGAATCGAGGTACATCTCCGGTCTCCCAGACCGTGTGTCCACCCCACCCTTATATGAGACCACACACCACAGTTCCTTTTTCACGCACACGCAAATGGAAACGGCAAACTAATGCAGCTCATACACTAAGTCTAAGCAAATTAGTGAGTCGTGGGTGGCCCCATAATCCACCCGTGTAGAAGTACGCGAATCTTGGTTCGAAGGGACACCGGTTACCGGTCCTTGCAGGAAGACGAGACAACCCACCATGCTCCCAGCCATGGCCTCTCGTCTAAACCCAGATATGATTAAGCAAGTTCATTAATTATCCCGGTGAACACCCACCTACCACGTAACCCATCCAATAGCGTGAATTTGCCTGCCATCCAAGAAATTATGACTCGACAAGTCTAAGCATGTCTAAGCATTAGTAATATAGCAAGCATTAACACAGTATACACTATTCTACCATTCTAGATAGGTTAGGATGGTGGTGGAGTTGTTTAAGCGACAAGGTGAGTCTTATTCATCAGACTAGGGTTTTGCTTAACGGAAAAATAACAGTTGAACGCATGTGATAATGAATTTTAAAACAACTAATACTTTGCAAATAGTAGGAGTTTTGCAATGTGACCAAAGGGGCTGCTTGCCTGGTTGCTCTGCAATGGAACCCTACTCGTGATCGAGGTGGCTTTCTTCTGGATTCTCCGGTTCTAACGAGGAAGAACAAAAACACCGGAAACGAAAAGGGCATAATAGTAAATACCTAAATGCTGAACATCGGCATGAGATGACATGCATGCTATGACGTAGAGGATGCAAAATAAGGACTAATGCAAGTGGAATCAATTTAATCGGAGTCCGGACGCATAAAATATCACGATCCGAAAATCCTCCGGCTAATTGGAAACCCTAATTTGAGTTTTTAGTAAATTGTATTATTCCTAGCATGCAAACATGGATTAAAATGATGTTTTTGAATAGATCTTCTTTTTCTGAACATTTTGATATATTATTTGCATTTTTCTGATTAACGATGAATTTTTTATGAATTTTACAAGATTTAAACCATTTTTACCCCTTTGTTGTATTTTTCTCCGAAAAATAATATTTAAATTAATTAAAAGCACCAGAGGCTGACATGTGGGCCCTACTGGTCAACTTTGACCAAGATTGACTAGGTCAATGACAGATGGGGCCCACTGTCATTGATTTGCCCTTTTTATTAATCTTTATTTTTAGTTTCTTACATGTGGGGGCCACTGGTCATAGAGACATCTTCAAATTTATTGCAACAGTGCAATTAACACAGTGTTTAAGAGGTATTAATGATGTCTGAACTATTAATCACAGGATTAATGAGTTAATCATTAGTTTGGAGTTAATGATGTCGGTTAGTAATTAATGAAACCAGGGACATATTTATTAGCCATGATTTCCAGCCATTAGCATTTATGGAGTGCTTTTAATCACCGAGCACTGATTAGGCGCCTTAATTATGTCCTAGCGACATAATTAAGGACTTTTAAGTCCTTGCTTCAACCGGCCGGGGCTCAGTCCGGTGCGGGGCTGCTCGGGGTGGCGCCGCCGGAGCGACGGAGTCCCCGGGGAGGATCAAGACGGCGGCGCGACGACGGGACCTACCGGTGGAACGATGGCGCTTGGCTCCGGCGGGGAGGCTCGGGTGGAGGCGGTGCTCGGGCGTCCGACAGGAGCAACGGGGCAGGTCACCGGAGGCGCGGTGGAGCGGGGAAGGCCGGGGCGGCTTGGGTGGCTCCGGTGAGCTCCTCGGGAGGCGAGAACCGAGGCGAGCGGAGGCTCGGGCGAGCGCGGCGGGGTGGAAGGGAAGGAGACCGGCGGCGATGGCTTGAGAGCGGAGCGGCGCAAGGGGGCGGCGCGGCGAGCTCACGGGAGGGCGGGGTGGTGCGGAGGCGCGCGGTGGGGGATGGGGGCTAGGGCGGCGACGGATGGAGGGAGGGCTCCGGCGAGCTCCGGCTCGGGATGGGGCCGAGTAGGTGGTGGCGAGGCGCGGTGAAACGGGGGAGGAGACCGGCAGCGACCGGGCTCGGGTGGAGGGGCTCGGCGCGGCGACTGGAGGAGGGCGGGCGCTGGGGCTTCGGTGTGGTGAGAGAGAGAGGAACAGAGGGGGCGGCGGGAGGATAGGGATGGGGGCAGCCGAGTAAGGGGATGAGGATGGAGGCTGCAGTGGCTTAGAGAAGAAGTAAGAAGGGAGGCGGTGGCGGGCTGGGCCGGAAGGGAGAAGGAGATGGGCCAAGCCCATTCGGCAGGGGGAGGGAAGGAAAGAGGGTTTAGATTTTTAGGGTTTTTAGGTTTTGCAATTTGAATTTTCTTCGTTTCATAATTCCAATCCATCAAACCCCTGTTTTCTTGAACATTGCTTCTCAAATCAATCCTAACCTATTTCCTTGTCTTTGTTTTCTTTTGCACTTGCTTTGAACTTAAAATGGATCACTAGAATTAGGCCCAAAATATGAGGTTTAGATTTGGATCGAATCGGAATTTAGGGTTTTGTCGAGCATTTCAAAAATTCAAAAACTTACTCACTTTTACGGTTCATATGATCATGCCATGAGATGCACATTACAAAGTTAATAAACTAGGGACGTTACAAAGAATAGTAAAATAATTTTATTTTTCCTACACTAAATTGCCTCCATGATTTTTGGGTTGAAAGGAAATTGTCTTTATAAAACAAAGAGTAGATAAGGCAACCGTTGAATAAAGCAACCATTCATCAAATGAATATCCTTTAGCCACACTCTTTGACCATAGTCAGATTCCATGAAAAAAAATAAGGCAGCAGCCATCGAGTGAGCTCCCAGGCAGCCAACAAAAAGTATCTTAGGTTGAGTAGCTTAGCAAGTAAGACAGCCCCAAGCAAATATCAGCTAAGCCATATCCACCAGCTTGTAAAACAAGCAAAGAAGCTGTAGCAGCCGGCCAAGAGTAAGCATGAGGTGACAGTGCTAGTACCAAGGAGAGCATCAGTAGAAGGAGCTCAAAGGTAGCTGAATAGTGCAACCTCCATTTCTAAACCGCATACACCCGACCAGCACGCACACAGCAGCATATCCTGTAGGAACCAAGCTCCAGGAAACCAAGGACCTCAAGAACAAGGGGTGTGAAGAGGAGAAGGCCACCAAGGATCAGAGGAAGAAGAAGAGAAAGCCACCAGGACATAGGAGAGTAGAAGGAGCCAGCGTATCACCATTTCATACCGAAACAAGGTAGGAAATCTTTGAAGTATACAAAACCTCGCATATGCATATCTAATAGATTAGCAATAGCAAGGACCCTCAGATTTTTAGTAAGGCAGTTATAGTATCTGTTCTTATCCTTTGGCACTAAAAGAATGTCTCAAACAAATTCTCAGCTAGAGTTCATCATTAGGTTTTTATTTAGGCAACCTGAGTGTAGGAAATCTGTTCTTATCAGATTTCTATTTTCCATACCTTTCTCAATTCTCTTAGAGAGATTATCACCATAGCAATCAAGGCAACCGAATAGGCATCATAAGTAATATATGTTCTTACCATTTTTCTCGAGTTCCTTCAGTTTTAGCCATCACAAAAATGAGCTAAGAAACAAGCATTAGTAACCAGTATTTGTGCTCATCAGTTCTGTGGACCAGATTGAGCATCTGTTCTTCAGTAAATAGAATTGGTATATAGATGTATAGGACATCCAATCCCATGATCAGATAAGCTATCATCAGAATAGACTATAGGTTAAGATATATAGCATGCTAATCAGTTCAATCACAGAGACATCTTCCTTAGTTAGCAAGAATCAAGCATAGGTCTGTTCTTATCAGTGTAGAAACCACCATAAGATAGATCATGCAGTAGCTATTCTTAATAACCTGAGTAAGCAAGCAGGTATACGTACATCACTACCACGCAAGCCAAAAATCAATGTCAAATTGGCATCTATTCTTACCAAAACCCGAAGAACCTAGCATATCTCTTTTCCCAATTGGGACAATCACAGAATTGACCTCACCATTTCTAATTGGCTTAACCAACCAATAAGGAACCCTAAAAATTGGGGGAAAAAGAGGAGAGAGTGGGTAAGGAGGCTTACCGGTTGGAGAAGACACCGAGCACGACGGCGCGCCACCGGCGAGAGGCGGGCCGACGGAGCTTTGGGGCGGAGCTGCGACGCCGGCCACAGCCAACCCGGGCGGCGGCCGAGGCGCACGGCTCTCAGGAGGCGACCTCAGGCAGCGCGGCGAAGCGACCAGCGGGCTACCGAGGGTAGCGGCGGGCCGCGGGAGCGAGCCCGGGAGAAACCTCACCGGCGGGGCAAGGCCTGAGCCCTAGGCTCGAGGCGACAGCGTCCGGGGGCCATGGGGCGGCGCCGAGCGGAGCAGCCGTGAGCGGAGCGGCCGAGTGGGCGGCCATAGGTAGAGCAGCGGGGAGATCCGAGCAAGGCGACGGAAGGGAGTGCCAGGGCGGCGCCGGTGTCGGCCAAGACCGGCGGCGGCGGCACATGGAAGAGAAGGGAGATTGGGGAGAGAAGCCAAGGGCACCGGCTTGGACCTAAAGGGGCCGGCCGGAGGGTGGTTAAGGGAAATGGAAAAAAACAAAAAGAGAGAGAAAGAATGAAAGAATGACCTATTGATGAAAAGAAAGATTATATTAAAATTGTATATATACATATATATATGTATTTATGTCTCCAATTTCTTTAAAACAGTCAAAAAAAAGGAAACAGAAGAAAAAAAAAGGTATATGTATATGTGCGTGAATGTAGATTAAGGAGTGATTTGGAAATTGAAACCAATTGTTATCTTTAAAATGGTTCCTTCCTAAAAGAAAATTTAAGACTAGCTAAACTATAAACTATTTTTAAACTAAGCGATATGAATTATTCTTTAAAAAAAAAGAGAAGAGGGGATTAAGCTCTAAGTTAAATTTTCTTGAGGTATTAGTTAATTCTCTAGATTAAAGTTAATGGATTAATAAAAATGCTAAAGTAATCAAAAGTTGAGCAATGTTGTCACATAAAAGTTAACATGAGAATTAAAATACTTAACGCTTGAATAATTCTTTTAGAAAATTCTAAATCCTCTAAGGAATATTAGAAAATCCACAATTAAAATTCTTCAAGCGGATTTTAATACATCATTCTCGCATATATGCATAATGCATGTCATTTGCATTCATGCTCGGAAAATTTCTGGATAAGTCCTTATCGGACTTTATTATCTTTTTATCAGAAGCCGGAGTTCAGCAGTCAGGATCGTCGAACTCCACTACCTATCCGTTACCAGGCAAGTCCAGTTTCTTGTTCATGTCCGTTGAGAATGTTTTTCAAAATTTCCCTCTTGTCTATAACATGCACAAAAACCTATTTTCTAAAGATCAAGCAATTGTTGTTTTATTTGGATCGCCGGTTTTTGGGCGTGATCTTGGTGGGTGGTGAAATCCTGGAAAGGGTGCTGGAGGCACATTGGAAGGTGGATTTCATCACACGGGAATGTTTCATATAAGGTTAATGCAACCAATGATCGATTGTGCTTAAGGGCCGTAGTGATCGCGCATACCACATACCCTGTATGGGCGAGGCTGAGCTAAAGTACCCTTTACCCTAGGTCTATACTCCCCCGGGAAAGGAAGACCTCAATAGTTGTATCCGGAGTATCAACTATTGGGAAGGTGGCGCTAGTCGTTGGCTATCCACAACACGTTGTATCCGGAGTATCAACGTGAGACTGGTAGTCCTTGCCCATAGTGCAGGACTGCGACGCGGGGTATAACCGAGTGGGCGGCGAAACGGCTCTGTGATTTGACGGTCTGGTAGTGCATGTGACGACATGAACTCCATGACTATTGATCGTTTGTGGGTACAGTTGTGCACCTCTGCAGAGTGTATTGAATCGTGGCATTGTCACTCCGTGTTCCCGGTTGGAACTGCGAACCCGGCAAGAAAGGGATTCATCGGGAATCCTAGCAGCTTGTGAGACAGGAGATCATTAGTCTCTTTAACTAAAACTTGACTCCCTTACCTTACAAAATTGCATTGCTTTTGGAGAACGTTGTCGTTCTCAGTAGTTAGTGCATCAAACACCTTTTTGCTATCCCTGGACTTGTTGAGTACCTTTTGTACTCATCCCTCTATCTAATTCCTTCGAGTAGACTGTGAGCCGACGACGGAGGAGGAGGTGGTCTACGTTGAGGTCGACGAAGAAGTTCCCGAGGAGCAGGCGACGACGAAGGAGGATGAAGGCGTCGACTACTACGTCGAGTTCCGCGACGAAGACAACGTCGAGTAGAGTAGTAGGTCGTAAGAGTGGTTAGGTGTAGTTAAGACTTTTGCTGTAACCGAACAATAACGGTTTTAAATTCCCCGTACTTTTGGGAATATGTTGTAAGACTTATGTTGTATTTCGAGTTTGTGAATTATGTTTGTATCATATGGACCGCTGCAATGCTCCTGTTGTGCCACTCTGTGACAGGTGGTATCAGAGCAATTGTTGAGACCTCTAGGCATAAAAGTCTAGTTAGGAGACCTGTGAACCCTAGGGATGAAGTTGGAACCTCTATAAGGACTATCCTCATCTATATTTTTCTTTTAACAAGGATAAATGTATTATTTTCAAACAACTTTTCTATTGTTATCTTTAGAAATACCTAAGATTGTGGAGTAATTTAAATTGTCCAAGAAAAAGATAGCAACATATCATACTCATACTTACTTTTTAATCTCTAAGAAGTTTAGAGATTTCAGAAGTAAAAGGAATAAACATGATAAGGATATAGTTGTAAGGAACTAGGACATAAGGTTAGAACCCTAAGTATCGATAATGAAATATTTGTTTTTGTTTTTGTTCTGGACACTGTAGATAAAGAGCACATAGGTTATCACGATTTATGAAATTGGGTGCCTTCTTGGAATTATGGATCTTTTCGGATTTTTGCATGAGTGCTTAGTGTGTTATGAAGATAAAAGCTTAGTATATGTCGTTGAAGATTATATTATTAAGCTTTGCTTCATATCACAATATAGGTGAATGGCGAGTCCAAGCGAGGAAACCCTAAGGTTGATGGATGAGCAAGCTCAGAAAGAAGTGGAAGAGAAGGCCAGGATGGAAGCTGAGCAGAAGGCGAAAGCTGATGCAGCAAGTGGAAGTGGAGGCAACGGTATACCTCCACCACCACCGAGGTACAGCATCGAAGAAGCTTTCATGCAATACATGCGCCAGATGGAAGAGGATCGGAAGGCCAGAGAAGAAGAAAGGAGAGAGAGGCGCATTTTTCTTGAACCTTTTATTAGGTCTTCCACCATTTTCATATGCCACGTGCATGTCGGTTTCCCCTACAAGATTAGGCTTGCAAGAACGAGAGGAAAACGATGCAAGTGAACATAGCAAAGCAAGCATATCATCATTTTGACTAGACAATTTAATCCTAGATGACATGCTAGAGCAATTACATGAAAGAAACTCATTCTTCCAAAAATTGTAATTTTCCTTAAGCTTGTCAATAACAAGCAAGGCATCCTTAAGCCCACAATATAAGTCATTTTGGGTTGGCCTAAGAATATTATCACACATGCTAACATCACTCACCATGTCGTTACCTTGTGTGTCAAAACACGTTGGTGAGGGTGAAGAAGATGTGGAGGTGGCGGTGGCGCACTCGAGAGTGGAGGCAATTGTGTGCTCTTCAAGATATGATGATGAAGTAGAGCACTCCTCAATTGACTCCTCCGAGAGAAGATTATCCTCATCATAATTGAACCCATTAAATCTTTCTTCAAGAGTGGTCCAAATTATGTGAGCGTCCTCAAGAGGCATGATCGACTCCATCGCCTCAACACTCAAAGCATCGAATATAGCATTAGTAGCTTGAGCATTGAGATGTAGGTTTTTCTCTTCCTCAATTGATAGGTCATTATCCCAATCGCTTGGAGGAGAAAAACTCACATCTACAACTCACTCGAATTGGGGACCCATGTCCCGAAATCTATTTAGCATGCGAGTTCTGCATATATAATAATTTGTGCCATCTAGTAAGAGAGGATCAATGCGCACAAAATTATTAATCGACATCTTTACTCTCTAGGCGGCGAAGCCCTAAAAGAGAGACTTGGCTCTGATACCAATTGAAAGGATCTTAATGACTAAGATGTCGCCTAGAGGTGGGTGAATAGGCAATTAAAACTTCTAATCAATTATAGCCAATTTAAATGCGGATTTAAACTATTGGCTATTGACAAGATAATCCCCCACACTAGAACTTGATTCAACTAGTGCAATACCAACCTAAACAAGTGTATATGATTTCAAGGCTAGGTTGATCAACAAGCAATACTAAAAGGCAAGCAATTCAATTCTATACAAGATGTATACTATAGTACGAATGAATTGCAAGAATAAAATGCGATATGTAAAGGAGACAAGGGACAAACGATTTATGACCTGGAGTTCGAATATCCACCGATATCCTACGTCTCCGTTTGAGGACCCGATCACACTTGATCAAGGGTGGGCTCCCTCTCAAGCCACTTCCTCTCGAGTACTCTCCGGAGTCTCCTCGACCACTACGGTTAGCTCCTTTCTCCACTCCCGGAGATGGCGAGCTCCAAAGCCACTTCACAATTCCTCGGGCCTTTTCACAATTCTTCACGAAGAGATCACCGAGCTCTCAACCACCAAGCCGTCTAGGAGTCGGTGGCCTCCAAGAGTAACAAGCTCTCGGACACGCGCTCGAACACAATCGACGCCGAATGCTCAAACTCACGCAACTAATGCGCTAAGTGTAGGCTACCAAAGCACCACACACCTCTCACACTTCTCTCTTTCTTCACTTAGCCACAAAGGCTTTGACTCTCACAAATCAACTTGAGAGAGGAGAGGAGAGCACTAAAGTGTGGAACACAAAGTTACAACACTCCACCACCACTAGCACAAAGCAAAATGAGCAGCCCCTCCCCACTAGGAGAGCAAGGGGTATAAATACCCCTCTCCCAAAAACTAGCCGTTGGATTTGAATTAACACATCCGGACATTCCGGGCCTAGCCCCGGAATGTCTGGATGTACAAATCCAGCAACACCAAACTAGCCGTTGGGAGCACTCCAGCACATCCAGACATTCCGGGCCTCAGCCCCGGATACTCCGGATACACAAAAACAACACGTCCAGACATTCCGGGGTAACATCCCCAGACATTCCGGATGCACAAACTCCCGGACAAACCGGGAAACAAACTCCCCGTCATACCGGGATTACATCCCGGACATTCTGGACCAACACCCCGGACACTCCGGGAACCTGGCCGAGAGCAGCACACAGCGGCTCTACTGCGCCCGGACACTCCGAGTACCCAACTCGGATGCACCGGGAATACAACTCGGACGCACCGGGAATACAACCCGGATACTCCGGGACTACCCGGACTCTCCGGGTACACAGCCCGGAAGCAGCCCTAGCACAAGCTAGGCCAGTCAGACCGCCCCCTAAGGCCGGTCAGACCTCCTCCACTCAGAAAGAAACCTAGAACACCAAGTTCTAGATTTCCCGACAAACCCCGACATGCACAGAGTTTGAGCATCTGACAACCGATATGATCGCGCAACCCATCCGTTAGCCCCTCTTAATAGAACGGCTATCGAACCTATAATCCGGTCTCCCACCAAACTCCGTGAGACCGATAAAATAGGAAACCCTAGCTAGGCATACCTTTGCCTTGAGCAATCCTTACCGGACTTGATGAACACATCATCCAAGTCCCATCGCTTCTCATTGCTCTTCTTAGCTTATCATCAACTCCACTTGAGCTTGATGACGATCTTCATCCTCGCTTCTATCTCGATCCTCTCTCCATCTTCGGAAGCTTGATGAAGTCCAATTGATGAGGACATCTCCCACGCTATCATCCAAGGACCAATCACCCGTTCCCGTGCCCGACGACTTAATCATGAGGTGCGTTCATTTCTTGCTATCCATAATTATGTGGCTAAGGATGGGATGCTACTTAATGGTGATATTTTGATTCTTAGGAACATGGGAGAAGCACCACTGGACCAGCCACAAGAGGATGAGGCGCCACCCCAAGTCAAGTCGGACTCCACTTCAACACCGAATTCGGTTCGGTTTTCAGCAGACAACACCTACATAAATGGGGCATAACTTTCTCATACGGAGTCTGATTGAAGAGTTCTTATACGCGTTGGAAAGATAACAATGACACCTTTCCAATGGATCTAATGCCACGTCATGAATAATTACAGAGACGTTGGAATTATCAGAATAATTTGTCAGGTGCTGCGACACCGTTTTGGGCCACTTTGGGCCTTGTTTTCGTTTCGGGTTTTAAGCCCAGGTTTAGGGTGAGACTCTCAAAAATCCTAGGTATAAATACTCTTTAGCCGTCATTTTTTAGGGTGGGTTTTGCTTAGAATTATTTTGCCATCGTAGTCTCGCTGATTTCATCAGTTTGTAGAACCCCACTTCGAGTAATCAAACAATCATCTCATTTGTGAGATTGCTTCTACTGTGTTCTTGCTTGTGTTCTCGATTTGCATGCAGGGATAAGCCTTCTTGGGGAGGTCAACCGCGTTCATGCGTGGTTGATAACCAACGGAGCTGTGGTGTAGCAATCGCAGGGTTCGGATCAGTTTTGATTGGAAGCCGGATCGTCAATGTTGAGTTCTCCACAATCGTGATTATCCCTTCCTGACGGAAGATCAGGCACCCCTGTGCGCATCAAGTGGTATCAGAGCTTCGGTTGCCCGTCAGGTATCATTGTATCCAATTAGTTTTGCCATCGTCCCAGAACTCCAGATATAGCAAAAAAAATTGTAGTCCTCTAGGGCATGTCACCTTAACTGTCCGAGAGCTCCGAACCGTTGCAATTTCGTCACAGTGTTGTATTGCTGAGTTTTGATTCATAGTCGATGTTAGGTTGCTGGTTTAGACTTGTATTCTTAGTCACAAGCCGTTACTTAGGGTTTGAGATATCCGAATACAACTCTGAACCCTAGTCGGAGTCGATTCCATAGTGCCTCGGTAAAACAGCCATAACTTTGTCATACGAACTCCGTTTGAGCTCTACCACCCGGCAAAATGATCGGAATGAAAAGTTGCATCTGATCCCGACTGACAACATCGGTTTTGACAAAATTTTTGAGGCCAAATTCACCTTAGAAAATAGAGTTCTGGAAGTTTTAATCCCAGGTAGTCTATTTTTTTCCTTTCGCCTGATTCTTTGAGCACTTTTGTGAAAAAAAAGAAAATAGAAGAAAAAAATAAGAAAAAAATAAGAAAACAAAAAAAGAAGAAAAAAAGAAGAAAAAAAAGAAGAAAAAAAGAAGAAAAAAACCCTTTCGGTGCTGTTTGGTACTTTGGTATACTTTTGTGCTTATACTCGTTTCTAGGAACACGTTTAGGCTAGCAACTGAGACAAGTACCTTGAATTATTATTTAGCTTTACTAACTGCTGTTGAACTTTGCTAATCCTTGCTACCAAATTGACCTTCCAAGCTCCACTCTCTTCTGATCAGTACAGTTTCAACCCGGCAATCGCTACACTCACATCTTCAACGGTATCACAAATAAGCCACCGGTTGTACCACCTGCTACGTTGGTAAGAACTTTGCAAGGGCGTGGTTAGACGCTTGAGTGAGAGCGACTCCACATCCTAGTAGTTCGTAGGAGCTTTATACATTTGTGTGTTCCTTGTTTTCACTAACCATGATAGGATCACCAGCGGCACATCAAGATGATGGAGATGAATGTGTTTCTAAATTAGAGCTTCAAACGATGCTGCGAGATATCAAGGCAAATATTAGCAAGAGCAACCAAGATAATGAGCATCGATTAGAGAGGATAGAGAGGAGTATCGCTACCCTCATCACCAGGATAGATAACCTAGAGAAGCAGCCACCTTCCGATAGAGCTGAATCGGAGGATCTCGAGGCGGATGACACTGATCAAGATGAGGATGAGTATGACCGAGCTACCGCCAGAGCAGGACTTCCAGCTGGAGGTCGCCCCGCTCCTCACGCGGCACATCAAGAACGACGACAGCCATGCCGACAAGGTAGGGGAGGTAATGACACAAATCCTCGTCCTAGACGTGTACATGATGATTATTATGCTAATGTTAAGTTCAGTATACCATCTTTTTCTGGTTCCTATGATGCTGAAGTTTATTTGGATTGGGAGATGACAGTCGAACAAAAATTCAATTCCCATCTAGTTCCAGAAATTCATAGAGTTAGACAAGCCACTAGTGAGTTCACTGATTTTGCTATCATTTGGTGGAATGAATTAGTAAAAGCTGGTTTAGCACCGGATACATTGCCTAGGTTAAAGAGAGCTATGCATAGTAGATTTGTTCCTCCCACCTATAAATGTGAAATGCGCAAAAAATTGCAGCGCTTAAACCAAGGAAATAGATCTGTTGAGGAGTACTACCAAGAGCTACAAATAGGAATGTTGCGTTGTGAAGTAGTTGAGGATGACGAGGATAAAATGGCAAGATTCTTTGGGGGATTAAAGCGTGAGATACAAGACATAGTTGACTATAAGGATTATAATTCTCTCAATAGATTATTCCAACTTGCTATGTTGGCAGAAAAAGAATTGCAGGGAAGGCAGCAAAAGCCAAAGAGCAATTTCGGCGACACAAGATCGACGCCTGGAACGGCCAAGTCAGCTCCACCTCCTCCAACACGGTCTGCTGCCCCCTACATAGCTAGGGCGCGTTCAGCAGCACCGGCATCATCACAAGCACCAAAGGAGAAGAGTAAATCAGCAAGTTCCCCTGCCCCGGTAAAGAGCTCTTTCATCGGTTTGCTTCCACGGGCCGCTCCCCCGGGACTATCTGCCATAACTGCAAAGGGAAGGGCCACTTTATGAGGGATTGTCCAAGTCTGCGACAGACATTCCTTGCTACAGAGGATGGTGGGTATGTTAGTGCTACTGATGTTGAGGATGATTCTACCATTGGGGCCTAACCATGCAGGTGACGATGAGACGGGAAGTGACGGCGAGGAGATTCTAGGCACTGCCGCCACAGAGAAATACCAGGCATTAATTGTACAATGCGTGTTGAGCACTCAAGTGGAGCAAGCGGAGACACTACAACGACATAACTTGTTCCAAATGTACCTCATTGTCAAGGACCGTCGTGTTCGCGTCATAATTGATGGAGGAAGCTGCAATAACTTGGTGAGCTCAGATTTGGTCACCAAACTTGGCTTGACCACACGTCCACATCCTCATCCATATCATATTCAGTGGTTCAACAATAGCGGTAAGGTTAAGGTAATACAATCTGTGAGAGTGCACTTTTTCATTGGTACATACCATGACTTTGCTGATTTCGATGTGGTTCCTATGCAAGCATGCTTACTTTTATTAGGACGTCCATGGGAATTTGACACCAATGCCACCCATCGTGGTCGAAGTAATAAATACACACTTATGCATAAGGGAAAGAAAATTACTTTACTTCCTATGACACCCACTGAAATTATGCAATGTGAGAAAGAGGGTGTTGAAAATAGCAAGAAGGAGAGTGCACTGCAATCTGAAAATCAGCAAGTTGCTAACACCGTTTTCCTAACTAAGAAAGAGAAGAAAGTAACTAGCTCTAAGTCTGAGGGAATTAAATTGAAGGGGGGTGTTATGCTTGCTACCAAATCTGATCTTATTGATACTAATGAGCTTGCTTCTCCTTTCTATGCTTTGATATGCAAGGAGCATTGTTTTCATTTGATGATACTTCTAGTTCTTTGCCTCCTGCTGCCATTAACCTTTTGCAGGAGTATAAGGATGTGTTTCCAGAGGAGATAACCCCGGGGCTGCCACCTATTCGAGGTATTGAGCATCAAATCGACTTAATCCCGGGAGCAACATTGCCAAACCGTGCTGCATATAGAACAAATCCAGAGGAGACTAAAGAAATTCAGCGCCAAGTCCAAGACCTTCTGGACTGTGGGTATGTGCGCGAGAGTCTTAGCCCATGTGCTGTTCCTGTTCTTTTAGTTCCTAAGAAAGACGGTAGTTGGCATATGTGTTGATTATAGAGCCATTAACAATATTACAATAAGGTATCATAATCCTATTCCTAGGTTAGACGACATGCTTGATGAGTTGAGTGGTTCTATCATTTTCACAAAGATCGACTTGCGTAGTGGGTACCACCAAATTAGAATGAAATTGGGGGACGAATGGAAAACAGCTTTTAAAACTAAGTTCAGTTTATATGAGTGGTTAGTCATGCCTTTTGGATTAACTAATGCACCTAGCACTTTCATGCGTCTTATGAATGAAGTTTTAAGAGTATTTATTGGTAAATTTGTGGTGGTCTACTTTGATGATATCTTGATATATAGCAAGTCTAATGATGAACACTTGAACCATTTGCATGCTGTTTTTAATGCATTGAGAGATGCATGCTTGTTTGGTAATCTTGAGAAGTGTGCCTTTTGCACGGACCGTGTCTCTTTTCTTGGCTATGTTGTTACTCCACAGGGTATTGAGGTGGATGAAGCGAAACTTGAAGCCATCAAGAGCTGGCCGACTCCTCAAACTGTCACACAGGTGAGAAGCTTTCATGGACTTGCAGGATTCTACCGGCGGTTTGTGAAGAATTTCAGCACCATCGCTGCCCCACTGAACGAGTTAACAAAGAAGGGAGTTTCCTTCCAATGGGGTCCAGCACAAGAACAAGCTTTTAACATGCTTAAGGAGAAGATTACACATGCCCCTCTACTCCAACTCCCTGACTTTGGTAAGACTTTTGAGCTTGAGTGTGATGCCAGTGGTATTGGGATAGGAGGAGTGTTGTTACAAGAAGGTAAACCCGTTGCTTATTTTAGTGAGAAATTGAATGGGCCAACTTTGAACTACTCTACTTATGATAAAGAGTTATATGCTTTAGTTCGGGTGTTAGAAACTTGGCAACATTATCTTTGGCCTAAGTAGTTTGTCATTCATTCTGATCATGAATTCTTGAAACATATTAGAAGCCAAGCAAAATTAAATAAATGACATGCAAAATGGGTCGAGTTTATAGAGTCATTTCCATATATTATTAAGCACAAATGGGGTAAAGACAATGTCATTGCTGATGCTTTATCTAGGCAATTTACTATGTTATCTCAGCTTGATCATAAAATTTTTAGCCTAGAGACAATAAAAGAGTTATACGCTACTGATTTGGACTTTAAAGATGCTTTTGAAAACTGTAGAGAGGGTCGAATATGGAATAAGTATGTGCTGAATGAAGGATTATTATATCGTGCTAACAAGCTATGCATCCCAGCTAGCTCCATTCGCCTTTTGTTCTTACAGGAAGCTCATGGAGGTGGTTTGATGGGACACTTTGGAGTGAAGAAAACAGAAGACGTGCTGTCTACACACTTCTTTTGGCCAAAGATGCGGAGGGACGTCGAGCGCTACGTTTCACGCTGCACTACATGCAACAAAGCTAAGTCATGCTTAAACCCCTATGGTCTTTATATGCCCCTTCCTATTCCTAGTGTTCCTTGGGAGGATATATCGATGGATTTTGTCTTAGGATTACCTAGGACAAAGTGGGGGAGGGATAGTATATTTGTGGTGGTGGATCGATTTTCTAAAATGGCACATTTTATACCCTGTCATAAGAGTGATGATGCTACCAATATTGCTGATTTATTTTTTAGGGAAATCATTCGCCTACATGGGGTTCCCAACACCATTTTTTCCAATCGAGATGTGAAGTTCTTGAGCCACTTTTGGAGAAGCTTATGGAGCAAGTTGGGGACTAAGTTGCTATTTTCTACTACATGCCACCCACAAACCGATGGACAAACGGAGGTTGTTAATCGTACCTTATCCACAATGTTGCGGGCTGTTTTGAAGATGAATTTAAAGATGCGGGAAGACTGTTTACCTCATGTGGAGTTTGCATATAATCGGTCGGTACATTCTACCACCAAGGTGAGCCCTTTTCAGGTAGTGTATGGGTTTAATCCACGTGCACCAGTTGATCTTTTGCCATTGCCTACTTCTGAACATGTGCATTTGGATGCTAAAACACGTGCTGATTTTATTCTGAAAATCCATGCAACAACTAAAGAGAACATTGAAAAGATGATCGAAAAGTATAAACTTGCTGGTAGTCAGGGTAGGCGACATTTATCCTTTGAACTAGGTGATCTTGTTTGGTTACACTTGAGGAAGGATAGATTTCCAGAACTAAGAAAATCCAAATTGATGCCTCGAGCTGATGGTCCTTTTAAGATAGTTAGGAGGATTAACGATAATGCATACAAGGTTGAGTTGCCAACAGGTTTTGTGGTTAGTCCCACTTTTAACGTTTCACATTTGAAGCCTTACTTGGGAGAAGAAGATGAACTTGAGTCGAGGACGAATCCAATTCAAGCGGGGGAGGATGATGAGGACATCTCCCATGCTACCATCCAAGGACCAATCACCCGTTCCCGTGCCCGACGACTTAATCATGAGGTGCGTTCGTTTCTTGCTATCCATAATTATGTGGCTAAGGATGGGATGCTACTTAATGGTGATATTTTGATTCTTAGGAACATGGAAGAAGCATTACTGGACCAGCCACAAGAGGATGAGGCGTCACCCCAAGTCAAGTTGGACTCCACTTCAATTCCGAATTCAGTTCGGTTTTAGCAGACAACACCTACATAAATGGGGCATAACTTTCTCATACGGAGTCCGATTGAAGAGTTCTTATATGCGTTGGAAAGATAATGATGACACCTTTCCAGTGGATCTAACGCCACATTATGAATAATTACAGAGACATTGAAATTGTCAAAATAAGTCATCACGTGCTGCGACACCGTTTTGGGCCACTTCGGGCCTTGTTTACGTTTCGGGTCTTAAGCCCAGGTTTAGGGTGAAACTCTCAGAAACCCTAGGTATAAATACTCTATAGCTGTCATTGTTTAGGGCGGGTTTTGCTTAGATTATTCTGCCATCGCAGTTTCGCTGATTTCATCAGTTTGTAGAACCCCACTTCAAGTAATCAAACATTCCTCTACGTTTGTGAGATTGCTTCTACTGTGTTCTTGCTTGTGTTCTCGATTCGCATGCAGGGGTAAGCCTTCTTGGCGAGGTCAACCGTGTTTGCACGTGGTTGATAACCAACGGAGCCGTGGTGTAGCGATCGCAGGGTTCGGATCAGTTCTGATTGGAAGCCGGGTCGTCAACGTCGAGTTCTCCACAATCGTGATTATCCCCTCCTGACGGAAGATCGGGCAGCCCCGTGCGCATCATCATGGCTTTGAGATTCTTAATTTTTCTATCCACGTACCTCTGCATGACTTCAGACCATTGCTTTCCTTTGTCCATATTTTCCTTAACAGCCCTTGATTTGTTATAGAAGTAACCAACAGTTCGAATTCAGATTTCATCAACGATGGCAGTTATTGGGAGGCACCAAACACCTTTAAGCATGTCATTGTAAGCTTCTGAATGTTTGTTGTCATTATGCCATATCTTCGGCCATCTGTATCGTGAGCCAGCGACCATTTCTCCACCTTGGGAGCATGTCGGGCGATCCACTCAGAAAGAGTCTTAACTCTCCTACTCGATCCCGCATTAGGATGCACTGTCTGTTGTTCATCCCCTGCGACTGACCACTATACGTTGCTGTTGCGGTCTCAAGTGCTGCCCATATGGCTTGAAACTTTCTCAGTTGATTCTGCATGCACATCTTCTTAAAAGTCTTCATCAAATCCTTACTTTTGAAGCGAGTGAAGAAATTGGCTGCCAGATGCCTCATGCACCACCTGCTTTCAAGATCACTCGACCTATTAGGAGCTGGAGAAGTGTTCTTCAATGTGTTGATTACATTCAGTAGGCCCGCATTATGATCACTTATGATGCACACGTTAGGCCTATCTTGCACAACAGACATCTTCAGATTCACAAGGAACCATAGCTAGCTATCCGTGTTCTCGCTCTCAACGATTGAGTACATTACCCCCATGGATGCACACACTGCCACCTCTACTTCTACTACTTCAACGACGTCCGCTGCTCAAGTTATAAAGAATAAAAGGAGGTCTGTCAAGATCATCAAAAACAAGCGAGGATTCAAGTTCAAACTTTCGGGAGGAGGAACAAATTAAGTTCATGTGACCATGAAGATGTCTTACATGGATTTGTGCTGTATAAGGAGTTCTCCCACGTCACTTTTGGTCTAAGAAGAGTTACAGATCAAGTCCAATAAGTTCTGGACTCTGATTCAGATTCCTGAGACAGCCCTGACTTCAAACTTCTATATCTAGAGCACACAGACTCCAGTTTAGATGATCTTGGACTCTTTGGAAAGCTTATCTTGTGCTCTTTCCAACCTGTTGAAAAACTGCCAAAACAATTCGGGACTATTTCTAAAACAGATCACCTCTTTCTTTATACCCCCTAGGATGCTCTCTTTTGTTTCGGATTTTGTTTAGTTAAGAGTTTGCTACCTTTGCAACTTCGTGTATCTTTGTTTGTGTCCAACAACCAGATCAAGACCATTTTTTGGAACCCCACTCTATCTTGTTCTTCATCCATACTTGCAATTTCAGATTGCTTTATCTTAATTCTTGCTAGTTCTTTCATTGCTCGTGGGGATTACGAACCTCGTGTTTAGGTTGATCGTGCTTCCGGCATTGTCAATAACCAACCGGAGTTGGTTTAGCAATTGCTAAGGCACATCATCATCATACGGTATAGTTGAATCATCAAAGTCATCTCCACAAATTGATAGTTACCTTCTCATCGAAAGATCGGGACACCCATTGTTCTATCAGACTTGATAGTTTGCATGCACTGCGACAGCTAGCAGTAGCATGCCCTTGTACTTTCCCATGAGGAATGTACCATCCATGCAAAGTACCGGGCGGCAAAACTTGAATGCCTCTATTATTTGACTGAACGCCCAGCATACACGATCGAGTATTAAACGACCAGGTACTCCATTCGGATGTGGCGTATCAAGCTTGCTTATGTAAGTGCTAGGGTTTGCTTCTGCTATCTGATGGAGCATTCTTAGGACATAGTTATACCTATCCTCATATGGCCCAGACATCCTCTCTATCACCTTCTGTTTAGCTCTTCTGACCTTGCTATAGCTGACTGGAAACCCAACTGCATTAGCCACGTCTGACATCAGTTCCTTTGGGCCCACTGTTATATCCTCTGATACTAAGTGGTACACTTTCTCCACAGATAAGCAGTAGTGACATTGCGGTGTTGTGTCAATGGCTCTGATGGCTCACATGTGTGATCTACAAGCACCGTTATCTCAAAATTCTTCATAATCCCCATTTCTTGGGTTGCACGCACTCCTCCTGGACAACCCGGACGTGTGCATACAGCCTTTAAAGTTGTTGGGTTTGCCCTTGTTGTTCTATACTCTCGACTGATGGTGACGGCATGTCTAGTGATAGCCGTCTGCATGTCATGCTTGCTTGGGAATTACTATCCAACCATGAGTGTGGAGTCATCAAAGCCAAAGTGTGAGTTGTCCTCCTGCGAGATTGCTAGGCGTTGTATACCTAGTTCATCCATTTCTACCGCTACCGCTGTTTGAGAAGGACCACCACCCCCTCCCTCTTCACTGTCATCAGATTCTTTGTCAGCCTCTTCATCATCATCCAACTCATTTATCATGTTTGGTATGATTTCGTAGCAGTCGATACGACTGGACCAAAACGTACCAACATTTTTGTTCACGATGAACTGATCTTCAACCACCATGGGATTGCCCTCTATCGCCGCCACTGGTTCAGTTACTCCTTCTACGGCAGCAAGTTGTCTCTCTCTAACTTTCACCGGTCAACAACAGAGGCCTCTCAACAAACTTATCATACACCATCGGTTGGCCGTGCATCGCGGCTCCAGGAGTACTTACAAGCCGCATGTACCTAGCCCATGATGCATTGTCGGTCACCTTATGTAGCTCCCAAAAGAGTCAGATAACCCTTCATCTGGACTCCTACACGTTACAGCCTCAATTACAAGCTTCTTGCGCGCTTTCTCCCGATCGAACTCATGGCATATGCACCTCTATGGCGTACCTGGTTTTGAGGCCAGATAAACCCCTGCGTTAATCGTACTGGTCCCATGATCAGTGGCCAGTACACACATATTTTCTTGATAACGTAGTCATACAATACTAGGTTCATTAATAAATAGCCATTATGGTCTTTATTCGTACAAATTGGGCCTATCGGCCGAATTAAAAATTGCAGCGGAAAGATACATGTGGTAGATTGCCCATCAATATGCTGGACCACAGGCAACTGACTGGGGTAACACCCTATGCCTTGTAGTCACTATCGGTATCCTCGGAATGATATTCCTCCTCGTCTGGCCAAACCAACAAGCCAGGTGAGTACATTGAATGTACTCGCAAGCTCTCCTTCAGGGAGATTAATACAGACATATGCATGCACGGTTGCATCAAGAAGATGGCTCTAACCTATGTCTCATGTTGTGTGAGTAGGTAAGTTCTCATTCAAGTAATTAGCTAGATTCTGAAAGCAATTTTCAAAACAAACTCGGCTCTGCCGAACTGCGATAACATAGCTTGTCATCATAGCACTATAGCCTCAGCCATCCATCATGGTATGGCGTATCACTCCTAATGGAAAGTTGGACCTATATCACATAGATTGTTGCTTTCCCGCTCTACCACTCCTCCCGCCTCGCACGGGGCACCCTCAAGTCACCCTGCAAGCTCATCAAGCTTGCGTCCTTAAACCCATATCCCTTTTTGTTTTTTGAAAGCCTAGTCTAACCAGTGTGTGGCCTTGCCAGATTGTGTCCATAACCGAGGACGCGGCTATTCGAATAGATTTTAACACTCTGTAGAGGCTGTACGGCTTTACCCGCAAGATGTAAGTCCCCCTTGTTACCGAGTACTAACGGGTACACTTCAAGAGGTGTACCAACAGGGTTATTACAATGAGACCTTTCCCCCATTTTCATACTTGGGCTGGACTCGCAAGATGAAATCTTACCCAGTCCTACTTTATGCTCGAGTCACACGACACATAGACAGAAATGGATCCCATCTTTGTGTCAAAAAATTTCCTACGTAGCCACGTGGAGGTTCTCTAGGGATAACATCCACCTAGCACTTATCTTCCTACTGCCCACGGGTCCGGACACTAGCACTCGACAGGGTAATTAGTCAAGTCCTTCCCACAAAGGCCATGTGGACGTACGTGGTGAACCTAGTTTAGCAGCACTTAGGTTTGGTCCTTAACTGATCCGAGAAATACTTCACACCAAACCCGAGTCACACGGATTAAACGAGCCACGCTAGGCTACATCTTGAAATAAGACACTCAAGCATTCACCTTCATTTCTAACCCGGATCCAAAACATCTCCATTTTGTTTATGTTTTGATAAAACCTTTTTCGAAAGCATCCGATCCCATGGACATTGCTATCCCTCCAAACACCATTGGACACTACGGTCCATCCCAAGTCCTCATATGAGATTTCTAGGATTCATTTCTTTTTGTGAAAACCTAGTATTTGCTACGGTGGAGCTAAGCCATATACATATATACGCTACCCTAGGTTTCCGATAACTTCCTCAGAATATATATATATATATATATAATATTTCTTAGGGCGACAAGGAAGAAGGGTTGGGCGAGGGTTTCTACAGTATCGGTTATAACTATTGCTACATAAAATACTGGTTTCTAACATATAGCATGCATGTTTTGCAAACAAAATAGTTCTTTCACAAACATGAGATTCAACATGATCAAAGAAGGAGGAGCTTGCCTAGCGATCCCTGGTCCTGGTCTTGGTATGGAGGTGCTTCCGGATCTTCCTTGCGAATGTACGTCACTCCGTCAACTACAGGGTAAAAAGAATTGAATAAACAAAAATGCGAGTAACCCCAAATAAAGACCGAATGATCATGCCTTGGTTGCTAAATGCATGAGACATGATGAATTAGGTGCCTCTTTAAAAGAGTTTTGTTTGAGTTTTGGCAAGCTAGGATTTAGGGTTTTTGCAAGGCATGTACTCATATTTTAGCCTTTAGGGCTTTGGGGTGCTTTGATTTTCCTCATGATTAATATTTAGAAGGTATTGGGTATGGTTAGTAACATTGGAACCATGTTTATAATGTTCTTGACCTCGTCTAGGTTTTTAGCCAGACTTCAAATCAAAAGGAATGATGATTTTGGCTTAGAAGGGAGCTTAGTTCTATCGGGCCCTACTAAAACCTATTCGGGTTCTTTGGTTTCCTAAGGTTACAGAGGTCCTAAAGTACTTCAAGTATTTCATTTCCATATCTTTGGTATCTTGAAATTTGAACTTAAACATCCAGAACCTTTCTCAAGCATATAGAAATGTGACTAAGTCATATGACGCCTAAGTCATTAAAAAGAAATAAACTACTCTTGGCATATAGTGAAGATCAAATATTTGGGTTTGAGAAAATATTGTTCTTAAGGTCAGAGGATGTTTGAAACATTTTTAAACAGCATTTGAATTTGAATAGTACTTACCGTTCATGCACTAGTGGTTATTCCCCTATTTTAATTTAAATGAACTGGAATTCGGGAAATCTATTTGAACCAAAAAGGTAGAGAATCTCCTCCTGTCTTCAGAACTAGAACAAAATTGGAGAGAACCGGTCGGGATGGTGCTGAACCGGTCGAACCGAGAGATCGCACGGTTCAGACCGAACCGAACCGGTCCCCAAGGCTTAATTGATGACGTTGGAGGCGCATGGGAGAAATATGTGTTCACTTAATCTGGTGGGTCCAACTGAAAACTCAGGCCCACTGTCAGCAGCAGGACCTGGCGTACCGCTTCGGTGGTTGGGCTCTGGTGACGTGGCCCACCCGCCGACTGGTTCGGGCATCATCTCCGCTTGGGGCAGAACACCGCCACCGATGGTGAGCCTCGGCAAGGTAGGGGGCTTCCGGCTATGGTGGTCGCATTTAGCAATTGAAGCTACGGCCTTGGGCGGAATAAGGAGGGGAAGCCGACCATGCTAGGGATTTTGTCTTGGATGGATTGGTTGGGACGAATTTGAGGATTTAGTGAAGGCGAAGGGTTCGGTCAAGGAGGAGGAAGAAGAGGAAATTGAGCACCAAAGAAGGGCGAGCTAGCTTGAGGGAGAGGTGGGGAGGTGGTGCAGGGAGAAGAGGGAGCCCAGGGTGGCTTTTATAGATGAGGACACGAGGATGGGGTGTGAGTGGTGCCGCCGTGCTTGCCTGTGCCGATGATGCGACTGGGGAGAGGTCCAATGCGGTGGTGCCGAGCTGCTGGGGTGTGATGGAGGTGCAGTGGTCATTAGTGGCACGATGGATGGCATGGTCATTGATGGATGGCGCGGAGTTGCTAGTGAGTGGCGCTGTTGGACATGATGTGCACGTGCTATGCACGTCCTATGCATGTCCAGAGCGCGCACAGGACGTGCACCGAGCGGCATGCTCGCGTCCTGGAGCGCCTGGGCGTGTGTGGACGTGTCCGGTGCACCAAGGAAGAGGTGAGGAGGTGGACATCAGCCCAGTGATGTTCGACACCGACTGGAGCAGAGGGAATAGTGTTTGGAGTGAATGCCATTGTATGTCAATGCCGACAAGAGCTAGGTTTTTGGAGGGAGTTCTTGTTTGAGAGTGATTATGGAGGTGCCCTTGGCAAGGGAGGTCATCTAGGGGTCAAGGGGAATCCAAGAAATTTTGGAGACATTTGGACAAGGTTTGATTCATGATTTCATGCGGAGGAAAGGAATGAGAGAAGGGTTTCCATGGAGTTTATCCAAGATTTCTGAATTGGAGGTGCTCCACTTTTTGTATATCTGAGCTAATGGGGATAAGTGGAGGGTGGTGTGATTTTATGGGAATTTTTCTGAATTTATTTGCTAGGGTTGTAGTACAAAGGTCAAATCAGCCCTAAATTCAATTTTAATTGAGTTTGAAAATGTTTGAACTGGACCCCATCATGTTATTTCATATTTTGGTGAGGAATGACCTTATAGTTTTCCTGAAAATTTTATAGAATTTTTGGGAAGGTAGAAGCACATAAAATGATGATATTAGGGTTTCTTTCCCAGATAAATTATTAAAAGAAAATGGGTTAGGAACTCGGGGTTTAGGGTTTTGAGGTAGAGAGGGGTATATATATCATGTTGGTGATAAAGGGGTGCCATGACCTGTTGATTGGAGTTCTGAGATCCGATTTCACTTTTAGAGTTCTTGTCGACTCGTTGTGAGCGACGACAATAGGGTTAGCATCTATATGTGTATACCGGTATACTGGTTTTGGTGTCGGTAGGGTTTTAGGGTTTGAGTGCACATGATCTTATGACATGATATGCTCCAAGAACGCGAGGGAATCCAAATGGCGAAGAAGAGGCATGATCACATGTCGCATATACGCGTATACGTGACTATGCTAGGGTTTTAGCATATGCAGGTTTCAACGAAACTTTAGTCGATAGTGCTTAAGATGTTTTATTAACATGGAAAGTTTTTGTAAGCCCTAATCTTCGGGTCTTAGAAAATCAGGATGTGACAACTTCCTCAGGGCCAACAGGCTAATCTCCTCCAGCCCTTCTATTTGTGCAACCTTGTATTCGCATTGCGATAGATTTATCCCCGAAGGCCCATCCCGTACTACACTTCGACCATAGAACACTAACAACAGATTTATCATACCTACGTATATATGAAACATATTTTAAATACAACCTCTCCGTGATGAACCTTTACTACTCCAACATGTAAATAGAATCTATGTAGTTCAACATGCAATATAGTTGATGTGTTGCATCTCATTTCAGCAAGTAGGTTTACTAAATATTAGCTTCAACTCAAAACCCTAAAAATTTGACCCACGAACAACTTTCATGAAGACCCTTGCAAATTTTTAGAACCCAACTTTCATGAAGTCCTCTAAAAATTTGCTTCAACTCAAGACCCTAAATATATGTTAACAAAGTCTTCCGCAAATTTTCTAGATTTTTGATCTATTCTGACACTTAGGAAACAAGAACTAATCATTATTTCATATACATTATTTCATTATTTTTTATTTTAAATATTTGCAGATATAAAAGGTTCCTATACAGTATTTCATTATTTTTCATTTAAAATATTTGCACATATAAAATATCACGAAGCTAATTTTGGACTAACATAACAACTAATCGTTATTATCATGCAAAAAGTAATTTACCTAAACTTGAAGCTTCTCACTTGATCTACAATTTGTTGTCTAATGAGAACCGTTGATTTCAACTATAATTACGGCATTTCTTCTTCTCTTCTCTGTATCTTCTTCTCCTAATATTAATCATTTTAATATCAACAAACATGAAAATAACATCACACTATAGTTGAACTAACATGTCTAATATTGTCATAGCCACACACAAGCATATATGGTTATCTAGATAAGCACACTATAGTTTAACTACCATGTCTAATATTGTCATTTAGCTAATTTTTGACTTACATAACAACTAATCATTATTATCATGCAAAAAAATACCTGAAGTTGAAGCTTCTCACTTCTACAATTTCTTGTACCACAAGAATCGCTGATTTCAATTATAATTACAACATTTCTTCTTCCGTTCTCTCTATCTTCTTCTGCTAATATTCATCATTTCAATATCAACAAATTAACATGACAATTCCACTAATATTTTACTAATTAATAACTAAGCCACCATTAACTGTAGTTGTCCATAGCAGTTATATCACATAAAATAACAGCGTGTCAAAGTTTGATTAACATGTCTAATATTGTCATTTAGCAAAATTTTGACTAACATTACAGCTAATCATTGTTATCATGCAAAAAAATTACGTACACTGCAAGCTTCTCACTTGATCTACAATATATTGTGCTAAACGAAACGCTGATTTCAACTTTACTTACCATATTTTTTTCTTCTCTTCTCGCTAGCTTCTTCTTCTTTCTATTCTTCCTCTAACACCAAGGGAATCGAGATGAACACAGCAGTGTAGAAGAGAAGTGAAATGGGAGAGAGTAAGAAGTGAGAGGCGGTCGGGAGGGGGGGTTTTGAAGAGGGGCCGAACACTGAGCTGAGCAGGAAATGAGGCACGCTGCAAAAAAAAGCCTGCCCAGATTCCATGCTTTCGCGCCTGCCCAAAGCAATGCTGAGTGATCACGTCGCTGCGTCCCGTCGCACCTCACCCAGCGGACAGCCCAGCTGTCGCGGCCAGCGGGCGCGACAGGACCGTTGTCGTGGCCGACAGAGGCGACTAGGCCCTATCGCTGTCGTGCGACGCAACTACAGGCCCTGTCATGTGTGGTGGAGTGGGCCTGGGTGTTGTCGCTTTGGATAGCCGCGACAAGAGGGCGTCGTTGTCAGCCCACGCGACAGGTGCCACGCGGTGAGTATCTAGCCAATCGCGATATTAATTTTGGCGTTGCGATGTGAGGGGGTTTACTTTTGTCATTGACGGCAGTCGCCGGGCTAAGATAGCAATTTTTCTGTACAGATGATCTATGCGAGGAAAGGAAACATGAGATATGATAAGCCTGTCGTCATCAGCTCTGATACCAAGTTATCAAAATATTGGTCCAAGTTAGAGTCAATAAATTATGGGGACAAGGAATAGCACCCTTGTGGAGCTTCGATTTGCCGAGGTCATGGTAGAGGTCCAGTAAGCAAGAACAGTGCCGAGGTAGAAGAGAAGTGACAGGGATTGAGACTGGATATATTCTTATTGCTTGAGAAAAAAGATACAATCTGCGCGATATATAGCATCATGGCAAGCTAGGTAAAAGTGTCTAAGGTTTTCAGCGCACCTTAACTCAGTGGCCTTGATCTTATATTTATACATGAAAAGTTTACATCGCACAAACAAAGGAATCCATTATAGACATAGACTTGAACTCTAACCAAAACATATATGAGTCCATCTAGCTATTCATTGATGTATGATCTACAATGTTCGTATGTATACGATAACGGGACTATTATATCTTCTAACAACCTCCCTGAATGTCAACTGGCATCAACTATGTTGAGATTGCATCTTAGTCGATGAAAGTCATATCTTGGCAACGCTTGATCCATCTAAGAGATGAACTTGACTTCAAACTATTGTCGCGCAAATCTTTCTCATACAAAATAAAATTTTATTTCAATATGCTTCATTCGAGCATGGAACACTGGATTTGCAGTGAGATAAGTTGCCCCTAGGTTGTCACACTATAGGCGAGGCACTCGAGAACATTGTACTCTGAGCTGTTTAAGTAGGGACTCAAGCCATATCAATCTGAGGTTGCATTTGCAAGAGACTTGTACTCAGCTTCAAATGCCATCCATGGAGACTACAAGAGAAAGCATGAGTAGCACTGTTGTAGGCTTGACAACCAGACTAAAAGTGTCGCCGTAGTCAATTCCTTCTTGTTGAGTGAATCCTTTCGCCACCAATCTCGCCTTATATCTATCTAGCGTCCCATCAGGCTTCTGTTCTACCTTGTATGGGCTAGTTCTTTTTGGCTTAAGCTTATCTAGAAACCAGCTTCAGCTTCTCTACTTATAGAAGCTACGGTGGGGAGAAGCCCTCAGAAACTGCGGTCTAGTTCTTTTCAGCTTTTGTCATCTGAGCTTATTGTCTGAGTTGTTTGACGAAAAGTCTATAATGCCCCTGGACTGTAATTTCGTGCTGATTAACTGATACTGTGTAATTTATTACAATAAAAATATGGTTTAAAGTTTTCTTCCCAACAAAAAGGGTTAAATAAAAGCACTATCTTGTAGCTACTAATCCTCAAGGTACGAGACTCGCGGCAATAGCATCACATATTGTGCCCATAGTACCATCATCTACGGGTGCTACACTTGTATGAGAAGCGCTATCCTCATGAATATATCCTCATGAATATATCCTCCAGTCTCGAACCCGTCGAAATGCTCATCACGTAGCTTATTATCACGAATGTAGTTATGCAGACATGTGCATGCAGTAACTATCATCTTTTACATCTCAAGTGTGTACCGCGATATGCCCAGGAGAATTCGCCATTTCATCTTGAGAACACCAAATGATCTTTTGATGACATTTCATAGAGACGAATGACGGTTGTTGAAGGTCTCCTTTCTCCCAACTTAGGTACATAGTACCGCTGTCCTTTGAATGGTGCTAGATATCCAACTCTATTTGGATATCCAGAGTCAACTAGATAGTATTTTCCTGTAGTGTTAGCGAAAAGAACATTGGTAATTGTTAAACCATCCAACACAATAGATATGAGCAAACAATTTCTGCTAAAAACATGTATACACAAATGATTACCTTTCGGAGGGTGTGAATAATTGTCATATTCAACCATAGCATCGGCCCATACACGTGTGTCATGAACAGATCTAGGCCATCAGCAACAACAAAAGTGAACCTCATATCAAAATCACACATTGTCATGACATTTTGACTAGTAAAACTTTTCCTGTTGTAGTGTTTGATCTGCTCCTCTGCAGGCACAATCACAGGAATGTGTGTTCCATCTATGGCCCTAATGGCATTCTTGAAATGAGGCCAGAATTTAGATTTTCTAAGTGTGGGATGAATATGGATAAAAGTTGGATCATTGGGTCTAAGATAATCACTAGCCATGCGATCTACACACTCCAAAACCTCATGAAACTTTCTATTAATTGTAGACCGACTATGTTCAAATCGATCTGAAATATTATAAGTAGTTTGACATGTCCCCAAAGTCCATAAAAAAAGTGCTAATGCTTCTTTGGAGGACATGTTGCAAGTTGATTGTAGACCATACTTCTCAACCAAAAGGTCATGTAATGGGTGAAACATTGACCCCCTCATCCTGAACATGGCATAGAAATATTTTGCAACCTTCTCTTTTTCTTCCACCCACTGGATCCCTGTCATCATTGGTAATCTTCTTGGTGCATATGGCACCCTCTCACCCTCTTACAGAAAACAAGCTATTGCAACCATGCACAGATCAAATTCTTCATCACTTGAGTCATCCATCTGCCACATGAACAACATATGAAAATTAAGAGAAAAATAGTTGGTTCATGATAATACAAATTGAGAGGAAATAGTTAGTTCATAACAATACAAGTAGAGAGGCAAATAGTTGGTTCACGATAATACAAATTGAGAGGAAATAGTGGGTTCATGACAATACAAGTAGAGAGCAAATAGTTGGGTCATGACAATACAAATTGAGAGGAAATAATAGATCTTGCTCTCTAGTTATTTTTTCTCTCCGCCCATATCCTCTTGAGCCATCCAAGCCTCACACTAGCCTCTACATCCTCCAAACAACTGAATGCATCACGATATTCCTTTTTCATAAACAGCTGTGTAGCATAGAAATGCTCATCACTACCAGGCGCACCTCCATCCTCAACCACCATGGCCATCATCTCTTTAAACTCTTGTCTCACAGGATCAACAGTCACCTGAGATGTCACTGAATTTTGCTATTTTCCCTCCTCTTAAGTATCTGCACAATACGTTCCAATGCTACTTTTGGAGCACTCTTGCTTGTCGTCTTTTCGGCTGTCATGGGACTAGGTGAATAAGGACATGATCTCTTCTTCCCACGAACCACCACAGGTGTAACTTGAGGGTCACCTTCACACCCCGAACCAGCATCATCATCATCCAAAATGTTAACATGAGAGGGCCCAACTTGAGAAGTTGGAGTTGGCACCCTCGCATGCTCAGTTGTAACACTGTGGCGATCAAAAATCTCACTCATTTTCTCCTCATCCGCTAGTGGAGCATGCCAAAACTTGGCCGCCTCTAGACATCTCTGCAAAAAAACATCACAATACCACATGAGTACAACATTTGTAAAACATAAGAATTCTTTGAAATAATATGAAAGTGGCAATACCTTTATCTCAT
This sequence comes from Stipa capillata, assembly GCA_019208055.1. Classification (NCBI taxonomy): domain Eukaryota; kingdom Viridiplantae; phylum Streptophyta; class Magnoliopsida; order Poales; family Poaceae; genus Stipa; species Stipa capillata. The sequence goes on from JAGXJF010002677.1 coordinate 143,217, forward strand.
TTTCCCACCAGTCATCACTTGCGGCAATGGTCTTAGTGATAGGATCTTTGCCTAGACCGGATACATGTTGATTCAATGACTTCCATATATTGTAGTCTTTTTTGAGTGACTCCCACCTATTTTTGAATTGCTTGCACTCATAATTTCTCTTCGTGCAACCATTAAACTTGCTTATCAAATTGGCATACCCAAGGAGGTTCAAACATCCGGTGGGACGGTTATTTGCATGCACTTCTTCGATACACACATCAAGGAAAATCCTATGGGCAACGGCATTCCAAGTAGCTTTGCCAGATTTTACTTTCTCCATCTATAATATGCACAATAGGAATGTAAAAATCTCCCAATTTATATCATACAAATACATTGATCAATGTGATAGCATACAATATGAATTCATTTTGCGGTCTTTTTCTCAGATGGATTATATAGTCTTAAACCTCTTGATAACTTCACCTGTAGAAGGTTATCTTTCAAAATGATTTTTGGTTCTTAGGATAGTTTGCCTGGTCAAGTAAATGGGGCCATTGAGAGTATTTTAAAAAAACTAGTGGTGGTATGCCATTTAGTATAGCTTTGTTGTTGGCTACTAAAGCACAAAGGAACAGTGAAGAATGTAAAGAACTCCATGGACTCTGGACTAGACAAGCACCCTGGTTTTTAACGGATGAATGTGGTAGCTTAGTTAAAACATATAAAAACTTGCATGTTATACTTCTATATGTTACGAGAGGATTATATATTTCAAAGGGTATGTTGGCGCAGCGATGGATAGCTGAAGGATTTGTTTACACTGAACATGGACAAAGTTTAGAGGAAGCAGGGTATAATAGAAGCATGCTCCAGCCAGTGGATAGTGAGTACAATGTTGAAATAGTTTCTTGTCTAGTCCATGATATGATTCCTGTTCTCATAATATCTAAGCCAAACGGTGCATCCGTCGCATCAGAGTTGATCCATAGCATCAACATTGGCGTCCTCGATGCGTCACCACAATTGAGATTCAGAACAGAAGAACCTACTTAACTAGTTGTTGCATGATTTGCTCAGACATGGTAACCTAAAATAGGAAGAGACAGCTATTGAAATATGCATATTATAGTGTTTTTGTAAGTAATTGAGAGAACCAAAAAGTAATTGAGAGAAAAAAATACCCCATGCGTTGGGTGCTGCCGGAGCTGTGGCGTCGGGTGCGGCCGGGTGCTGCCGGAGCGGGGTGGCGCGGCGGGCTCAACGTGGCGGGTCGACTAGGGCGGCGAGGCGGGCTGAACGCGGCAGGTCGACTAGGCGGCGCGGCGGGCTGAATGCAGTGGGTCAACTAGGGCGGCGCGGGATCGAGCGAGCGCGGCGTCGGGCGAGCGGGGTGGCAACGCGTCGGGCGAGTGGGGCCGAGCGCGGGGACGGCGCGGGGCCGAGGGCGGCGACGGCGGCGGGGATGGCGGCGGGTGAAGAGCAGGACGGCAGTGGGTGGAAGAGCAGGACGGTGCGACGTCGGGCGACCCGGGCGGTAGGGCAGCGAGGCCGGGGGCGGGGTCGGGGACGACGGCGGGTGGAAGAGCAGGTGCCGGGGCTGGGGCCAGGGGTGGGGATTGCAGCGGCGGCGAGGAACCCTAGAGGCGGGACTGCGGGAGGCCGTGCGAGCTGTGAGCCGAGCGGTACTGTGGGAGGCCCAAAGTTTTTTCCCTAGCGGTGGAGTGGCAAAATGGTGTAATAACGGTTCGTTCCAGGGATATTTTTGGAAACCTTGATTTCACTTAAAAATAGAAGCTCGGGAAGCTGCTCTTCCCTAGCTTATTTTCACTCAACAGAAAAGTGGGCTAGCTGCGAAATTAAGCTAATGAGAAATTTCGTATTCTTTTCGGCTAAGGCTTAATTTTACCTATAAGCCTCTCCACAAGCCAAAAAGAACTGGCCCTATATCCATTTACACCAAATCACATAGTGATGAGCCTAGCGAGGCACTAGCTGCATGCCATGCTTTTTCAGCAATAGTGCATGGTACTCATCATCCATAGCAGCACGCCACTCTGACTATTTTGCAGCCTCTAAATGTGACAAGGGCTCAGCCGAGCAGGCGCTTGTCGAGGCTAGAAATGCATGCTTGTTCAAAGGATAACGATTGTCCCATCAGTGAATTGCCGTGTTTGGACAACGTTATTACGGAGACGTGCAGCCGAGGTAGTGAGGAATTTTCCATGGCAGTTGACGTGGGCTCGGGAGAGGGAGCAGACTCGATGTCATGTGTAGTAATATCAACAACATCATTGATGGAAATTGAAGCTCCACCTGAACTTGTGGCATCAGAAACATCGGGAGAAGTATTAGTAGCACCACGTTCAATATCTTCTGCATGATCATCATCCATAGCTGGTCCTAAAGGAGTAGTATCAGGTGTACTTGGAACATGAGGGGGATCAGGGGTGACGAGATGATGGTAGGAAAAGTGACACAGGGGGAACTTGGCTGTGAGTTTCAAGTAGGCATCTGGTTAATGAGATAACATGCAGTTAGAAAGGCTTCATCCCAAAATCTAACTGGAACCGATGACTAAGCTGGAAGAGCAATGCCTGTTTCAACAATATGACGGTGTTTGTGCTTTGCTACACCGTTTTGCTGGCTGGTATGTGGGCAAGAAATACGATGCAAAATCCCAACCGAGTCAAAGTGAGAGCGAACTTTTATATATTCTCCTCCACCATCGGACTAGAACATGCATATCTTGGTGTTAAGAAGGTGCTCAACATGGTTCTGAAATTGTACGAAGGCAGATTGAATATTAGATTTATGCTTAAGAAGATAGATCAAAGTAAAACAGCTATAATCATAGAGAAAGCTGACATAGTATTTCTGACCTTTTACAGAAGAGATGATAGGGCCCCAAACATCTGAATGAACAATTCCCAAGGGATTGAGGTGACATGCATGACTTGATAAACTATGCGGTAATTGATGAACCTTTGCTTGTTGGCAAGCATCACAAATATGTGACCCTGACTCTTTACTAGTAGGAACTAGACTAAGGGACTTAAGGACCGACCAGACCACCGGCGAGGACTGATGCCCAAGCCTGCGATGCCATTGTTCTTGACTGACTCTAGACATAGCAAAGGAGCACCGGTTGGATCTAGTAGAAGTAGCATCAGTGAGAGGATAGAGACCCCCTTCACATCTGTCCCAAAGTAGAGTTTTCTTCGTGGTTTTGTACGTAACAAAAAAGGAATTCAGATGAAACAATATATGCATTATTATCAGATGTGAGTTTATGAACAGAAACTAGATGCTTCCTAATATTTGGAACATGAAGAACATCTTTAAGAACTAATGAACAAGAAGGACCAGTAATAGAAGATTGACCAATGCAAGAAATAGGCAAACCTGAACCACTGGCAACGTGAACTTGATATGTCCCGTTGTACTGATCCTTCACCATGAGTCGATCTAGATCAGAAGTGATGTGATCAGTAGCTTCAGAATCTACATATCAATTCATATCTACTTGATATGCCTTGGAGCGCTCCTCAGGCTAGTACTGACCAGAGTAGCAATGGTAGCAATGAAGTGCATCATGGCCGTGTTTGTTATAGATCTGGCATGTCGGCACTGGTGCAAGGTTGCTGTAGCCATTATGGTTGTTATTGTAGTTGTTGCTGCCGCTACGACCTTGTCCAGGAGTGCATCCACCTCCACGTCCTCGGCTGCGATCAGCTCCGCCGCCATGATTTCCATTTCCTCGACCACCTTGATAGCCACCCTGATAACCACGTGCTGCATGGTTTGAGAATTGACGGCCTGAGTTTTTCTGCTCAAGCAGATGTTCATGGCTTAGCAGATAGGCATACAGATCACCCACAGATATGTAATCTGGGCGAGTCGTCATGGACATGATGAGCGATTCATAATCTGGACCTAGTCCAGCCAGGATATATGAGATAACTGCATCGTCTCGAAGAGGATGGCCAATGGAAGCAAGCTGGCGACAGGTAATCCCTTCTTCTTGATGTTGGCGAGTTGTACACGGACTTGCATCACCCGTGCATGGGAGCAAGACGCAAAAATTTGTTCAAGTTCGCTCCAGACCTGCTCAGCAGTATAGAGGAACAACAAATTGTTGAGATAGAATCCTGCTGCTCGGGTTGTAGATTTGTTTGAGTCCGAGTCCGGTCATGATACGTGATGTTGTCCACGACTTGACCGGCAAGTTAGCTAAGTTAGTTAAGTTTTGTTAGAATATGGAAAGGATCGAGTAAATCGTGGGATGGCGCGGTTATACGCTCGGTTGTTTCCAAGTTTGTTAGCATGTACTAGGCTATAAATAAGAGAAGAGAAAACAGAAAACGTCGCAACCTTACGCGGCACCAAAATCGACTTGTGTTTTGTTCGTTCTGAGTGCTCGCGTGTTAGGTTTAGCCACAACATTTGGTATCAGAGCGTGTTGAGATCTCCGGGATCATGGACGGCGGCGCTGATGGGACGTCCAGGACGCCTCCGCGGACACGAACAGAAAGCCGCGGACGTAGTCGGGCGCGAAGGAGCGGCAACGAGATCGTCGTCCACGAGCGCGTGGTGCAGGAGCGCTACATCCCGACTAGCAGTGCCGTCTACCCGACCCTCACCGCGACGAACTACATCGAGTGGGCTCTGGTGATGCAGATCACCATGGAGGCTCAGGGGTTGTGGGATGCGGTGGAAGGCAACCCGGCGAGCGTACGCGACGACAAGTCGGCGCTCGCGGCAATCCTGCGGGCCGTGCCAACCGAGATGATCGGCACGCTCGCGGTGAAGAAGTCGGCAAAGGAGGCGTGGGACACGGTGAAGATCATGCGCATGGGTGTTGCTCGTGTGCGTGAGTCTACGGCGCAACGACTACGCACCGAGTTCGAGCACATCACGTTCCACGACGGGGAGACGCTGGATGCGTTCGGGATGAGCATCACGAACATCGTCAACAACCTACGCTCACTCGGCGATATCGTTGAGGACGTGAACATCGTGAGGAAAATCCTCCGAGTTCTTCCTCCACGATACAATCAGATCGCACTGTCCATCGAGACTTTGCTTGATCTGAACGACATGACGGTCGACGAGTTGATGGGGCGGTTACGTTCGGCCGAAGAACGCTACTTCCCCGACGACACCCAAGTCGGCAACGGCAGCCGACTACTGCTCACGGAGGAGCAGTGGAACGCACGACGGAAGGAGCGGGCCGAGGGGCAAGGTTCCAACGCCAGTCCGAGTTGTCAACTCGGCAAGGCACCAAACCGTAGACGCGGCAACGACAGCCGCGGCGCACGGGAAGGTGGTGATCAAGTCGGCGGTACACGGGAAGGCAGATCCGGTGGCGAACGCGACATGTCGCAGGTCAAGTGTTACAATTGTAACAAATACGGCCACTTCTCCAGGAACTACAAGGCGCCGCGTCGTGAACGGAAGGAGCGAGCTAACCTGGCGAAGGGCGACGACAACGAACCCGCGCTCCTCCTCGCCACGACGTGCACGCACGCCGACTTGACTGAGCAACCAGCTCAACACGTGCTGCTCAACGAGGAACATTCGCAAGCTCGAGTTGCCAAGGACGGTGATCGCTGCGACACCTCATGGTACCTGGACACGGGGGCGAGTAACCATATGTCCGGGCGACGCGAGATCTTCTCCGAGTTGGACACCAGCGTCACGGGCTTCGTGAAACTCGGAGATGCCACAGAGGTCCAGATCGAGGGCAAGGGGATCATCCTCTTCGAGTGCAGAAACGGCGAACACCTGCAGGTCTCAGAGGTATATTACATTCCCCGACTTCGGAGCAACATCATCAGCATCGGGCAGATGGACGAGTTGGGTTGCGAAACCCATATTCGTCACGGTTGGCTCCGACTTCGCGACCCGGCTGGCCGACTACTCGCGCGGGTCAAGAGGAACCACAGATGATTGTACGTGCTGCCTCTCACTCTAGCGAGGCCGGTGTGCATGCTAGCCGAGTCGGATGACATAGCATGGCTATGGCATGCACGCTACGGTCATCTGAACTTTCGGGCGCTGCACAACCTCGGACGACTCGGCATGGCTGAAGGAGTACCACTCATCGATCGAGTCGCCAAGTTCTGCGACGGCTGTGCACTCGGCAAGCAGCACCGACTACCCTTCCCGCAGGCATCGGCGTACCGAGCGGAACGCACCCTCGAGTTGGTCCACAGCGACTTGTGTGGACCGATCACACCTGCGACGGCGGGAGGTAATCGCTATTTCCTCCTCGTCATCGACGACTACAGCAGATACATGTGGCTCGAGGTGATCAAGTCAAAGGATGAGGCATTCTGACGCTTCAAGAAGATCAAGGCACTCGCCGAGGCCGAGTTTGAGTGCCGACTTCTGGCATTTCGATCAGACCGCGGTGGCGAGTTCAACTCGGGCGAGTTCCAGCGCTTCTGCGAGGACGAAGGCATCAAGCACCAGACCACCGCGCCCTACACACCACAGCAAAATGGCGTGGTGGAACGACGCAACCAAACGGTGGTCGAGATGGCACGTTGTCTGTTGAAAGGCATGGCAGTGCCGTCCGAGTTCTGGGGCGAAGCTGTGAAGACGGCGGTGTATCTGCTCAACCGTGCACCGACTCGTAGTGTCAACGGCAAAACGCCTTACGAGGTGTGGCACAAGCGTAAGCCTGCGGTGTGTTCGCACGAAATTGGATCCGTGAAACACCTAGGTAATGGGAGTCGCCAACCGCACTTACGTGTGCGATAACCGGATGCTTTTCAAGCAAAGCAACAAAGGATAACTATCGTACTTACGTGTACGACGAGCGATTGCTTTCCGAGCAAAGCAACAAAGATCCTCTGACTTACGTGCAGAAGAACCGATCGTTTTTCAGCGCAAAACGATAAAGATCTACAACTAGAACAGAAAAGTAAAGGTAAAAGTAATAGATTGATTTGTGTCGATTGGATTTGTTAATCGGCCGTCACCCTTTACATATTTATAGGGCGGCTGGTCTTCCCGTAGGAGATCTAGACTCCTAATCCTAACTGATTACGGATATACAATCTTTCCTTGTTTAAAGGATCCTGATTCTAACGCACACGTGACTTTCCATACCAACCAGGATAGCCTTCCAAATCTAACTGCCTCGAACGCCGTCATCCGGACTCTCCTTGGCGCACGAGATATCCTTTCCAACCAAACCGGATTTGACTTCCAAGTTTCGTGAGACTCTCCTTGATTGCCACGCTGCATTTCTTGCGTCTCAAGTTGAAGTTCTTAGCGTCGGGCAAATCTTGAAGGGTAGCGCTGTTACTCGGACCTGCTGAAGATGACCCTTCGTGAGTACTCGGGGATGACCTCGGACCGCTCGGGGACGAACTCAGACTGCTCGGGAATCCGCTGAGTACTCGGGGATGGAACTTATACTGCTAGGGAGTCGGCCGAATGCTCGGGGTCGACAACGCTTGGGGCCGCGAGTACTCGGGGTCAATGGCGCTCAGGGCCGTGAGTGCTCGGGGGTCACCACTGTTTGAATGTCCAGAAGTACTGCTCGTGACTTGATGACGTAGCACTCGGGACGCTGGCACTCGGGGGTACTCGGAAACGCCGCGAGCACTCGGTATCTAATATACCGCGAGCGTCCAGGCCACTCGGTTGTATTAATCCTGCATGTAAGAGTGAATGCTGCATCCATACTGTTAGTTTCATTATCTCAACTTCCAACAAAACCTAATACTTAATTTGGCTAACCAAGTAAACCCTCGAGCCAAATTATGCTGCAAACACATGCCCCCCTGCTTTTTGGCATAATTGTATTTGCCAAAAACACCGTAAACTATACCATTGCTTTAGGGCGATACTTATAAAGGACATATCGGCCATAGATTTGTTAGGCTTCTTGCCACACACTCGGGAAATACCTTTTCAGATATTTCCCATTAAGAGCCTTAGATAACCACTCCCCTTGCAAGGATTCTACAAGATAAGAGTTCCCGGGGACGATCTCAACAACTCTATACGGACCCTCCCAACTCGGCGACCACTTGCCGAATTTGTTGTCCCTAGTTCCAATAGGTAAAATCGTCTTCCATACTAGGTCTCCTATCTGAAACGATTTTTCCTTTACTCTTTTGTTGTAAGCCTTAGCAACTCTCAACTTCTCCTTTTCGATTTCTCGTAAGGCTTTCAACCTTTCTTCCGGAACATCGTCTATTTTATCTATCATCAGGTGGCTATAATCCTCAGCCGACAAGTCGTCTTGCCTGGCTATTCTAAGAGCTTGTAACCTAACTTCCACGGGCAACACTGCCTCCTGCCCGTATACCAACTCGAATGGTGTCACTCGGGTTGCCCCATGCTTAGATATGCGATGGGCCCACAGTGCTTCCGAAAGGACTTCATGCCACCTTCTTGGATGCTCCTCGATTTTCTTCTTTATTAACTTGATCAAAGTCTTATTGCTGGACTCGGCCTGTCCATTAGCTTGGGCATAGTAAGGCGACGAGTTCAACAACTTGACTCCAAAAGACTCGGCAAACTCACTGAATTGGTGAGACATAAAGGATGCACCCTGATCAGTCGTCAGAGTTTGAGGAATGCCGAATCTATGAATAATATGCTCTAAAACAAAGCTGATAACTTCCTTATGAGTCATATTCCTCAAAGGAACTGCTTGGTCCATTTAGTGAAATAATCTGTAGCTACAAGGACAAAACGATGACCTTTCGACGAAGCGGGATGTATCTCTCCAATGAAATCTAAACCCCATTCTCTAAATGGCCACGGCTTTATAATAGGATTCATCTTAGCCGCGGGTACTAACTGTATATTTCCGAACTTCTGACATGCTTCACACCCTCTATAATACCGAAAACAATCTTCTAACATAGTCGGCCAATAGAATCCTGCCCTCTTCAACAACCATTGCATCTTAGGAGCCGACTGATGTGTTCCGCATATCCCTTCATGCACTTCTCCCATAGCCACTCTTGACTGGTCGGGATCTAAGCATTTCAATAATACCCCATCTATTGTTCGGCGATACAACTCGTCATCAAACAAGGTGTACTTTATGGCTTGCCGCCGAATCTTCCTATCTCTTATTCGACTCGGATTTTTCAAATAACTAACTATAGGTGTCCTCCAATCATTGACTTCCAAACCGCTTAACGACTCAGCAGCCTGTGTTAAACTGTTGCCCCCCGAGTCGGTACTGGACCTACGCGAGTCGGCTTCGACTTCCAGCAAATCGGCCTGGCCTTTGACAGCAACGAGCATCGGCTCTCTAGATATGAAAAACTTTCCTCTTCTGACTTGGTACCCGGATGCTTGCTGTGCCAAATAGTTGGCCCTAGAGTTCTCCTCCCTGGGGACGTGATTGATACTAAACGTATCTAAAAGCTTGATTATATCTAAACATCGGTCTAAATAGCTATTCAACAACCCATCAAAACATTGAAACTCTATCAATGCATAGCACGCAACGACTCATATGTCAGATCATACTCTATCAATGCATAAGCCCATTTTCCAATTCGCCCACTAAGAATCGGTTGTTGCAACATATACTTAATCACATTGACTTGGCAAGACACAACACAGGTACTCGAGAGTAGGTAATGCCAAAATTTGGTACATGCATAAAATAAAGATAAGCATAACTTCTCGATGAATATGTACCGACTTTCGGTGTCGAATAGTCGGCGACTTACATATGCGATGATGTACTCCTTTTCGTCGACTTCTTGAGTTAGCACCGCGCCGAGTACTTTATCTTGTGCAGCAATGTATAGTCGGAACGGAACTCCCGACTTAGGTGCTCGAAGCACTGGAGGACTCGACAAGTATCTTTTGATGCTATTGAAAGCATCTCGCTGCTCTGCCCCCCAGGTGAACTCGGCTTCGTGCTTTAGCCGAAGTAATGGGACAAACGATTCAATCTTTCCCGCTAGGTTGGATATAAATCGTCTTAAGTAGTTTATCTTCCCTAACAGACTCTGCACATCTTTCTTGCATGTCGGCTCTCCTAACTTTCTGATGGCTTCTATCTTCTTCGGGTCAATCTCTATACCTTGTTCATGAATTATGAACCCTAAGAACTTACCAGCCGGCACTCCAAACGCGCATTTGAGCGGGTTCATCTTCAACCCATACCGACGCATTCTCTCAAAGGTTAATCGCAAGTCGGCTAAGTGGTGTTCACAGCCGTCCGACTTGACGACGATGTCATCAATATATACTTCTAACACAATGCCTAAAAGATCATGAAAGATCAAGTTCATAGCGCGCTGATACGTAGCGCCTGCATTCTTCAACCCGAATGTCATGACAACCCACTCGAACAATCCGACAAAGCCGGGGCAACGAAAGGCAGTTTTAAACATGTCCTCTTCGGCCATAAAGATTTGATTATACCCAGCATTGCCATCTAAGAAGCTAAGTACTTTGTGTCCAGAGGCGTCGTTTATCAACATGTCGGCTATAGGCATAGGATACTCATCTTTAGGTGTGGCTTTATTTAAATCCCTGAAGTCTATACATACCCTAATCTTCCCGGTATTCTTCTTTTCGACCGGCACAATGTTTGAAATCCACTCGGCATATCTGCATGGCCGAATGAATCCCGCCTTCACTAGTCGGTCGACTTCTTCTTTGATGCGATCGTATAAGTTAGGGTTGAAACGCCTAGGTGGTTGCTTGTGGGGTCTGAAGCCGGCCTTGATGGGTAACTTATGCTCGACCAGGCTTCGACTCAACCCGGGCATCTCTGTATAATTCCAAGCAAAGCAATCTACGAACTCTTTGAGTAGCGCACATACCTTATTCTTCTGGCCGACTTCCATATTGGCGTTGATGAATGTTGGTCGGGACACGCCTCCATCGCCAATATCGACTTCTTCAAGTGGGTCGGCTGACGAGAACCCTTGTCCGAGTTTCTCCATGTCATCAAAATCTTCGATAGTCTCATGCATATCGTTCTTTCCCGAACGATATTCTTCGGTGCGCTTCTGTAACCACTTAATGCTATCTTCTTTATTCATTTATAAAGACAAATCATTAAGCCGAGCTATACAAGTCGGCTGTGCTTGTATCGGTACAAAACCCGTCTTTACCGATACTGACATAGTCGTAGTCGGACAAGTTCCTACCCGACAGACACTTCATGTCACCGTGCTACCAATCGACTGTGGTCTCGGCTAAAGCAATGCAAGCCGAGTTGTCTGCTTCAATTACTTTGACATCCTCATCTACCCATTGGATTAAGCATTGATGCAGGGTCGAGGGGATACAGCAATTGGCATGTATCCAGTCTCGCCCCAAGAGCATGTTATATCGGCCCTTGACGTCGACCACGAAGAATGCAGTCGGCAGGGTTTTGCTTCCGACTGTAAGTTCTACCGACAATATGCCCTTGGCCTCGGACAAATCCCCTGAGAAAACCGCTGAGTCCCATGTTTGTCTTCATCAACTCGGACTCCTTTCGGCCTAACTTGGAGAACACCGACAGCGGCATAATGTTGACTCCGGCGCCGCCGTCAACAAGCATACGGCCGATTGGTTTCCCATTGATATGGCCCTTAATGAATAGAGGCTTCAAATGTTGCCCGTGATTCTCCGGCTTCTCGAATATGGCATTACTCGGACCAAGCAAGAGCTCTGCAACTTCCGACTCGGGAGCGCGGAACTCGATGGGCAACTCGAACACCATATTGATGTCCATGTCGGCGGGTATTTCCCCGGCATCCTTGCTGGCGACGTCATCTTCTTCCTTTGCAATGCGCTTCTCCTTCCAAGTCATTTTTGCGGATTTCATTGGTCTGGCTTGGTTGAACCATTCGTCGCGCTTCTTCTCGACGAGCTCCTCCCTGAGCTCGAGTGCTCGCAGCCGCTGGACCCTCCGCTTCTGAGAATGCGTGAGTCCTGTGGGGCACCATTGTGGCTTCGGTCTTGTTCCTGGTTCAACCGACTTGATCTTCTTAGCTTGGTGACTTGGCGCCGATTCGGCAGTTATTTCCCGCGCGCCGGGTTCCGCTGCACTGCTGGATTCCGGTCTGTCCGGGTCATCCACTGTGCCAAACCGTACACGCCGAGTCCCTGTTGGTGGAGCCGAGTTGATTTGCGATTTGATTACCACGGCTGACCGTTGTGGTCGACCTCTCTCCGGGACTCGGGTGATCTTTGCTTCGTCCGACTCGGATCGAGTCGTTAGGTGGTCTTCGAGCTCGGACTCGGCGCGCTTGACTGGTACCCAGACTTGCCTAGTCGGTGATTTGCCCCCCTGATCCTTCCTTGGGGTCGCCAGCCGACTCGGTACGTCAGATGCCTCGCGCCGAGTGGCGGGTCGGTTCCACGCCCGGGTTCCCGCCTCAAACCGAGTTCTTTTCCCACGGGGATGCTCTCCGAACCCGGGCCCGGATGGGATCCAACTCGGCTGAAACATGCCGATTGGTCCGACCGGGTGGAACGCCCAAGGGTTGAAACCCCATGGGGAACACGGTGGATAGAGAGCGTGCGCGCCTCCCCAGTATGCCGGACCTGTAGCGAGGCATGGTGGTCGTACGTGCGGGCCTCCTGCCAGCACTCGGAACCACCGAAACCTTGTCGGGGAGGAGACCTGGGGCGCTTGGCTCCTCTGAGCCGAGTGAACACATTGTTGGTCGTGTATTTATCCAGCGACTGTTTCACCGTCGGCTTTGGCCTCACGACTTGACTCTTCTCTCGATTGACCTTCCAGACTCCGACTTCTGGATTCTTTGGCTTGATCATCTTAGAAGTCGGTGAGGAGTTCGAGTTGATCGTTTCTGGGGTGGGAGAGGGACTCGGTCTGATCATCCTTGGAGCTGCTTTATCGTCGATGACGACGTTTTCCCTTTTGTTGACTCGGCCTGATCTGACCGAATTAACACCTTCTTCTTCTCCAAGTTGATCACGTTGATTGGAAAAGGATCACTGTCAAGTTTCATCTTGGTGCTTTGAGCAAACGTCAATCGTCCGTCATTAATGGCCGATTGCACCTGCCGACGAAACACATTACAGTCATTAGTAGCATGAGAAAAGGAGTTATGCCACTTACAATATGCTCTTTTGCCCAATTCGTCTGCAGATGGGAACACGTGTCCTTCCCTTACTCTAATCATATTTCCCTGCAGGAGCATATCAAAAATCTTGTCACATTTGCTAATGTCAAAAGTATACCGAATTTCCTCTTTCCGAGTGGGCGTAGGCCTAAGGGCTGGACAAGCAAACGGTTTGGATTTGGGCGCATGGACCCACTCGGCAATGCATATGTCAGCATCGTCCTCACTGTCCGAGCTGTTCTCATATGTTACAACGTTGATTGCCGACTTCTCTTTGGCTTTGCCCTTAGTATCCCCGAACCGGCTATATGTTTTGACTTCCTTAACACGGTTCTCTTGTGCTACAGCCTGTTGAGCGACTTGGCTAATGCTTAGGAATTCTTGGCCTTCTAGTCTGTCCTTAATATGGGCGAGCAAACCCGAGAAAGCGAGGTCGGCAAGATCCTTCTCATTTATATTTAAGCTAAAGCATCGGTTCTTAACCTCCCTAAATCTTCTGATGTAATCACAAACCGGCTCATTGTATTTTTGCCTAACCATCGTTAGATCCGAAAGTCTGAGCTCGGTTTCACCACCGTAAAATTAATCGTGGAACTGCCGTTCTAATTCTGCCCAAGACGTAATAGACCTAGGTGCAAGCAAGGTGAACCACGTGAAGGCAGTGCCTGATAATGACAAGGGAAAGAGCTTTATCCTATAGATATCCGATGTGCCGACTTCACTACTTTGCGCTAAGAATTGACCTATATGCTCAAAAGTCGACCTATTGTCTTCCCCTGTGAATTTGACAAAATCAGGGATTCTGAACCTGCGGGGGTATGGCATTGTGTCGTAACTCTCGGGGTATGGCTTTAGGTAACCAGGAGATCCATCCTTAGGTATTACACCGAGTTCCCTGAGGACTTCGGCGAGTTGATCCTTGAAGCTCATATCGGCTAGTGGGGTACGTGAGGTTGGCTGTGGTAACTCGGGTTGGACTTGTTGCGAGTTAAAATACGTTTCTGGAACAGGCCCGTGAGGGACTCCGGTACTGAGAGGTGGGATAGGTGGTGTGTTGTACGCGACTGTTTGATAGTATGGTTGAGGGACGTTCGCGCTAAGGGTCAGACTTCGGTCGTTGTTGGAAGAACTCTGGGACACCGAAGTCGGATTGACAGAAGTTGTGATCACGGGGGCGACTTCTACCCGTTGATCGACTCGGTTATGGTCGGGATACATCGACTGTTTATTCCGATGTTCGTCATTGACTCGCAATACTGTGGATCTAACCTGACCCGGCAGGCTATTCTGTAAGTCTTTAGCGAGCTGCTCCTTGAACTCGTCAAATCGGCTGTTCACTACCCGAGCGAATAATTGTGCCGATTTGTCCATCTCGGTGCCGTATTTGCTGGCTACCGACACGTCAATCAGATGAGCAATTTCATCAGGACAAGTCGGTTTACTTACCTCGGGTTTGAGCGCAGGAGGTGGACTCGGCACGACTACCTTCTTGATGACGCCGTTTCTCGTCTTCTGGTAGCCGGCCAACTTTTGCCGGAGTCGCTCTGCCTGCTCCTCCTCGAGTTGTCATTCGACCTCTCGCCGCTCATCTTCGGATAGATCGTCGAGCGTGACGGCGATGATGTTGTCGGGGTTGACGATGCTTCCGTCTTTGGAGTTGGGATTCATTGTGTAATCTTCTCTTCGTCCCCAGCGGAGTCGCCAATTGTGTTCGCACGAAATTGGATCCGTGAAACACCTAGGTAATGGGAGTCGCCAACCGCACTTACGTGTGCGATAACCGGATGCTTTTCAAGCAAAGCAACAAAGGATAACTATCGTACTTACGCGTACGACGAGCGATTGCTTTCCGAGCAAAGCAACAAAGATCCTCTGACTTACGTGCAGAAGAACCGATCGTTTTTCAGCGCAAAACGATAAAGATCTACAACTAGAACAGAAAAGTAAAGGTAAAAGTAATAGATTGATTTGTGTCGATTGGATTGTTAATCGGCCGTCACCCTTTACATATTTATAGGGCGGCTGGTCTTCCCGTAGGAGATCTAGACTCCTAATCCTAACTGATTACGGATATACAATCTTTCCTTGTTTAAAGGATCCTGATTCTAACGCACACGTGACTTTCCATACCAACCAAGATAGCCTTCCAAATCTAACTGCCTCGAACGCCGTCATCCGGACTCTCTTTGGCGCACGAGATATCCTTTCCAATCAAACCGGATTTGACTTCCAAGTTTCGTGAGACTCTGCTTGATTGCCACGCTGCATTTCTTGCGTCTCAAGTTGAAGTTCTTGGCGTCGGGCGAATCTTGAAGGGTAGCGCTGTTACTCGGACCTGCTGAAGATGACCCTTCGTGAGTACTCGGGGACGACCTCGGACCGCTCGGGGACGAACTCGGACTGCTCGGGAATCCGCTGAGTACTCGGGGATGGAACTTATACTGCTAGGGAGTCGGCCGAATGCTCGGGGTCGACAACGCTTGGGGCCGCGAGTACTCGGGGTAAATGGCGCTCGGGGCCGCGAGTGCTCGGGGTCACCACTGTTTGAATGTCCAGAAGTACTGCTCGTGACTTGATGACGTAGCACTCGGGACACTGGCACTCAGGGGTACTCGGAAACGCCGCGAGCACTCGATATCTAATATACCGCGAGCGTCCAGGCCACTCGGTTGTATTAATCCTGCATGTAAGAGTGAATGCTGCATCCATACTGTTAGTTTCATTATCTCAACTTCCAGCAAAACCTAATACTTAATTTGGCTAACCAAGTAAACCCTCGAGCCAAATTATGCTGCAAACACGGTGCACCACCTTCGCACGTTCGGCTGTGTTGCTCACGTCAAGCGACTCGGCCCCGGCATCGACAAACTTGCAGATCGATCGACGCCAATGATCTTCGTCGGATACGAGGAAGGCTCCAAGGCCTACCGGGTGTATGACCCGGCTACGAAGAAGCTTCACGTGACACGTGACGTCACGTTCGAAGAACAACGAAGGTGGGACTGGTCGACGGGTGCACACGGCATCGCACCATTTCTGAACGAGAAGCTGGTGGTCGAGTACCACGACACACCGACTTTGGATAAGTCAGCCCCGACTTCTTCCGACTCGGATAAGTCGGCCTCGAGTTCTGACTCCGCTGGCCGAGCATCGCCGAGTACCAAGAAGTCGGCCCCGATGGAGGTGGAATACCATGACACGCCGAGTTCCGAGCAGTCGGCCTCGACTTCGGACTCCGCTGGCCGAGCATCGTCGAGTACCGAGTCGCCGAGTTCCGACTTCGCTCGGCACGACCTCGACCACACGCCACGTCGCTACCGCACCTTGTCGGACATCCTCACACAACTCGACGAGGGGAAGGAGGAAGTCGACTTGTGTGCTGAACAAGTCGGCTTGTGCCTCGTCGCAGCTGAGGAGCCCGCAAGTGTGCAAGACGCACTGAATGAAGTCTGCTGGAAGTCGGCGATGGACGCCGAACTCGCATCAATCCACGGTAACAAGACATGGGAGTTGGCGGCGCTCCCAACTGGGCACCGAGCTATAGGGCTCAATTGGGTGTTCAAGGTCAAGAAGGATCCCTCAGGTAACGTTGTGAAGCATAAAGCTCGCTTAGTTGCTAAGGGATATACTCAGCGACAGGGGGTGGACTTCGACGAAGTCTTTGCTCCGGTGGCGCGCATGGAGACAGTGCGCCTACTACTCGCACTCGCCGTGCATAAAGGCTGGCAGGTGCACCACATGGACGTCAAGTCGGCGTTCCTCAACGGTGACCTCGAGGAGGAAGTCTACGTGCACCAGCCACCCGGCTTCGTCGATCTCGACAATGAAGGCAAGGTGCTCCGACTACGCAAGGCGTTGTACGGGCTGCGTCAGGCACCTCGCGCGTGGTATGCCAAACTCGACACATCTCTCGTGTCACTCGGCTTCACGCGTAGTCCACTCGAGCACGCCGTGTACCGCAGAAGCAACGGCAACGGAACCCTCGTGGTGGGCGTCTACGTCGACGACCTGATCATCACCGGCACCAGCCACGACGACATCAACGAGTTCAAGGACCAGATGCATCGCCTCTTCGACATGAGCGATCTCGGGCTCTTGAGCTACTATCTGGGGATCGAGGTGGCACAGAAGGACGGCACGATCACGCTCTGTCAGAGTGCGTACGCCGTGAAGATCCTCGAGGCGGCGGGCATGAAGAATTGCAACCCCACTCACACTCCAATGGAGAATAGGCTGAAGTTAAGCAAGTCAGCCACCGGCGAACCCGTGGACGCAACTCGGTACCGGAGTGTAGTCGGGAGTCTCCGTTATCTCTGCAACACCAGACCCGACATCACGTATGCAGTCGGGATCGCGAGTCGGTACATGGAGTCACCGACTACGGCACACTGGGCGGTGGTGAAGCAGATTTTGCGCTACATCAGCGGCACCACTGCTTATGGTTGCTGCTACAAGAGAGGCGACTTGAAGGAACCCGTATTGCAGGGTTTCAGTGATAGCGACCTCGCCGGCGATGTCGATGACCGCAAGAGCACGACTGGAGTCGCATTCTTCCTCAACTCTAGCATCATCACGTGGACATCGCAGAAGCAGAAGGTAGTCGCACTCTCATCCTGCGAGGCCGAGTACATTGCTGCGGCCTCAGCGGCTTGCCAAGGCGTCTGGCTTAGTCGACTACTCGGGGAGCTAGTCGGTAGCGCGCCAACAATGGTGAAGCTGCGTGTCGATAACAAGTCGGCAATTGCACTCAGTCGGAACCCAGTGCATCACGACCGAAGTAAGCACATCGACACTCGGTTTCATTTCATCCGTGAATGCATTGAAGGCGGCAAGGTGGAAGTCGACCACATCGGTACAGACGGACAGCTTGCCGACATCCTCACCAAGGCGCTGGGTCGAGTCAAGTTCATCGAGATGAGGCAGAAACTCGGCGTCGTTGAAGTGAGCTCCGAGCAGCATGCTTAGGGGGGGTGTTGAGATAGAATCCTGCTGCTCGGGTTGTAGATTTGTTTGAGTCCGAGTCCGGTCATGATACGTGATGTTGTCCACGACTTGACCGGCAAGTTAGCTAAGTTAGTTAAGTTTGTTAGAATATGGAAAGGATCGAGTAAATCGTGGGATGGCGCGGTTATACGCTCGGTTGTTTCCAAGTTTGTTAGCATGTACTAGGCTATAAATAAGAGAAGAGAAAACAGAAAACGTCGCAACCTTACGCGGCACCAAAATCGACTTGTGTTTTGTTCGTTCTGAGTGCTCGCGTGTTAGGTTTAGCCACAACACAAATGCCCTAGGATTTCCTCCGAGAGAGACGAGAGCAAAGCACTCATCACGAGCTGATCTCGTTCATGCCAAATTGATATGTCAGACTGATACCGACACCTTCCCCCTTCCCCTATAGTTTCTGTGGGGGCACGAATTGCACCATTGATGTAGCCAATCAGACGATGGCTGATAAGGCAGGGGACGACTTGAGCTTTCCAGAGAAGAAAGTTGTCATGACTCAACTTGATGTTGATTAACTGCGAAAAGGACCAATGTCGATTGGAGAACGCCAACGCCGGTCGAGATCAATCCCAAAGAGGAGGACGGCGTTGATTAGAGAACACCGATGCTGGTTGAGATCGATCCCAACGAGGAGGCCGACATGGTAGCGGAAGTTGTGGACGAGTTGGTGGAGACGAGTTGGTGGAGGCCGATACCATAAAAGTGTTTAAGGTTTTCAGAACACCATAACTCGGCGGCCTTGAACATATATTTATACATGGAAAGTTTACATCGTACAAACGAAAACGTATGGACATAAACTTGAACTATAACCAAAGCGTATATGAGTTCATCTAGCTTTTCATTGATTTACGAAGTACAGTGTTCGTCATGTGTACGATTTTATATAAAGACACGATAACCTGTCTATTTCTTATCATCAAACAGCGTCATCGAAAGAGGGAAAGGACGCACTATCAGCATCATCAGTATAGCTGTCGTATAGAGGCAAATATTTGAAGAGATCTTTAGCAGTTCGATTGGTCCGTTCGAGTTGGTTGTGCTTCCCGGCCATTGATGTAGAATCCACATGTGGGAGCATGATAGAGCTGACGAAGATATAGAGATGCAAAACGCCCTTCTGAACCAGGACGCCATGAAATTCCGGTCATTTGCATACATCCTGGCCAGGTATGCCAGAATAGGTGCAACTGAGCAGCTGAGCATGACAAGTCCTCTGCTCAACCTGAAGCTGTTGACGCTCAACGCATAACCAACATGGTCGAAACGAACAGCAAACCACACAAGCACTGCGATAAGTTCCGGCATGCAGGCAAAAATTATGTCCTCCCCCAGCCATTCCGCGGCCATTGTGTGAGTTGTTACCAGGAACGTTATGATGCAGGTCCTGTACAGCACCGGCAGCACCTGCGCTACACCAGGACTGACGCCAACAGGCGGCGTGGCTATCATCACTGCCAGTGCACCTAGCACCGAGTTGAAGAACAGAAGGAAGCCGGAGAAAATAAAGATACCGCCTTGTTGTCTGTTGTACTGAGTCCATATTACGAAGGATAGCTGCAAAAAGTAAGGCACCATTGCCATTTTCATCACCTTCTCGGTATTCTTCGTGCCGTTTCGCAAGGTAGCTTCCCTTTTTTCGCTGTGCCCAGAACTATGATTCTCCCTAAATTTGCTGCAAAGTGCACCAATGAAGACAATGATGACAATGGGAATGACAGCAATTCTGATATACCTTATGTTGGTCACAAGTAAGAGCGCATAAGCTTCCAGCACCGTAGCGACGGTCCTGATGTAGGTTCCAAGACCAACAAATCTGCTCATAGTGGAGTATGCTTTGTCTGGACTAACAATATCCAGCTCTTTAACAAATAACCGCAAGAAGAAGTCCAGAAAGAACATGAGAATTATACTATGCAATCCTGCTGTTCCTTCAGACCGCTTAATTGGTTGTGAATAAATAAAACTGCAGACTGCTGTTATCAGACACAGGTGGTACTCATCCAATAATTTCACGTGGTTTTGTAGCACAATAGGTGACTCCATAAGCTGCATATAAGCACAATGAAAAGAAAAATATTAGTTTTTTTAAATTCTTGTCCTGAATTAAACGCAGTTTCGAAGTTGATGATTGTTTCCAGGAAACAAATGTAATAACCAGTTCGATTGTGTTTGTGACGCTACTACTATTTTGGAGTGTTGCATATGCATGAAGTTTACCCACCTCATCTTATCTCCAAAACAAAGCTACTATATATATATAGGCCGGCAAGCAACTTGCCAAGATTGACCCCTCTAAAGAAAGTAGCTAAGTTTGTAAGCAAGCAAGTATTTGAGCTGTACACGATTTTTTGTGATTTATTTTCTCGACGGTATCAACTGGAACCGTCGGCGTAAAGCAATTTCCGACCGTGTACGTTGCGCGCATGGGGATGTTGTGTTGATCCCGTCGATAATTTCATGCTTGTTAGTATTGCTTTGTATTCCGTCGGTTTTTAGCGCCGAGAGGGCTCGTGTCATCGTTTCCTGTTTGGCAGCGTACACGTCCCGATCCCTGTACCATCCTCGTCGTACGTGTAGTGCGCCGTTGATTCCATGTTGCTCCCATGCTTCATACGCCCGAGTTGGTGTGTGCTGAAACCACATAGTACTCCGAAATCTACCTCGTCGGCTCGCCCCATCTCCTTCACCTAGCCGCCTCTCATCCCCGCATCCTGCCTCTACTTCCTTTGCATCTATGTCACCTCATCTCCCTCCCCGTCGCCCCGTGTCCACTACTTCCGACCAGTTTCCGAGGCTGTTCCGGCGCCTCCGCCTTCTCTACCACCAATTTCCTGCTCAGATCGGGCGTCTCCTTGTTCTCCGGCAAATCCGTGCTCTAATCTGGCGTCTCCATATCCTCCGGCAACTCCCCGCTGTGATCCGGCGTCTCTGGTAGTGGCCAGTGGGGACACGATGGGAGAACGTTGGGTGCTCAGGCCACTTTGGGAGTAGCTTCAGGCCTACAACGACGTTTGACAATGACAAACCACTCTCCGATCCGGAGTCTCACTACAAATCTCATGATCTCTCTCCAGGGCGGCAGAAACGAAACGAGGAGTCAAAGGAGTCCCCTTCCCGGTGAGAATGATTGAAGTAGCCCAGTCGAGCTGGTATAACATACGGTAGGCTGCTGCTCTACTCACAAGGGTGTTGCCATGGAACACCAGTTCAGTTTCACCACGGCCGCAAGGGATTAACACGACAGTACCCCATGCTTATGAGCTATGTAGGCATAGTAAGAGTTTGCTTGGTTGGGCTGTAACTATTGACAAATCTGTTGTTGACTGGTGATTTAGAAAAGTTGCTTTGACTGTGAAAAAGTAAATATATGGTTTTTGGTTGATCTAAACCATCTATAATAAATTTTTTAAAAATGAGCACAGAAGCATCAAAATATTGCAAAAAGCTGGAGAAATGCAGCTTTTCCAAACAATTGAGTTTACACTACAAAGCCCACAGTCACTGTTGGCAAAAACTGTTTAAAAACTGGTCGTTTGGTTGAGATTTTCTACAGCTTTTCCATCAAACAGGGATAAGTCTTGTAGCTTAGGCTCCAAAACTTTTTCTGGCTCCGGCACTGACGTCGGACTTCCGAATTAACCCTTGCAGAACTAACACTTCCACACATATATACATCGATCGTCCTTAAAATTAGTGATCTCAGAAACTTCGGATATATCTTCCATTTCTCTAGGAGTTGATAGTAAAAATCATAGGATTATGTATATTAACATTTTCAGGGATATCAGGTTGATAATTTCTTTACGATTAATGAAGCACACGCGCACACACAAAGCAGCTAGATTATGTATATTTCCCAAAGCAGCTAGACAACAGTCTAAAGAAGCGCAGTATCACTATATACCGCCGTGAGTTTCAGTACTTACCTTGTCGGAGTCTCGATTACGGTCTTCGGAATCATGCCTAGCAACTGTGGTTATGCCCTCGGAATCATGGCTAGCAACTCTGGTTGTGCCCTCTGCTGCCATCTATTCTCCTGGTGATCGAGAACTGTCCCGGTTCAGCTGGTGATGATCGAGGAGAGGCTGCAGGAAGAAGCATGCACCTTTCCTAGAAGACTTGTACAGGTCGTGCTCTTTGCTTATTCTTCTCCGCCAGAGAGGACGAAGTGATGATATTAATTTCCGCCAGAGAGACGTGTATGTACAGGACGAAGATGACATCCGACCAAGTCGATCCACATGGGTGCATGTGCCACCTATACCAATGAGCGCGAATTATTAATTAATTACTACTGAACGAGAACAAGCTAGGTCTCTGATGGTACGTATCCTTTATGTATGTCTCTCAGTGGAGCGAGCTAACTAATACGGTCGTTCCAACTGCCCGTGCAACGCGCATACGGTATTCCATTCACATAACCCTATCTAACTGAAAAAAGGCACAATAAATTTAGTTAATTCATATCTTCTAAAACTTTTATATCCTTCTTAGGAGCAGAAGGATTATCTATTGAAACAAAAATATCCATGCCATCGACACGACCAAGTCCTTCGATCAACTTGATAATAAACAACATAACCAAGTGACGATCATAGTTTTGTTAATAAGTCTCTCTTGGTTTCTGATGCAATTTAATACATACCAGTATCACTAATACCCTTTCTATTTGAATTAGTCCCGCTACTATCAGCTAGTTTAAAATAGCAATCTTAGTCGGTTTTGGATCTGGCTGGAGGCAAGAGGAGCTAATAATGAACTTTTTTGCGCCTCTAAAAACGTCATCACTGATGGGTTAAATATTTACCCGTCCGTGATGACTCTCATCACTGACAGATTAAATATTTACCCGTCCGTGATGGTAGAGTCATCACTGACGGGTAATTTTTCTACCCGTCCGTGATGCCTTTTCATCGCCTATGAAAACGTATCACTGACGGTCGTCAGTGATGACTCTACTATCACAGATGGGTAAATATTTAACCCGTCAGTGATGACCTTTATCAGTGATGGGTAACTGATAGTATGAGTCATTACTGACCTTTAGTTGCTGACGGGCCAAAAACCCGTCACTGATGTGGGTTTTTTGGCCCGTCAGTATTGACATGTTCTGTAGTAGTGGTCCAAGGCAGTAGAGCTGGAGGCCAAGAAGGGCTAGCTGTACCTGGACAAGGCCCGGTTAGCCGACGAGTTGGTGGAGGTCCTGGGTCCAAGGTGTCCAATCTGAAGGAAGATCTTCAGTATGTCGTGGACATACTCAAGGCATGGAGGTCAAGGTCGCTGTCCCTTCGGCAGAGAGCCATGCCTTACGGATGGCTGAGCTGACAGTGGCCCAACTCCCGCCTGAAGCCGATGGTGTAGGCCCACATCAGCACCCAACTCCGGCAGGGAGTTCGGGATTCCTTGTCGATGGCCCTGGCTTTGCTGGACGCCCGCCACCCAGAGATCGATGTCCGTGCCCTCTATGATGAGCTGCCAGGGGCGGAGACTAGGGAGACCGTGAAGATGGTTGTGGCTATGTACGTGGCTACCGATATCTTCACCGGTAGGCTCAATGTATAAAAACCCCTGCAGAAATAAAGACTTAGAATGCTTTTGATCAAATATATGTGTTGTGCTTGTGTATATATTTCGTTAACTTAGAGCTAGAACTTGTCAGGAACCTAGCACTAAGGATTTTTTGAGAACTTAGTATACTTAGCACTTTCTAGCCTTTTTCTTTTGACCCAAGTCGGAAGACTTCACTACTAGTTGAGGAGTTTAGTTAGTCGGGCCTTAGGCCTAAGTCGAGCGGAGGGTGCTAGGACCCTGAGTCACTTGTAGACGTGATAAGGGACCTTCTTTTGTCCTATTCGAGACCGTAGGTTAGACTTCTTCCTCTTTGCAAGGAGAAAAGGCGTATGCATGTATGTCCTTTGTGGTCGACGAGCTATCTTAGTGTCACGTTACCCGTCTATTCCTTGTGATAACTAGTTGGGAAGCCTTATCGGTTTACTAAGTGTTGAATGGTTTCATCGAACATGTCATACTTCGCACCTTTCGGCTTCTCCTTGGTCTAAGTCGGAAGACTTTGCCTCTAGTCAAGGAGTTTGGTCAATCAGGCCTTAGGTCGAATTCGAGTGGAGGGTTCATGGACTGCAGTGCCTAACCATCTCCCTCACATCAAGAAGGGCTGTAGGCCAATAGAAACCTTGTTTGAAGGCCTTTTCGACCAGGGTTCGGAAGGAAGCATGGGCTCCGCACACGCCCATGGATTTCTTCAAGTAGTTTGATACCCTGCGTCTGAGTGATACACCGCTTGAGCACCCCGTGGGCGCCTCTGCAGTAGAGGACGCCGTCGAGCAGGGAATAAATCCTAGCACGTCGGGCAATTTGCTCTCTTAGTGCCTCATTCTCGGGCGTGACTCGATTCTGAAGGCACTGGTGGATGGGGTCCATCCATGATTCTTCTCGATCGAGCAGAGCTATGAGTTCCCCCTCTATGGGCCCTCCAGCTACTTCTCGTGGAGCATCAATACCTGGTAATGTCTTGAGTTGGCTGTCCGCGGCTCCTTCGGTCATGTTATCTATAGATGTCGTGGCGCACACCATGTCATCCACCGATGCCATGAACGGTGTCGATATCTTTTTGACAAAGACATCGAAGGACATAGAGATCACAAGGATGCTAGTGGGGCAAGCATATACCGAGGCAATTATCCTTGCGAGGGATGTATCTGACCTCGAGTCTATTGAATTCCTTTTCTAGCTTCCTCACCTCTGAAAGGTAAGCCGACATAGTCATATCTGAGGTTTGATAGCCTTACTCAATTGCTTCACCACCATCTGTAAGTCCCCACTCACAAGTAGGCGGCGGATAGCAAGGGCAATAGCTACTCAGAGTCCAGCGGGTAGACCTTCATACTCAGCCACATTATTAGTGACAAGCAAGACATAGGCATTCTCCAGTCAGGGAAGCAAGTACATTCCCAGCCCCCGAGCCTTGAAGCGTGAGCGAGCCAACAAAGTGTAGTTTCTAGACTTCGGAATTGTCGGATGGCACTTGTTGTGGCTGTTTTGGCTCGGTCCACTTGGCAACAAAGTCGGCGAGGACCTTTGATTTGATTATTGTTCGTGGAATGAAGCAGATGTCGAACTCACCAAATTTGACTGCCCATTTGGCAATCCGACTGATTGAGTCTCTATTATGAAGGATGTTTTTGAGTGGGAAGGCGGATGGTACAACAATCTTGTGAGCTTGAAATTAATGTCGTAGCTTAGGAGAGGCTGTGAGTACCACTTAGAGTAGTTTCTAGACCTGCAGGTAGCGCTCCTTTGCTCCGTGGAGGATTTCATTAATGTAGTAAACCGGTCACTGAGTCTTTTCCCACTTGCTAGGCTCCTCGCGTTCCACCACTAGGACTCCACTTATGGCACGTGGCTTGGCGGCAGTGTACAACAATAATTCTTCTTTTGGTTCGGGAGCGAGTAGCACCGGGGAGGGGGGTTGAAAGATAACCTTTTAGATCTTGGAATGCTTGTTCCGATTCGTCTAGCCATGTGAAGCCATCATGTTGTCAGAGTAGCTTGTAGAAAGGTAGCCCCTGGTCTCCAAGATAAGATATAAAGCGGCTGAGTGTGGCCATGCATCCAGCTAGTCTTTGGACATATCGTAATGATCGGGGAGACTGCATTTCCATGATTGCCTATTTGTTCTCGGGGTTGGCTTCAATTTGTCGGTGTGAAACTAAGAAACCGTGTAGTTTCCCTACGTCAACTCCAAATGTGCACTTCTTCAGATTGAATATCTAGTTCTTTCACAGGTTTGTGAAGGTCTCGAGTAGGTTAGTGAGAAGGTCTTCTTTCTTCTTAGATTTGATGAGAAGGTCGTCGACGTACGGGTTCGACGTTGTGGCTGATCTGATCATGTAAGGCAAGTTGCATTCCATGTTGATACGTAGCTCTGTCATTTTTTAATCCAAAAGGCATCTTTGTGTAACAAAATATCTCGTAAGGAGTTATGAAGGATTTTTTTCCTCATCTTCTCGACAAAAGCTGATCTAGAGGTAACCAGAATACGCATCGAGAAGACATAGATAATTGCACCCAGAGGTGGAGTCGACTATCTGATCTATTCGAGGGATAGGAAAAACATCTTTTGGGTAGGCTTTGTTGAGGTCAGTGAAGTCCACGCACATGCACCACTTTCCATTTGCTTTTCGAACCATGACCAGATTGGCCAGCCACTCGGGATGGTTGATTTCTCGTATCAAGCCTGCTTTCAGAAGCTTTTCAATCTCTACTTTGATGGTTTCTTTCCGGTAGGGAGCGAACCACTAAAGTTTTTGTTTTATAGGCTTCGTGTCAAGGTGGACCGTTAGCCCGTGCTCGATCACCTCCCTAGGGATCCCAGGAATGTTAGACGGTTGCCACGCAAATACATCTGCATTTGCCTGGAGGAAGGTGATGGGCGCGAGTTCTAGTTTAGGATCCAGGTTGCAACCGATCCGAACACACTTGGATAGCTCTACGGATTTAGAGGCACTGATTTGACCTCACCATAAGTTTTCACAGCCATTTTAGTTCTCGGGTGTTTGGCTTCCTTGTTGGCGTGATGTTCTTTGACTTGATCGAGGCTTCGCTAATCGCAATGTAGGCTTGTTCCTGGACAACCGCTGACCGTGATAACACCCTTGGGGCCTGGAATCTTCACATACTGGTAGGCATAGTGCGTGGTGGCCATAAACTTAGCGAGGGTTGGTTGTCCTAAGATAGCATTGTATGTAGCCACTTCCAGGGAAACTTCTAGGGAACGTACTCACGCCCTGGGAAGCCTGATGACCTCTTCTGATTTTTCCAAGAGAAGGGGAAACCTTGTGAGAATGCATCCAATGGTTTTGCAACGTCCGAAACACCATACTTAAGATAACCGGTCACGAGGCTATCCAAGCTTTCATACGGAGTTGCCAAAACCAATGGTGTATAGAGGAAATCTCCATGAATATCCCAAAAATAGTAAAATTCTCATGGAGCTCGCTGACATGGCAGCCAATGCCGAAGAAACCTACAATTCATCAAGAAAAGGGACGAAGGCATCGAGCGACCCCAACTGGGATATCACAACAACTCCAAGAAAAGAAAATGCAAGAAGAAATCCTCCAAGGAAGATCGTGAAAACAGGCAGAAAACTGGAGAAGTAATTGCCAACGCCGCCAACAAGCGCTCCGGACCGCCTCGGAATGAAGAAAAGCCTCAGCCAAAGGCAGGACCCTTTGGCAAGATCTGGTGTGACTTCCACCAAACCGATAAGCATGACAAGCAAGAAGTACATCTATGCGAAAGTTGAGAAGTTCAAAGGGAAAGGACCTCAATTCGCAAATCAAAGTCGAGAAACCAGTTCCGATGATGACTTCGACTTGGCCTCTTTCTAAAGAAAACAATGAAGGGTAGACCACATGTTTGGGGCTCGCATCTTACGAGTCCAAAAGACAATACAAGATAGTGGCCCGAGAAGTCCCCGCCACAATTCTCCCGACTCATCAGACGATTAAGTGGTTGGTGGTAAAGATAGCACCCCCCTGGTTGGGGGTACGGAATACAAGTTACACCCACTTCTTGACTCACCCAAATTTTCTCTAAGTGTTCGCTCAATGCTGCGCGCTCCGTTCCGCTGTCCCTCGCACACACCCGGGTGACCTAGCACTCAACCGGGGGTGCCACAAGTTTACTGTCCGACCGCGTAGTCGACGACAGTTGGCGCCGTCCGTGGGGACGCAGACGAGAAGTCGCGTGCGACGCAGCAGCGAGCGCAACGAGGTCATGCCTCCTGGTGTGGATGGCAAGCAGGCCTATATGTCTTGGTTTCAATAGGACTCCTTACGAGCGTTCTTTCTATCTACTATTATCTAAAAATAATCAAGTTATTAATGACTGGACGAAACCAAGAAATAACCCCTTATGTGCGAAATTATAGAAGATCCCCTTTAAGATCAAACAATTCCATCGAATTGAGTATGACTGTATGTGTGATAGCATCTACTATACTAGGAATATCAATGAACCCCATTCTTGCAATTGCTCAGGATACCCTCTTTTAGCTGCTAGGTGTCGATAATGACTTTGTGTCAGTTTGCTAGAGTCTATAAATTGGACTGGCACCATGTATTGTAACATAAGCTTTTGTATAAGAGCTGAGATGTAGTTAAGATTACACTTGATCCTCTCTCTGTTTTGTTGCTTCCTTTGTGAGAGGTTTGAGTCCACAGCTGGGAAGAGTCGTCAGATGACAATTGAAGTAGGGGTCTGCCTCTTTCAAAGGGAAGCAAGAGTCTCATAGGGAAGGAGATCCTGCACAGACCAATCCCAATCAGGAAGAGAGTCTTGTTGTCAATGAAAGCAATGAGACTATGTCACATATCTGTCTATCTCGTGTTGTGAGCTATAAAGTACCCACCAGGGGGTGGACCAAGAAAGAGGCAGGCGATTGGGTCCTGCTCACCGCTACCTTATCCTATTTCCATACTTCTGTCGCTCCATCCCCGTATGGGTGGAGAACCCGTCGCTGTCTCGGCTGTGATACCGGAGGCTCTAGGGAAGTCGGAGGAGAGAGCACTCATCTTGGGGTGGGCTTACTACTTATATGCTTTCAGCAGTTATCCTCTCCGCACTTGACTACCTAGCGTTTATCGTAGGCACGATAACTGGTACACCAGAGGTGCGTCCTTCCTGGTCCTCTCGTACTAGGGAAAGGTCCTCTCAATGCTCTAACGCCCACACCGGATATGGACCGAACTGTCTCATGACATTCTGAACCCAGCTCACGTACCGCATTAATGGGTGAACAGCCCAACCTACGACATTGGGTTTTGGAGACCCACGTTCTACCGAACTAAACTAAGAGCGCTTTCTTACGACAGGAGATAAAGCAGTAAAGAAAAGGATGATTTTTGTACCGCATGCATATAGAAAAATGAAACTCTGAATTTTGTCCAATTTGAATCGATCTCAATTGATCCCTCGTTACTGCCCATAGGAGAAGTAATAGGTAGGGATGACAGGATTTGAACCCGTGACATTTTGTACCCAAAACAAACACGCTACCAGGCGAAGAGGAGCACCAAGAGGAAGCCCGCGAGCGGCTCAGCAGCGAGGGCTACATCCGCGAGGACCCAGGCGCACGCGCTCGAGTTGGACAAGACTCCGGAGCGCACGGAGACCGTCCCGCCTGTCATGCCCCCGGAGGATACCGTTGGGGCCACCACCGCGCAAGGGGCTCCACCAGCGATGCCCCGAAGGATGGCCACTCGCTCCGTGATAATCGCGGGGGGTCTTCCAAGTGTCACCGACGGTCGCCCAGACCCGCCCGCCCTTGCTCCCGCACCAACGCCTACCCCAGAAGCAACGGTGGACGACCTATGCCAGCAGGCGGAAGAAGCAACTCAACGCATGGATGAGCTCCATGACACAAACCGTGCACGATGACCCAAACCATGCACGTCGCCGACCTCTATCGTGCGCAGCTTGAGACAACCCAAACACTCGCCGCCCCGTCGCCAGGCCCAGAGATGCTTGCCGCTGAAGACTTCCGTCATCAACAGGGCCAAATTCACGCGGTGGCTGAAGGCACGTGCTAGGGGCTTTGTCATGCACAACGACAGGCTATACAAGCGAGGTGTCTGCGCCCCATTTCTCAAATACTGACATACACCAAGGGCTATCCCGCCGCGGCGCGTGCCCTTCGCTCCAGCATACCGCGACGTAACATCCCGCGAGCCCGGAAGCGCACAACGCAGCGTTCGCCCGTGTGGTAACATCCCGCTGCGGCACGTCCCCTTCGTTCCGGCATACCGCGACGTAACATCCCGCGAGCTCGGAAGTGCACAACGCCGCGTACGCCCGCGTGGTAACATCCCGCCGCGGCGCGTCCCCTTCGCTCCGGCATAACGCGACGTAACATCCCGCGAGCCCGGAAGCGCACAACGCCGCGTCCGCGTATGCCCGCGTGGTAACATCCCGCCGCGGCGCGTGCCCTTCGCTCCGGCATACCATGACGTAACATCCCGCGAGCCCGGCAGCGCACAACGCCGCGTCCGCGTTCGCCCGTGTGGTAACATCCCGCCGCGGCGCGTGCCTTCGCTCCGGCATACCGCGACGTAACATCCCGCGAGCCCGGAAGTGCACAACGCCGCATACGCCCGCGTGGTAACATCCTGCCGTGGCGCGTGCCCTTTGCACCGGCATACCGCGACGTAACATCCCGCGAGCCCGGCAGTGCACAACGCCACGTCCGCCCGTGTGGTAACATCCCGCCGCGGCGCGTGTCCTTCGCTCCGGCATACCACGATGTACCATCCCACGAGCCCGGCAGCACACAACGCCGCGTCCGCCCGCGTGGTAACATCCCGCCGCGGCGCGTGCCCTTCGCTCCGGCATACCACGATGTACCATCCCACGAGCCCGGCAGCACACAACGCCGCGTCCGCCCGCGTCCCGCGAGCCCAGAAGCCCTCAACGCCACGTCCGCCCGCATGGTAACATCCCGCCGCGGCGCATGCCCTACGCTCCAGCATACCGCGGCGTAACATCCCACGAGCCCAGAAGCCCTCAACGCCGCGTCCGCCCGCGTGGTAACATCCCATCGCGGCGCGTGCCCTACGCTCTGGCATACCGCGACGTAACATCCCGCGAGCCCGGAAGCCCTCAACGCCACGTCCGCCCACGTGGTAACATCCCGCCGCGGCGCGTGCCCTTCACTCTGGCATATCGCGACGTAACATCCCGCGAGCCCGGAAGCCCTCAACACCGCGTCTGCCCGCGTGGTAACATCCCGTCGTGGCGTGTGCCCTTCGCTCTGGCATACCGCGACGTAACATCCCGCGAGCCCGGAAACACTCAACACCGCGTCCGCCCGTGTGGTAACATCCCACCGCGGCACGTGCCCTTCGCTCTGGCATACCGCGATGTAACATCCCACGAGCCTGGCAGCCCTCAACGCCGTGTCCGCCCGCGTGGTAACATCCTGCCGCGGCCCGTGCCCTTCGCTCAGGCTTACCGCGACGTAACATCCCGCGAGCCGGGCAGCCCCAACGCCACGTCCGCCCACGTTGGTAACATCCCGCCGCGGCGCGTGCCCTTCGCTCCGGCATACCGCGACGTAACATCCCGCGAGCCCGGAGGCCCTCAACGCCGCGTCCGCCCACATTGGTAACATCCCGCCACGGCACGTGCCCTTCACTCCGGCATACCTCGACGTAACATCCCGCGAGCCCGGAGGCCCTCAACGCTGCGTCCGCCCGCGTGGTAACATCCCACCGCGGCGCATGTAACATCCCGCGAGCCCGGCAGCCCCAACGCCGCGTCCGTCCGCATGGTAACAACCCGCTGCGGCGCATGCCCTTCGCTCCGGAATACCATGACGTAACATCTCGTGAGTCCGGCAGCCTCAACGCCGTGTCCGCCCGCGTGGTAACATCCCGTCGTGGCGCGTGCCCCTCGCTCCGGCAGGCCACGATGTCACATCCCGTGAGCCCGAAAGCACCTACCGCCGCGTCCGCCCGTGTGGTAACATCCCGCCGCGGCCCGTGCCCCTCAGCTCCCCAGGCCACGACTGTAAGACCCATTTTAATATATATATAGAGATTGCAACTTTGCCTCATGCATACATGGCATCATCCATGCACAACCTTGTATGAACTTGAATATTTTCTAGTTAGGTTTATAGAATACGTGCATATCCCTTTCTAAAAATTCAAGTGCCTCTTTTGAATCGGAAAGCAAACATAGGAAAGAAGGGTTTAGATTTGGGGTTGTCTCTCAGCAGATAAGTTTTTGAGGTGTTTCCAATTGGAACAGCTCCGTAAGTCTTCTATCTATCTCTGTGCAAAATTTCATCAAATTCCATTGGGTGGATCAAAATCTACGAACATTTTACCAAGCGACAGTCTGCTGTTTTTGCCAAACCGGAAGTTCCGATTTTCTTACTCCGGAAGTTCCGATCTGTATCGGAAGTTCTGATCCAGGAATCGGAAGTTTCGATTTTTCCCGAACCTCCAAACCAGGGGTGACTCCGGAACCTCCGGTAAGGTCGGAACCTCCGATCCAGGAACCGGAAGTTCCGATTTTTCCCGAGCATCCAAAATAGGGGTGACGTCGGAAGTTCCGGTAAGGTCGGAACCTCCGATATTCACACCGGAACTTCCGATCCGGCTGTCAAATTTGAGTTCCGAGTTGCCACGTGCCGTCGCTGGTTGTGGGGGGCGGTGGGCGGTGGTGCTTGCGTGGAGGCCTTCCAGGGTTCCTATAAAAGGGTGCCAACGGCCCCTTCTTCCTCTTTTCCTCCTCCCCTTCCATTTTCCCTAGTTTTCTCTCCCTTTTCTCTCCAAAACAGCACACCTTAGTTGCCATTTTCATCATCCTCACCAACTCCGGTGGCCAGCTCCGGCGAGCCAGCGCCGCCACTCCGGTGACCCTCTTCCTCCCCTCTTCCTTCCCTTTTCCTTCCCCTCCTTCCTCCTCAAGTTCCCTCCCCTTTTTCCTCACTTCTTCTTTCTTTTTCCCCACTTCTTCTTTTCCTCTCTTCTCAGCTCAAACCAAAGCTTTGCTCCAGCAAGAAGAAGGGTAGAGCAAGAAGAAGGAGTGAAGTTGGCATTTGGGGTTTTAGGGCCAAATAGCTGTTGCTCTAGTCCAAACTTTGGGTGTTTAACTAAAGAGGTATTTAGTTATCTTTGCACAAGTTTATATTTTCCAAATCTTCTAAACATGCTCTATTGCTTAATTCAACCCCAATGTCCCAATGAGTTAGTACCAATGAGTAAATTTCTATTGTATGGAGATAGTTTCTCATTGCACTCATACTCAAACCAATATTTGTTTAAAACCTATGAAATGTTCCATTGCTTGGTTCAATCCTATTGCTCCAAGAAGTTAGGATAAACAACCAACATTTTATTATATAAAGTTAGTCTCTCAATTATACCATTGTTCAAACCAAACATTGTTAATCCTAATATAAATTTCAATTTAATGAATCATGCATATAACTACTAGAATAATCACGTTACTTCCTTAAAGTTGTGATAAAGCATGTTTTATTGCAAAACTTTAGCATCTCATGCATAACATTCCATCATGCATACATGCTGAAATCTTATCTCTTTTATCGTTTCCTTGCCAATGTTTTGTATTGCTTGCGACAGAACCCGAAGAAGAAGAACCGCAAGCCGTTGAGCTCACCCAAATCTCCGAATCCTACGACGAAGGCAAGCAGAGCTTGTTGCACTCTTTTACCTTTCTTAATTGCGTATGTGAATGAATGTTTGTTGAATTGTGGATTGTATTGGAGTTCACTAGCATGCGTAGGGTGTATCGTTGCGTTGAGAACGTCCTTAATGCCTTTCAACTAAAATTGGTTAAGTGAGTTGGGAGAGCCGAGGGCGTACGCAATGGATACGGTTGGTGTTAATTGAAGTGTTGAAGTGACCCAGGGGTTTGGAGATTGAAATTGAGATTGGTCACACACCAACTGCATGCCGGAGTGTTACTTCCCTGTCACGCGTGGACATTACCGAGAATTGATACCGGGAATGGTTGAGGTAAGTCTCGATATCACTTGGGGGTGAAATGCGCTCGCCATGTCCTGGGTGATCGATTGTCGGTGATGATCCGAGAGTTGATTGAATGTATGTAAAATGGATTGATAGCCCTCGCGGACGTTAGCGGAATCGATACCGGGAATGATTGAGGTAAGTCTCGATATCACTTGGAGCCTTGCAACCTCCAAGGGAAATGCGCTCATCATGTCCAGGGTGATCGTATTGCCGGCAA
Organism: Stipa capillata; assembly: GCA_019208055.1. NCBI lineage: Eukaryota > Viridiplantae > Streptophyta > Magnoliopsida > Poales > Poaceae > Stipa > Stipa capillata. The sequence goes on from JAGXJF010002677.1 coordinate 177,077, forward strand.
CGGTCCAAGAGGTGGATTAAATTGAAATGGGTGTGGGCTACCCCAATGTGATGTCTCAATTGTCTTGATTTCTTGGTGTTCATGTTGAATCCTGAAGTTCACTTCGATTCTACTATTCCTAATTATGCTATTGTTAGCTTGCTACCTCGATTATGTATTATTTCGATAGAATTGCATTCATGTTTAATTGCTGCTGAACTAGTATGTGTAGGACATTTAATCAAGCACGGTTAAGTCTTGCGAGTACCTTCGTACTCACCTAGGATATTCCTAGACTTTTGCAGGTGAGCCAACTGTTGCGGAATTTTGTGAAGAAGGTTAATCCAAATGGTTTCCTTGGTCCGCGTTCGACTCGTGGGCGTGGTTTGGTTGTTAAGCAGTGGTTGATGCACCACTGCGGGGCTTTTGTTCTTTTCCGCTGCATTGTACATATTTCAGTTCCAACTAAACTTACGGTTATCGCCGACTGATACAGGTGTAAAGTTCACTCAGTGGGCAACTAGTGTTAGTATAGTACTGTAGTGCTTGTTTTTGGTATACGAGTTGTAATTTAGGCTGCCCATATGCAATGTGTGAATGCTATGAAGTGTGTGGGCATGCCATGGAGAGTTACTGCTGTACCTCTTTTTACTACGTTGAGTAGGAATCGGTTAAGTGACCCGCTGGCTGTGATGCTGTGCCGGCCAGGCAGGGTGAGGGTGGGTTCTACCGGGCCTTCGGGCGACCCACTAGCCCTCGGGCTAGGTTAGGGTGTGGGTGGAATCGCCGGGCTCCTCCGACCTTGTTCTGCATGGTAGGATCAGGGAACGGCTTTAAATCTCCACCGGAATCTGGAATCTATATGTGGTTCTGGGAAGATTGGTCGCTTCCGGCCGGCTCGCACGTGGCGGGTGTCGGATCGTTCCGTCTCGGTGCGTACGGCGCAGGTACCGTGCCACCGTAGAGGACGAGTCCTTCGGTCCTTGGCGACTTCGCGTTCCCCTAACCATATGTGGATTTCGGGTCCGTGACAGCGACGTCACATCCCGCGAGCCCGGATCTCCTTTTCCCCGTGTGGCAACATTCCACCACAGCGAGCCCCCCTGCACCAAGACGGCGTGAGGTTACATTCCTCACATCTGGAAGCCCAACGGCATGAGAGCAAGTCTGCAAGACATCTGCCTTTACCATGGAACGCCATGTGATGCACGTCGACGGTTCAGCCTATAATCGTGCCTCTCAGCTCTGGCAGACCGTGAAGTCACATCTTGAGAGTCTGGAAGCCCCTAATGCCGCCTCTTCCTGCGTGGTAACATCCCGCTACGGTGTGAAAGTAAATTTCCAAGACATTTGCCTTTACCATGGAACATCCTGTAATGTACGCTAATGGTTCTGCCTGTAATCATGCCATCGCATCGTTCTACCTTACCTGACTTCGCAAATCATTAAAACAACGACTAGCCACATAGCTAGTCGCTCGATTTTTTCATTGGGAGCATAGTGCATCACGTCGCTACACCTTGTTACAAGCAAGCGATTTCGTCCTGCTACACCATTACATGTGAAAGAGTAGACATAAGAGCTAGCATTCTGGTGTCCCGGGTGATAGAGAGCCGCGCAGATAATGCACGACAAATGCAAGAAGGGACAATGCACCATCAGGGGAAGTCCTCCTCCCCCGGCTCAAGGCCCCCCTCCGGCGTGCAATGTTTGAATGACTTGGGCACGGTGGGCCGAGTCCCGAGGCGCCTAGCTGGCATCTTACGCCCCAAAGTGAAATCCTACAACCAATACAATACGATGAAAACAGGACGAGTGCGATGTCGAAACCCATAACTCTGTCTGAAAACAACACGTGTCAACACTCCAGCAATAAGAGCTAAGGTGTCCAACATAACACGGTGAAGCATGCAAGTCGGCACATCGACGAATTGACAAATGTTCAGCAAGTCACAACTGGTGAATCCCAAAAGAAAGCGTGCGTCAAGTGTGCGATTGTCACATCCCGATTTTCCAAAACCTAAAAATTAGGGCCAACAAAAACTTTTTGCGTTAATAATGGTAATCGCTTAATCGAACCTAGTTAAAACCTCGTCGTTCCCCTCGTAGCTCTAGCGTCGGTTGGTTCATCCTTCCTTTCCGACGCGTGTCCATCTCTCCACCAATCCCAATCCTGTGACCCCTGATGTAAGGCGACACCGTCTCTCTCTTCCCCGTCAGACTTCCAGCATAACCACACACACGCACCGTTAAAACTTTTCATGTGTATATACCTACGCAGGTATGTGTACACGCCCATCTATCAGCCAAACGCCTCTATGTAGATGCATACATCGCCCCAGGTACGCATGCGTGGTATCTATGTGCATATACCCCGCAGGCACTCTTACCACCTTTTCTCTCTCCTGGCATCATTCTTAACCGAGCTGGCAAATGAAATGGGAGCCTCCAGTTCGGACGTTTCAAGCTAATTCAAACAGCAGCGTAAGCTGATTTTTGGATTAGGGAATTCCTTCAATCCTTACCTTTATAAAAACTTACAAAAGTCCTGAGAGCATCCTCCCATAATATGAATCCCATTTCTGTGCTCAGTCCTTCGTGTCCAGTTTAAAAACCTCAATTGAGCTCCAAATCAAAATTTTGCCAAATTTGAATTTGACTCATTATCCACTGTTTGGACCTTCCAAAAATTTCTCTAATTCTTGTGAATCATCTCCAACATATTATTGATCCATTGTTCCAATAATATGCCACTACCACTGTACATTCCTTCCTCTTGAAAAATCTTCTAAGAACCAGTCAGATCAAGCGGTGACCATCTCTGTTGCTCACTGTCTATCTTCGCTGCCATTCCCTGCTGCTCCCTCCTGTAAGCTCTTCTTTTCTTTGCTAGAATTACCCAAGCGGTACCAACCGAATTCCCTTTTCTACTCTACCGTATGGGCCCCCGGCCCCACCTGAAAGCTTCTTACCAGCATCACTCTTTCTCCTCCTCTAGCCCCTCTCTCCACCCCAAGCTTGTTTGCACTGCTCACCCATGAACACGGCAGCAAGCCGTAGCCTGCGTTGCCAAGCAGCAGCAGGATTCTTGCTGCTATCAGCGCCAACTCCGTGTACGTATCTCCTTGGACTCTTTCCCAGTTCTCACCTTCCCCAGCAACGCCCGAGCTACCCCATTCCTCTCTTCCCCATGTCCTCTTCCTCCTTTGTTTCCCATTCCCTGACCAGCGCACTGCTCCTTTGCGAGCACGTAGCATCTCTCACTTTGACCACCCGCGCCGCCCGTCGTCTAGCGACAGTGCACCCTATAGCTGTCAACGCAAGACCCGCCGTGGTCTCCGTCGCCACACGCCTACGCCCAGCTGTTTCCAGAGCTACTCCACTCAGTCTTCCCCTAGCTGCTGTGCTTCTGGATTCAACCACGCCGAGCTCCTCGCCCCCTTATTCCCAGGTCCTCCGCCCGAGTTCCAATCCAGTTTCTCCGGTTGAGCCTCAAGCCTCTGAACTACTCCCTCTACCTCACATATCTCTCTGCTGCCGAGCTGAGCACTTCCTTCCTTGATTCCTTCATCGTCGGCACTCCTCATCGCTGGCTAACTTCCCAAGCTCGCCTCGTTCCTCAAGCTGAGCTCCCGCTACCGCAGTTCACCAGCTCAGCCCGAGCTCCGGGCGCTTCAGCTGGCACCAGTGGCGAGGCCCCATCCGCAGACCACCCGGGGGTCGTCTTCCAAATCCGCCACCGGTCAGGACCTCCTCAAGCGCCGCCGCCTCCTTCGAGCTCAGATCTGAGCAGACCAAGCTCGGCACCACCGTCGCCCCCAAGTCCCACCGGTGCGCCGCCGCGTCTGCTCCTCAATCCCACTCCCCACCGCGCCTTGGACCACCGGAGGAAGCTCCCCTTTTTCCGTCGGCCACCCCATTCGTTTCCGCCGCCGGCATGGCCACCAGGACGCCGGCCGTCTACCCCTATCTCCCACTGCCGCTATGCTTCTCCCGAGCGGCCGGAGCAACCACCGCAGCATGCGCCCTGGCCACCCCGGTGACCCCGACACGGCTCCTCCGTGTCGCCGCAACCGAGGCCCTCGTCCCTGCCTGCCCCGTCAAGCTCACCGGTGAGTTTCCCCAGCTGCCACCGCCGCGGACCGGATCCCCAGCATCTACCACGGCTTCGCCGCCCGCCTCCTGCATTCGGTCCCGAGCAACCGTGGCATTTCGCCCAATCAACAAGTGAGCGCCCCCTCCCAAGCAGCCGAACATGGCGGCGCCGCCTCTTGGAGCTACCCGAACCACCTCTGTCTCTCTCAAGCCGAGCCCCTTCTCCTCTGGGCTCTTTCCATTGCTGCCAATTCCCTCCCACTCTTCTCTCCTCCGGAAGCGCCAATCCAGAGGAGCTCATCGCCGGCGATCCCTCCCCTGTTTAGACTCGAGTGATGGAACCAGACCCGACCACCCGAGCCGAGCCAGGTAAAGGAGAGAGGCGCGCCCCTGGCGAGTGGGTCGCAGGTAAGGGCAAAGCCCATCTTCAGTAAGTGGTCGCGCCTCCGCCACTTACCTTTTCCCTTATCAGGAGACGTATTCCACTCCCTCCGAAGGCGCCTTATTCCCAAAACCAGCTTCTTCTTTCTTTTACACCAGCCACGCGCGGTTCAACAAGTTCATCCCGACTCCAGCCGGTTTTCTACTCCCTGACTCCGGTTCTGAGATCCTTGGATTAATTCCAAGCTTTTAGTTAAAAGATTTCAAATTTCAAACAATTTTCAAGCATAAACGGAGAAGACTAGGGTTAGGGCTTTTCTTTTATTTTTCTTAAGCCCAACGCGTGCACCATGGGTGCCATCTCCAGTGCAGCCAAATAAATCTTTTCCCATCACCTAGCGTATATCAAAGTATCCAAAGCACTAGCTAAGGCGCTAAGCCAAATATTTTTGAAGTCCAACCTTTAGGAACACGGGTTTCTTCCGATCGGACGTGTCCACATTTTAGGTCATGTATAGCAAATGCCTAGAAAATGTAAATCGTTCCCTCGGACTTAAAAACTCGAAATCCTTAAGTCCCCAAATCCCTTAGGAATGAAGTGCTTCCACGATACCACTCCAAAAATCTGGCTTCCCAAAGTTATCATCTAAATTTGAAGCATGATGGTACCCTCCGAGCTAAACCTAAAACATAGCAACCAAGATCGTCGTAGGCGGTACTAATATGATTCCGACTGAATAAAGATAGACCTTCCTCGTCCTCTTCGCAAAACCCTAACTAATACACGTGGCAAACAACCCATCGCTTCATGTGATTTAGAGCCTAGCGATGCCCGACATCTCATTAGTATAGATCCAGCATCTCTAACCATTTATAACTCTCCAAAGCTTATCATAATCAAATGGCTAAGTGAACACTTTATGATTCCATGTATTGAGGTATTCTGGTTCCACGTTCGGTTCCATTTGGCTATTTCACGCACCAACGATTGATTCGCCGTTCCTTCGACGTGTAGATACCGACGTTAAGAGATATCGTACGAAGGATTTCGGACGACTATCGAATCAAGTTCAAGACCGAGCCCCGGACAGTATTGCCAGGCAAGCATTCCCACTTTGACCATGTTGAATCCCATACTTATGAACATTAAGTATTTTGTTTGGCAACATGCATGCTATGTTGATATCGACGTTATTTTATGCTAGGGTAGTTATGCCAAGTAATTGCATATGAGGTAGGTTTCTGAAATCCAATCCTTGTAGCCCTAAGAATATTTAGTCGGTTGATATTCGACTGACCAACTAGGTAGGAATATAGGCTTTAGCCCCGCTTAGCCATGCTGTAGTAAAAACTATGTTTTAACGATACGATGGGTTTGGGATCAAAACCCTTGGTTTGTTATACATTCCGAGGGAACCTTTTAAAATGAAAGATTTGCTAAAATCCCAAATGAAAGTGATGGAGGATTGGGATTCGGGCAGGAATGCTAAGGGAGTTTGGAGGTGGTAAAGTAGCCGGTCGCTACATGAAAAATGAAATGGCCGGGTAGCCGGTTGCTACCCGAGGAGATGGTTGGATAAGGAGTCCTGCTCGAATCAGTTAAGGACCGAACCTAAGTGCCGCTGAATCAGTTCCCCCACCGTACGTCCACATGTCCTTTATGGGAAGGACTGGACCTGGTACCTCGTCTAATGCCGGAGCCCGGAATCGTGGGAAGTTAGGTTGAAGTGCTAGTGGATCCGGAAATCCCTAGAGGATCTCCACGGGACTGCGTAGGGGGAAAGCTCTTCATGGGTCTCACCGTATTGTGGGGGTAAAGCTCAGTGGAGTCCTACAAGGTACGTGGAACATGGTCCGACACAAAGGGGGAGAGTCCCATTTCTATCATTTGAGATGCAGAGGGTCGGGTAGTCCTCCTAGCGAGTCCGGCTCTAGTGTGAACACGGGGGAAGGGTCTCGTTGTAATATCCCTGTCAGTATACGTCGCGAAGTATACCCAGGGTGACTTACATCTTGTGGGTAAAGCCGTACCACCTCTGCAGAGGGTTAAAATCTATTCGAATAGCCGCGTCCTCGGTCATGGACATGAACTGGTAAGGCCACACACTGGTTAGACTAAGTTTTGCTTGTGAAATCTGGGAAAAGGGATTAAGGACGTGGGCATGATGTGTCCACAGTGAGCAGTTTAAGCTACAGTCTGGTAGCGAGGAACTGCAGAAGAGGAAACCTAGCCCGGGCCGCGTGGAGGCAGCGCGGGTAGGTTGCAAGGATTGTTCGAGGCGGTAGGCGGAGCTACCGGCCTCTGGTCGACGATTGTTCTGCTGGAATGTCCAGCACCGAATGCTGTCTCGTCAGAGACGAATTTGATTTCGAAAATGCTTTTGAATCTACTATCCTGTATTTCGAACAAGAACTTGCATTTCCGCACAACTACAACTTAGGGTAGAGCCATCCCTTGATCTATTCCCTGCATGAAATATTGCCGTATATTTCCTCCTGTGGGAATAGCTTGCGAGTACATTTCATGTACTCACCTGGCTTGTTGATTTGGCTAGATGAAGGAGACGCCAATTCTGAAGAAGCAATCACGATCGCGAAAGTTAGGGCGTAACCCCAGTCAGTTGCCTGTCGGGTATGGCATATTGATGGGTAACCTCACCGTTGAATTCCGCTGCAAGTTTATAGCCGTTGGGCTACAGGTATCAGATCATCGACCTTATCGGTCTATTCTATTGTTTACGCATGTATGACAATGATATACAGGTTAACTCGTGTGTATCGGCTACTGATCCAGGGACCGATACAATAATCGCGAGGGAGTTCTCCGGCTTAAAAACCGGGGGTGCCACAGCGATAAACCCAGGCACATGGCACCAAGAGAGTTTGCGAGCAGCTCTATTTTGGCAAGAGCTGCAACTGCAAGGGCTCTGACATGGACGGCGGATGTGGGCGAAACATCAGCATGCACAGAGGACTACTCGCCCACTGCATCTACAGACGGCACAATCAAGGCCATCCTCGTGCAAGGGGCTACATCGGAAGCACCTCGAGGGATGATCACCTGTTTCAGGGCAAGCACGAATGGAGCTCCTAGCGTAGCTGGCAACTTAAACCCGAACACCAACAACGCCGTGTTCGCAGGCGTGGTAACATCCCGCAATGCCGCGTGTGCAACTCAACGGACGCCATGGCACATCCAACACTACCATCTCGTGTGGCGAAGAAATATGATCATAGTCTCACCTTAAGCAGCAGCGACTAAGTTATATCATAGTCGCTAGGTTTTTTTAGTGGGAGCAGGGTATGCCGCGCGGCCGCGCCTTATTACAAGCAAGGCATGTCACTTCACCGACTACATATGACGAGAGGATCGCACAAAATTCACAAAACTACATCAGTCCTCTCAGGCATGCGTGGTGAAATCAAAATTGCGCAGCAAACAATAACATTGGTGTCGTTGCTAGGCGCCCTGCTTCCTCGGCGTAAAGCACCCACCCTCGAATTCAACAACACATGCACCCATGTGCACTTGACTCCGATGCTTGAGTACGGGTTTGCGATGTCTCCGCTACATACATGCAAGCTTGCCCTAGGGGCTCTTGCCCGCAGTACGTGCGGCGGTGAGCTCGCACGAGGGGCTCGCGCCCACAACACAAATTGTGGCAAGCTCATGCAAGCGACTCCGGCCCGAGAACCAAGCGATGACACTGGTATAGGAACAACAAGGTTCCAGAGCGCTCAGTTCGATGCTTAGCATTATCATTCCTAGTCTGAAGTACGACAACTGTTCGGTTCTTTTCTACAATTTCCAAGTCATATTGTCCCAACTCCCAAATGACCCGTTAAACTCGTCCTCCGTTCCATTCCATTACGTAGGCTAAATAAAAAAAAGGGGGTCATAATTTTGGTTCCTACTTGTGACACCTAAAATGGTACTCTTGCCACATAAGCCACCATATTCAGAAAGTACACCACATTAAACTAAGTTCTCAATCTGGTTATCTGAGTCAGGGGTGTTGCCAGCAATACACTGCTACTTATAGGGCACCACATTGCTCCGGGCGCTGCGTGCTATGGCTATTCCGGCCGTTGAACAAATCCTAACAAAAATATGCGTCCGATGGGATTTGATCCTAGGACCCTCACGCTGCACGCCACCCCCGACTCCAACCATTGGGCCAAGGCAGGCTTTGCGTAAGTAAGGAGGCAGCGACCAACTTAACCACACCGCAGAGGCATCGAACCCGAGTTCTAAGCAAACTGCGCCGCGCCGGACATCCGCGGGCTCCCTATCCCGGGCTGTCCCGGACCGCCCCGCGGGCTTGCTATCCCGGGATGTCCCGGACCTGCCCCGCGCCCCCCGGGCTGTCCCAGGCCACCCCGCGGGCTATCCTATCCCGGGCTGTTCCAGATTAGCAAGGACAGCGTGCTCCGGCCGCTGAGGAAATCTAACCAAAAAATCCCGTGACCTCCCCTTGCACACCCCAAGCTCCAACCGTCAGACCACGGCTAGACTTGTGTAAGTAAGGAGGCAGCAGCCAACTTAACCATGTCTCAGACCCCGGAACTGCGCTCGCAGCCTGCTGTCCCAGAAGTGCTCCGTCGTATCCCGGGTGAGACCCGTGTGCTGACACGCTGTCCCGGACGTGCTCCGCCAGGAGCACCGTTGCCCCGGGCGCGTCCCGTGCGCCAGCCCGCTGTCCTGGGAGTACGCCGTACCCCGGGTGAGGTCTGCGCGTCAACCTGCTGCCCCGGGTGTACCACACCTCGGTCAAGCTCCGCGCACCAGCCCGCTCCCCCGGGGAGCCCCGCGCGCCGCCTGTGTCCCGGACAAGCTCCGTGTGTCGATGCGTCACCACCCCAGATTACCCTGGGGCGAGAGAAGTACAATGGATGAAAGGTGATGCTGTCACTGAGAGTGCTCCTGTTGAAGGATCTATACGATCGCTGATGGAAGGTCTGAAGAACAAGAAATTCCTGTTTGTAATTAATGATGTGCGGGAATTGCAAGGATCTCTGCTTGAAGAATTACCTAGTGATATTGGCTACTCCAGGGTTTCCGCTACCCTGGGTCGGATGTAATTGTATCTCGGGCTCAGGTACACCGCACTGCTACTCCAAGCGCGCGACAGTTCCGATGTTGCTACTCCGGGCTCCATGGTGCTCCAGATCCGATGGGCCTATACTCCGGACTTGGTGGAGCCGCACTTCGGGCGCAGTGTGACGTGTACTTCGGGCGAGCGCACTGTCTACTCTGGACACAGCGCATCTGCCCAAACGGCGCGCGTGCTCCGGATAGCACGTGTACTCTGGGCGTGGTGTGGCTACCCCTGACGAGCAGCTCTACTCCGGACACAGCGCGTCTGCCCTGAACACCGCGTGTACTCCAGACATGATGAAGCGGAGGACGGATCATGCAGGTGTCCGGGGCATGCTGCTTATCCCAAATGCGGCGCGTCCACGATTAAGGACGCTGCACAGGCCCTGGGTACATCGCTCACTCCGGGCGTGCACGCTTCCACCCCGGGCGTGGCACAAGGCTCCGGTCCTTTTCCGTTTGCGGGTTTGCGTGCACGGCCCCCCGCGGAGCAGGCAGCCACATGCCTGTCGCCGCGCTTGCTTGAAGCTAGTACACCTGTTTGTGTTAGCACGTGTGGATGAAGCTGTGTGGTGTGGTGTGGTGTGGTGTCGCCGTGTGGTATCTGATCAAATCTTGTTAACACATCAATTTTCGATGATTAATCTCACTTCAATGAACTCGACGCTCATCACAGTTTTAGTATTTTAGAGCTTCTCCATGGCTCCATTGAACCTACTTCGAAACGGCACTCATTAAGCATATATACGGTTCTGATTGAGCATGAGTTCTTACTCGTTCAACTTTGGTTCATCATGGTGCTATAACAAGCTGCATTTCGTCCAACTTGATCGGCTGCGTTTTCCTGCTCGCAGAACAGCGTGAGAGGCCTGATGCTGGACATGTACGACTTCCGGAACGGCATATGGCTTTGCCACTCCTACGGCGGCGCCTGCCAAAACTTCACTGCCTTCACGCCGGCGATCAACGTGCTCCGAGAGATCGAGGTGTTTGTCGCGGGACACAAGGCCACCCTACTCTGGATGAGAGCCCCTTCGAACACGGTGCCACCCCTCCATCAGACACGTGTACTCCGGACGCGCTCGCGCTCCGAGGGCAACCCGCTTACGCTTACCCCACGCGCTACCCCGGGCGAGCCCCGTGCCGCGTGCCCACGGGCTACCCCAGGCGAACCCCGCGTGCCGTGCGCCCATGCGCTACCCCAGGCGAACCCCACACGTGCTACCCTGGGCGGACCCCGCGTGCCGCGCGCCCGCGCGCTACCCTGAGCGAGCCCTGTGCTACGCGCCCAGGTGCTACCCCGGACGAACCCCGCGTGCGCTACCCCGGGCGAACCCCGCGTGCCGGCTCCGCCCCTCAGACGGGCTCCGCCGAGTTTCGGACAAGCTCCGTTGTACCCCGGGCGAGCCCCATGTCGTGCGCCCGCGCGCTACCCTGGGCATGCCCCATGTGCCGAGCTACGGGAATACTCCGTCGAACTTACCGCTACCCCGAATATGCCTCGACGAGAGGGCTGGAACCCCGGGTACCCAGCGCAGGACTCGTCGCAGCTCCGTGATAGCCCCCTACCCCGAACACGTTGCGCCACGCGCGCTCCGACCCCGAACGTATAGCGCCGAGACTAGTCCGAATGATGCGTCCTCTACTCCGGCCGCAGCGTCCTCTTAACCGTACCGTCGCCTACCCTAGAGGTGTACTCCGGGGGTGAGCCCCGCTAGTCCGGGCCGCGCGTCAACCCCTTCTTGTGGTATAACGCCAGTCCAGACAGGCGCTACCTGACCGCCCGCACCGACAAGGGGCTACTGTTGTGGGAGGGGTCACCGCACGCCCCGGACGAAGACAGGTAACGGTAAGATGTGCTTACCTACTGTGAACTCACGTCTATCTCCTTTGCAGTTATGAAATACTAGCATCCACGCGGAGTACAAGTGCAAATGCGGGGTACGAGCGCAGATGCGAAGTACGAGCGCAGGTGCTGAGCGCAAGGGCAGACGCGGGGTACGAGCGCAGGTGCGGAGCGCAAGTGCCAACCCGGGGTACGAGCGCAGAAGCGGGGTACGAGCGCGGATGCGGAGCGCAACCGCCAACCCAGGGTACGAGCACAGACGTGGGTACGAGCACGGATGCAGAGCGCAAGCGCAAACACGGGGTATGAGCGCGAATGCGGAGTGCAAGCGCCAACCCGGGGTACGGGCAACCCCCGGGCGGGACCCCGACAGGTGATGTACCATATGGCGTGTCGTACCGGATGTCACGTAGATGCGGAGTGTCAATGGGATGGAAAGCATGTGTGCATCTCTCAAGTGTACGCGTGCGTGTGGAAGTGCCAGCTCAAGCACGCGCGTCACGTACATGAGCCATGGTGCCCATGGCGAGCACCATGCGCCGTGGCGCTAGGCATTGTTAATTAGCTGGTCGTCTTATCGTTCACATGCATGCGAAGACAAGAGCAGAAGAAGGAGCTGAGCTGTCGTCAGTCTGGGCCGTGTGCCAACCCCTTGGGGGTACTGGCGCCGGTCCGGACGGGCGCTTCTCGACCGTCCGCACCGGCAAGGGGCTACTGTTGTGGGAGGGGTCACCGCATGGCCCGGATGAAGACAGGTAACAGTAAGATGTGCTTACATACTGTGAACTCACGTCTATCTCCTTTGCAGTTATGAAATACTAGCATCCACGTGGAGTACAAGCATAGACGCGGGGTACGAGCACAGATGCGAAGTACGAGCGCAGGTGCTGAGCGCAAGGGCAGATGCGGGATACGAGCGCGGATGCAGAGTACAAGCACAGATGCAGAGTACAAGCGCAGACGCGGGGTACGAGAGCAGGTGCGGAGCGCAAGTGCCAACTCGGGGTACGAGCGCAGACGCAGGGTACGAGTGCAGATGTGGAGCACAAGCGCCAACCCGGGATACGGGACCCCGACAGGTGACGTACCGTACGGCGTGTCGTATCGGACGTCACGTAGATGCTAGGGTATATGCCCCCGTGGGCGATGTACGAATGACTTGCAGGCCCTCGTCCGTATGGCGGACCGGGGGTAAGACCGTAACCTGCCTAGGGGCAGAATTGTACTCCGGCCTTGCGCTTCCCGAGGCCTATAAATAGGGGAGCACCTCCTAGTTGGGGGTACGGAATACAAGTTACACCCACTTCTTGACTCGCCCAAATTTTCTCTAAGTGTTCGCTCACTGCTGCGTGCTCTGTTCCGCTGTCCCTCGCACACACCCAGGTGACCCAGCACTCAACCAGGGGTGCCACAAGTTTACTGTCCGACCGCGTAGTCGACGACAGGATCCATTCGAAGAACACAAGGACTAATTTAAGTAAGAAGTCTACCAGATAAGATTATTTGATTCTTTTTAGTCAGAACCTTAGGCGGTTCTCGAAAGATGGTAGCGAAGAAATTATCCCTATACTCGAAAACTTATGCTATAGCAGTTCTTATACGATATAAGAATTGCTATAGGCACGATCCATAAGCTATAGTAGTTCTTATCATCCACGGTCCTTACACTACTACAAAATAGGGTTTTCTGGACCCTAGATCTCAGCCGGTGCAAGCAAAACCGACAGTAAGAACTCAAGTCTCAGTCGGTTGGTGCGAAACAACCGACTGAAAAGAATGAACTGACTGAGATAATATCTAATCTCAATCGGTTCAGAGTGGAAAACGACTATGATATTATTACAGTCGGTTGGACCAGTAAAACCGGCTGAGATAAGTGAACTTTGACAGCCGGTTCCCTTTTCTCAACCGGCTGAGATAACTTTGAGACGGTTGTTTCGCTGGAACCGACTTAGATGATGCTGTACCACATCCATAAATGCTGTCCAAAGTTGCCAGCTGAGCCTTGAATTCAGGTGTCCATTGTTTGGTACACTTGATATAGGTTGGTTGTGGTGGTGTTGCCAAATTTTATGGTAATTTTTATAGAATTTTGTGGCACATAATATTTTGATAGTTCTTCGCTCAATCTAATAAAATTTGCATGTTGTTATTAATGGATCAACGGTGGATGTATGCTGAGAATCGTACTAGCAATGAGTACATCGAAGGCGTCTCGACATTCTTACAAGTAGCCGAACAGTATAGTTTGAACACAAGGGAGATGTGGATCATCTATCCATGCTGTCATTGTGAAAATTTGAAGAGCTTCACAAACCTTGCACAGATCCAAACACATTTGATCAGGATAGGATTCATGAAGGGGTATGCATGTTGGACCAGCCATGGTGAAGATCAGATTGTAGAGGAAGGTTCGGCAAACATGGATGAAGGCAACGACATGGCTGATACTGTCAATAGCACACCTCTTGAACAGACGCGTGATGACGTATGTGCGTCACAGAGGACACGTCGCAAGATGACACGTCATCACATGAAGACAACGAGTTAGATCAGATGATCCGAGATGTCGAAGAAAAACTGTGAGAATGATCGAGAGTACAGGAAATTTGTCTGCTTATTGGAAGACTTGGAGAAACCAATGTACCCTGGCTGCAAGTTCACAAAGTTGTTGGGCATTCTGAAACTGCTAAAACTGAAGGCTAGCAGCAGATGGACCGATAAGAGCTTCTCGTCACTCCTAACATTGTTAGGAGACATGCTTCCAAAGGGAAACCAGATGCCAAAAACTACATACAGAGCTAAGAAGGTTCTTTGCCCTTTGGGAATGGAGGTAGAGAAAATACATGCCTGTAGGAATGACTGTATCCTGTACCGTAAAGAGTACGTGAATTTGCGAGCATGTCGGGTGTGCAAAGCTTCGTGATATAAGCGTAAGATTGACAGTGATGATGTCGGGGAAAGCATAGAGGTGAGGAAGGGGACTCCTGTTAAGGTTGCCTAGTACTTGCCCATAATTTCCCATTTGAAGCGCTTATTTGTGAACCCGAAGGAGGCCAAACTGATGCGTTGGCACGCAGATGAGCGTACAGATGATGGAATGTTGGGACACCCAACAGATTCTTTACAGTGGAGAAATATTGACAGGAGGTATGCTATGTTCGGTGAAGAGGCGAGGAATGTAAGGTTCGAGCTGAGCACTGATGGAATGAACCCATTCAGCAAAATGAGTAGCCGACATAGCACTTGGGCCGTGAATCTATGCATGTATAACCTTCCACCTTGGTTGTGTATGAAGAGGAAGTACATCATGATGGCATACTTATCCAAGGTTTGAAACAACCCGGTAACGACATTGACGTGTACTTTGCCCCATTAGTGGATGATTTCAAACTTCTTTGGAATGAAGACGTAAGGGTATGGGACGCACATCTAAAGGAAAACTTCACGTTATGCTGCATGTTGTTCATTACCGTCAACGATTATTCAGCCAACGGTAACTGTTCGGGGCACACTATTAAAGGGAGCAATGCATGTGTTTAATGCCTTGTTGATACAGCAAGCAGGTGGCTAAAACACTCTAAGAAAATGGTGTACATGCATCATCGTAGGTTCCTTACAAGGGATCACTGTTACCGCAGGATGAGACACAAATTCGATGAAACCATCGAGAAAGGTTCAGCTCCACATATTTTTAATGGCACCGAGATCCACGATCAGGTTAAAGACCTGAAAATCGTGCTTGGAAAGGGGATGTTTAAAAGACGAGGTACAACAAAGAAAATGAACCCCGTTGAGAAGCTCATCTGGAAGAAGAGGTCAATATTCTGGGACCTCCCTTACTGGAAGCATCTAGAAGTCCATCACAGCGTCGATGTGATGCACGTAGAGAAGAATGTGTGCGATAGCATAATGGGTCTCTTATTGAACATGCCTGACAAAACAAAAGATGGTCTGAATGCACGGCTAGACATGGAAGATATTGGAATCTGACCAGAGTTAAGACCGCAGAAAACAGCAAATGGAAAGACGTTCCTTCCGCCTGCTTGTTATACCCTTTCCAAGCCAGAGAAGACTAATTTATGTGATTGCTTGCATGGTATCAAGGTTCCATCCGGCTACTCCACCAACATCAAGAGATTTATTTCCATGGAAGATCTAAAATTAATTGGCATGAAGTTACATGATTGCCATGTGCTTATGGCACAGATGCTCCTGGTTGCAATTAGGAATATTCTTCCACCAAACGTGCGGCGGACTCTCACAAGGCTGTGTGGTTTCTTTAACACACTTTGGAAGAAGGTCATTAGCCTTGAAGAACTAGATGGTCTGCAAGATGGGGTGGTGAAGACTCTATGCAAGCTCGAGATGTTTTTTCCTCTGTCGTTTTTTGATGTCATGGTTCATCTCATAGTCCACCTAGTGCACGAAGTAAGGATGTGCGGCCTTGTGTTTCTTCGTAGCATGTACCCATTCGAACGCTACATGAGAATTCTAAAGCACTATGTTCAGAATTGATCTCACCCTGAGGGCAGTATCATCGAAGGCTATGCAACAGAAGAGGTCATTGAGTTCTGTGTTAATTACATGTCCCATCTTCAACTAGTAGGTGTGCCTCGATCCTGCCATGAGGGCAGGCTGCTCGGTGTAGATTGAGTATGCTCAAGTCCATTTTAACTGTTTTGCAGCACATGGTCATTGTTTCGCCATATATGAATAAACACAAAGACATCCTACGTCAACAAAACACTACCTGGTATAAACACATACACTGACGGGCGCAAAACACCCTCCACTGACAGGTTTTGCGCCCGTCAGCACGTTAACATCAGTGGTGATAAAATATGCCACTGACGGGCCCTCACCGCCTGTCAGTGGCAATGTTTTACAATACAAAAAAAAGCCCAAACGGGCTGGTCCAGGCCCAGACCCACCATCCCAGGTCACCTCCTCGCCCCGCCTCGCTGCCGGGCACCACCGCCGCCCAGGTCATCCGCACCGCCACCATCCCAGGTCACCTCCCGCGCTGTGCTCGTCGCCTGGCCCCGAGATCAGCACCGACGTGTCGCACCCATGCACCCATAGCAATCCATCCACGATTAGTCGCCTGGCCCCGAACTCTTGGAAGTCGATCCGGCTGTCGCCGTCGGTGTCGGCCTCCTTGATCATCCCGATGAGCTCCTTGGCGGTGAGCACGTGGCCGAGCTTGGCCATGGAGTGTGCAAGCTCGGTGGCGGTGATGAAGCCGTTGCCGTCGCGGTCGAAGATGCTGAAGAGGGGCTCACAGTGAAGGAGCTCGGGGGCGACGAGGGCCTCCTCGACAACGCCATATACGTGTCTTCCTGGCCGCGTGCCTCGCGCACGTCGGCGTCACCACCGCGCCCCTCCTGGTCTCCTGGAGCTTCTGGATCTGGGGAGGGGAGGCCGGAGGTGAGGGGGAGAGAGAGAGCGGCGGGGCTGGGGGAGAGAGGGAGCGGCGGAGCGAGCGGGAGGGGAGCGGAGAGGCCGGCGCCGGCGAGGGGGAGAGAGGGAGCGGCAGGGCCTGCGGGGCTGGGGGAGGGAGTGGAGAGGCCGGCGAGGTGGGAGAGAAGAGAGATTGGGGCTGCGGGAGGGAGTGAAGGGGATCGGGGCTGGGGGCTGGAGGATTTATACACGGAAGGGATTACGGGCTCGGGGTGGGTTTTAGCGGGCCAAAAGATCCGTTGACGGGCCCACTTTCTCGCCCGTCAGTGGTAGAACAGCACCACTGACGGGCAGAGTTCCAGGCCCGTCAGTGGTATTTCCCCTCCCCAAAATTAGTACAGCTATAGTCTCCACTGACGGTCACATTAATCCGCCTGTTAGTGATATCTTTATCACTGACGGGTCGTATTGTGCCCGTCAGTAATTGCACTCAGGAAAGGCCTATTCTAAGGTAGTGAAATCCGACTCGCGCAAAGGACTGGATCATAAAACATCATAATTACGAGTTCAATGAATGGTTCAAAGAGCGATTCCGTGAACTCCCATCAAGTGGTGCATTGTCATATTTAGCTAGAGGCCCAGCATGGTCGGTCATCATATGGAAAGGGTACGAAATCAATGGATACACCTTTTACACAAAAGAACAAGATATGAAAAGCACGGTGCAAAATAGTGGTGTTTGTGTAGAAGCCCTCGAAACAGATGGTAAGAAACAACTGTACTACGGGTACATAGATGAGATTTGGGAGCTTGATTACGGCGAAAATTTTAAAGTCTCGTTGTTTCGTTGCCGCTGGGTCAATAAGAAACAAGTGATACCTGACGACAAAGGCCATACCACCGTGAACCTTGAACGTGTCGCATACAAAAATGAACCTTTCATCCTCGCTCAAATAGTTCATCAAGTCTTGTACATTACCGATCCATCCAATAAGAAGCGGCACGTAGTAATGCCCTCAAAAAGGAGTATTGTCGGAGTTGAACATGTGGTGGATGAGGAAGATTACAACAAAATCGATGAGTTCCCAGCCCCCGATGATGGAACAAGGGTCAAAGATGAATTGCAGCATGATCCTGCTCCTTATAAAGGAAGTGATCATCAAGAAGGAATTATTTTGTAATATAACTTCCGATATTAATGATAGATGGTACTATTTCCTATGATTTAGAATAATCGTATATGTTCTATGATGGTAATACAAAGAAAATAACTTTTGTACATAGAGTACAACTTGAATACGACGAAAATACCTTAAATACAAAGAAAATAACTTAAATAAAAAAATAACTTAACTAAAAATAAAACAACTAGAATTCCAAAAAAAACAACTTTAGGGTTTCAGTTGACCAAACCGACTGAGATAGTATATTATCCCAGTCGGTTCTGTCGACCGAACAGACTGAGATAGTATATTATCCCAGTCCGTTCTGTCGACCGAACCGACTGAGCTAGTATATTATCCCAGTCCGTTCTGTCGACCGAGCCGACTGAGATAGTATATTATCCCAGTCGGGTTTGTCGACCGAACCGACTGGGATAATATACTATCTCAGTCGGCTTCATTACCCGAATCAACTATAGTATGTTATCTCAGTTGGTTTCTCTGAGTTAACCGGCTGCGATGACTTGGGTTAATATAAACCGATTCGTCTCCCTCTGAAACTTCTCCCAGTTTTTGACTCCCGCGTTTTTTGCAGGACCCACCGCCACCTCGAAGCGCCGTTGCTCAAGCCACCTCAACCGCGAACCGTCCTCCAAGATGGCCTCTCCGACATGTCGCCGAGCCGCCGCCGCCTCCGTCACCCAGGCCGCCGCCACCGACACTAGGTAAGATGCCCTAGTACCCTGGCCGGCTTTTTCATGATTTATTCCCTTACTAATTAACCATGAGTTATTCCAACTTGCGGGTAAAATGTGAATTGATTTGCCACTGCAAATTTCCCCATTTTTGCCATGTTTGCATGGTTGGAATCTCCATATATGGGTATATGTAGTGGCACATTAATACTCAATAGAAAGGAATATGAATATGTGGAAAATGTCGAAGATAGCGTGTCTGGACAGCGTGATAGTCAAGATCCAACTTCACAGATAAATACGATCGATCATTTTCATGCTACTTTCAACAAATGACAATGCATGTTGAATAAGAGAAACAGACGAAGAAAAATATCCAGCTTATTTTTTATGAGAAAAAAAGATGTGTTAGATAAGGGGTGAAAAACAAGGTATGTGGATTTGCACACACCTCGTAGCCATATATCCCAGCTGATCATATTATGGCATCTCAGGAGACAGAAAAAGACACTGAAAAGGGAGAGCATAAATTCGTTTGTCTTGTTTCAATCTTAATAGGTGGATGTTTGTTAATCTATCTTTCGTGATGGGTATGTAGAATAAATAATCTATTATAAATTGCTTCAGAAATCACTACTGCAGATTGACCTTCTCCTGAACCCCCTCCACTGACGGGCACAAAAAGGTTCGTCGCTGGAGGGGAACACCGCCGACAGACACCAAACAGACCGTCAGCGGAGAAGGCAGCAAAGATGAACGTGAGAAGAACCACTGACGGGCTACAAATCCACCCGTCAGTGAAGACAAACGTGAGGTGGCATAGATGACGCGTGAACTCCACTGACGGGCCCAATTTAAGAGACCGTCAGGGGAGATGACATCTCCACTGACGTGCTCAGACGTAGCCCGTCAGTGTAAAGGGGAACATATGACGTGTCATATTACTGACGGGCCCTGGGAACCGGCCCGTCAGTAGAGACGTTTCCTTCACTGACGGATCAGATCCCCGTCCTTCAGTGGAGATTGGTGCATGGCTGGCTGAGGCTTGACTGACGGTCCGCTTTTATGCGCCCGTCAGTGATGGTCTCGCCTACATAACCAGAGCGGGCCCTCGCTGCTGGCCAGTGCTCGCGCGCCAACCGGCCAGTAGCGAGCGCCGCTGTCCCACAAGCTGCTGCCGCCGCCGCCGCCGCCGCCGCCCCCCTTCCCCCTCCCAACCCACAACCATTTCTTCCCTCTCCCCAACCCTCATCCTAAGCTCTAGAGGGACTAGATCTAGATCTAGATCTAGATCTAGATCTAGATTTTGCTCCTCCTCTCAATCTCTCCCTCCTCCTCATCCTCTCACTCTCTCCCTCCTTATCCTCTCACTCTCTCCCACCCTCCTCATCCTCTCACTCTCTCCCTCCTCCTCATCCTCTCACTCTCTCCCACCCTCCTCCTCATCCATATTTCTAGCTCTATTTACCGCAAGGAGCACGAGAAGCTGTACAAGTGTCCCACGTGCAACACGTCCAGATTCAAGAGGGGTAGAAAGCAAGCCGATGATGAGGACCCAGTGAAGAGTGGCGCTCCAGCAAAGGTTGTATGGTATCTTCCGGTCCTTCCCCGTTTGAATCGTTTATTCGCTAACAAGAAGGAGGCAAAGCTGCTACGTTGGCACGCCGAGGGGCGAAAAACTGATGATGGAGTGATGAGACACCCTGCCGATGCTTCGCAGTGGAGGGCAATCGACGCCCAATACGATGATTTCGGAAAAGATCCGAGGAATATCAGGTTCGGTATGAGTACGGACGGGATCAATCCATTCGGCAACATGAGCAGCAGACACAGCACTTGGCCCGTGGTTCTATGGATGTACAACCTTCCTCCATGGCTGTGCATGAAACGAAAGTACATACACCTCTGTATTCTCATACAAGGGCCGAAGCAACCTGGGAACGATCTGAACATGTATCAACAATTATTGTTCGAAGAACTAGCTACACTGTGGGAACCAGGGGCCCAGGTCTGGGACGCATACGAAGAAGAGTACTTCAAACTGAAAGCGCTATTGTTCACGATGGTCCAAGACTACCCCGCGTACGGATATCAGTCCTGCCAGTGTGTTCATGGGTACAAAGGATGTGTGAAGTGTTTGGAGTCTACTACAAGTTTACACCTAAAGGGATCCAAAAAAATCGTTTTCATGGGCCACCGAAGGTGGCTGAAACAGAACGACCCATGGAGGCAAGAGAAGGAATTGTTTGACAATACTGTTGAGGTCCGTTCGGCGCCTCGGGAGAAGACCGGGGTGGAAATCTATGACATCGTGAACACAATGCCCCCTGTTACGCCCGGTAAGACACAACCGTCTGTTCCAGTGGCGGGCTCACGTTCGGCTCGTCACTGCTATGTTGTTTACCAGTGGCGGGCCTGTACATGTGCCCGTCACTGGTAACATGCCCTTTAAAAGCATCAGCGAGCTCCCTGCTGGCCAGTCGTACCTCCACTGGCCAGCAGCGAGCTCGCGATCGCCTCGACGTCCGCCACCGCCGTACACGCCCTAGGAGAATTCCTAGCCCTCCAAACTCTTCCCCCACCTCTCCTAGCTCCTTTGCCATCTCTTTCTCCCTTCAAATCTAGCTAGATCATCACCTCTAGCTAGCTTGCTCTATCTCCCCAATTCATTTAATTTGCTTTACCAGGTGAGTTTGAATGATCTAGTTACCACCTCTCCTAGGTAGCTAGCTTGCTCTTGTATTATTTGAATGATCTAGCAAAGGTTGATTATGCTCTCCCCCAATTCAAATATTTGATCCATTTTGTATCATTTTAGTGTATTAGTTCTTAATTATTCTCCACCGTGGATGAACTTTGTGTAACAACTTTGATCATACCATTAATGGATGTGTATGCATGAGTCGACGCAAAGACCAGGGTGCTACCTCTATTCTTTTTTAAATGCATGCATGATTTGTGTATTGCTCTCTCACAAATTTTAGAACCTCTGATTATGTATTTAGTGTATATGTAGTACTATATATCGATGCAATAAAACATATGTTGCACACACCCAAGTGCTTGTAGCATAGGACTCGAGTAGTGAGACTCTCAATGTACGTAAGAAATGTGATGTATTATAACTTCTTAGATGTGCATCAAATGTATTTCGTCATATATGTGAATGTGAGATATGCTTGTGGTACCGGCCGTCGAGCCGAGGCAACATTGGTTGCTTTGTTTATTTTTTCAGGGAAACTGAGTTCAACGTTTTGGCGAAATGTTGCTTCGTCAACGTTTTGTCAACGTTTGATACTCAATTTTGCATAATTTTAGCAAAGGTCATGCCGAAATTTTGAATTTTCAACAATTTATTTCAATAACCTGCCGAATTTGGAATGTTTTATGTAATATTCAAAATCTCAATTGCAAAGAAAACTTTTATTATTTTTTTAGCCACTCATGAAAGGTTGGTACTAATTTATTTTCGTATATCTTAGGGATCGAACGACCGATGGATCGAAGTTGGATGTATGACGGCGATCGGAACACACAGAGTTTCTAATACGTCTTTGAATGAGTTCTTTGATTTCGCCGAGCAAGATATGGTGCGAAAGGGTGGCACGAAGATATGCTGTCCGTGTCGTGATTGCAAAACCTAAAGATGTACGAAAGGAAATCTGGTTTTCTGCACATGCACCTGGTGCGATGGGGTTTCATGGCAGGTTACACACGGTGGACAAGTCACGATGAGGAGGATGAGGTTGTTGCCGACGACGAAGGGTTAGATGAAGAAGCAGGACATGGGGAGCCGGAAGCAGAACGGTTGGATTATCAAGATGCCGGAGGACATGAAGAGGCCGAAGCGGATACGCGAAGCACGGGGGACAATTTGGCCGGAATGGTCCAGGACCGTCATGTGCAAGAGCAGGTTGTGAAGGAGACGAATAACGATAGTGCGGCTCGTAGAGAGGCTGCCAAGTTGGAGACACTGGTGAAAGACTCCGAGACTCCCTTGTATCCCGGTTGCAATCCCGAGCACACCCGCCTCTCAGTCACGCTCGAACTTCTAAGACTCAAGGCACTCCATAACAGCACGGACACAAGCCTCGATGAGACATTGGAGTATCTCGCAAAAGTTCTGCCGGAGGGGAACGTGTTGCCTCGCGGCTGCGATGAGGCCAAGAAGGTCGTGTGCCCTCTTGAATTAGAGGTGACGAGATACCACGCGTGTCCGAATGACTGCATCATTTATCTCAACGAGTACGCGGAGCTAACCAAGTGTCCCGAGTGCAAAGCATCCCGGTTCAAGCGGGGAAAGAACTACCAACCAGATGGTGAGAACGGAGTGAAGAGCGGTGCTCCTGCAAAGGTTGTATGGTACCTTGCACTCATTCCCCGTTTGAAGCGTCTATTCGCAAACAAGAAGGAGGCAAAGCTCATGCGTTGGCACGACGAGAGGCCAAGGAAAGATGACGCCGTGCTGAGACACCCTGCGGACGGTTGCCAGTGGAAAGCAATCGACGACCAATACCCCGAATTTGGAGGAGAGCCCAGGAATATCAGAATTGGAATGAGTACGGACGGACTCAATCCTTTTGGAAAGATGAGCAGCAGGCACAGCACCTGGCCCGTGGTCGTATGGATGTACAACCTCCCTCCGTGGCTCTGTTTTAAGCGGAAGTACCTACACCTGTCTATGCTAATTCAAGGGCCGCAGCAACCAGGGAACGATCTGAACGTGTATCACCAACTACTGAAGGAGGAGCTAGATACACTGTGGGCTGAACCAGGGGTCCGGGTCTGGGACGCTCACGAAGGAGACTACTTCAATATGAGAGCTATGATGATCACAACGGTGCAAGACTATCCCGCTTATGGATATCAATCCAGCCAGGTTTGCCACGGATACCAAGGATGTGTTAAGTGCATGGAAGATACAACAAGTCGTCACCTACCGGGCTCTCACAAAATCGTGTACATGGGCCACCGAAGATGGCTTCAACAGGACGACCCGTGGAGACAAGAAAAAGAAAAGTTCGACAATACGATTGAGACCCGAGGACCACCACGTAAGAGGAGTGGGGAAGAAATATACGAGATGTTGAACTCTTGGGGTGAGTGCCCTAGGGTGGGAAAGAAGCAGAAGAAGGTAAAGCCGCTGGGAGGCGTGTGGAAAATGAAATCTGTTTTCTGGGACTTGCCTTACTGGCCTTTTCTCGAGACGCGCCACTGCATAGATGTCATGCATATTGAGAAAAATGTCTGTGAGAGTGTGCTCGGTCTCTTGCTCCACATGGCAGACAAGACAAAGGATGGGCCGAAGGCACGAGCTGACTACGAGGAACTGGGGATAAGACGAGAGCTGTGGGCCAAGGAGGAGAAGACCAAGTTGGGCAGGAATGTTACCAAAATCAAGACGGACTGTCCCGCCGCTTGCTACACTCTAAGTATAGACGAGCTGCATAAAATCTTCAAATGCCTCAGAGGTGTCAAAGTAACTTCCGGCTACTCGGCAAACATACAGAGATTTCTAGACACGCAGAACCACAAACTAATCGGTATGAAGTCTTATGACTGTCACGTGATGATCACGCAGATACTTCCGGTTGCAATTAGAGGGCTAATGGAGCCATGGATCCGCGAGACACTGCTTGACCTCTGTAACTTTTTTCGACGTTATCTCTCAGAAGTCCATCACTAAGAAGCGTTGCCGCGACTGCAGGCGGAGATCATTGTCATACTCTGCGAGCTCGAGATGTACTTTCCGCCCGCATTCTTCGACGTCATGGTTCATCTCATGATCCATATCGTCCCGGAGATCATCGACCTAGGTCCCGTATTCCTACACAACATGTACCCGTTGGAAAGGTTCAATGGGGTCGTCAAGCGATACGTTCGCAACAGGTCTCATCCGGACGGGAGCATCGTCCAGGGCTTTCTCACGGAGGAGAGCGTCGAGTTCTGCACAGATTACATGAAAGTCGACAAACCTATAGGCGTGCCTGTTAATCGGCACATTGGCAGGCTCGATGGCGTAGGTCACCGACGCGGAAAGAAGGATTTACATGTGCACGGTGACTCTCCGAACAGATCAGACGATTACATCAGAGCGCACACAGTAGTGCTACAGCACCTCTCAGTGGTCCGTCCTTACGTTATTCAGCACATGGCAATGTTAAAAACAAAGCACGGCTCAAGAAAGACCGAGGCGGCTCTCATGAAAGAGCACAACGCAACGTTCGCCAGGTGGCTAAAAAACTACTTCGACGAACATAGCTTCTCAAAAGATGATGACGTAGCACGGACGGTGTTCCATGTGGCACAGGGACCCCTGATGAATGTCGGGACATACCAAGCATACGACATCAACGGATACACATTCTATATAGAGGCACAAGACCAGAAGAGCGTGTACCAGAACTCTGGGGTGACGATGGAGGCCCTGACCGGTAAGAAAAAGGACAGATACTACGGTAGGCTAGAAGAGATTTGGGAACTGGACTACACCGTAACCAAGATCCCCATGTTCCGGGTAAGATGGGCGAAGAATGTCGAAACGGAAGACTATTTCACTACCATGGTCATACCGAAAGCAGTTCCTATTGAGACAGTAAATGTGAAAGCGATCAGTGCCAAAAATGAGCCGTGGGTATTAGCTAAACAAGTGGTCCAATGCTTCTACATAGCCGACCCGACGAGGCCAAGCCGTCATGTCATGAGGAGGGGCAAAAGGAGTATCGTTGGAATCGATGGTGTCGTTGACGAAGACGACTATGACCAATTTGACGACCCGGATACGGAGGAAGACAATGACGGTGGTAACATTCATCCACGGCCCAGCAGAAGGAGCAGAACCACATGTCCCAGCGTGCGTCCCTTCAAAAGACGAAGTCACTCCGAGGGGCTAACCTATATCAGGAAGAAGAGCAAGACTACCGTTGAGAAGAGTGTCGAAGAGTGATAAGATTGTCAAAGAAAATGATTTATGCATGATTGTATGTGCTACTATTAATTAAGTCAACGTGTATCCCTTTTGTATAGGCACTTAATTACTGATGTAATTTATGTACATAACAACCGTGCTTTTATGTTAATTCGATCTATACTCACAAAGTAATAATTTCTATCGATATACGCAAACATTTGATCCTCCGATGCAAGCACCTAGCACGTAGATAGTTTCTATAGTACTTCCCCGTCCGGGATTATTAGGCCAGCGAGCAACTAAGGCCTGTCCGTTCTTATTAGGCCGTGGTAATTAATTCGCTTCGGAGCACACCAGTTCAGTTGCCGTTTTGTTCGCACAGATCGAGGAAATTAACTCAGCTGTTGCATGCGGTGACTCAGCGTTAAATTACGTGGCTTCCCTAACTAACTAACCCTAACTAACTAACCCTAACTAACTACCCTAACTAACTAACCCTAACTAACTAAACCTAACTAACTAACCCTAACTAACAAACCCTAACTAACAAACCCAACTAACTAACCCTAACTAACTAACCCTAACTAACAAACCCTAACTAACTAACCCTAACTAACTAACCCTAACTAACTAATTCTAAGTACTAACCCTAAGTACTAACTTATCAGTGACGAGCATTTATGTGTGAGCGTCACTGGTAAATAACTTATCAGTGACGATCAGTTATGTCTACACGTCACTGGTAAATTATTTACCAGTGACGAGCACTCTTATGAGCCCGTCACTGCTAACATTTACCAGTGACAAGCGGTCTTGCCAGCCCGTCACTGATAACGACGAAATAAATAGGCGCGCCCCCGCGGGATTTAGAGAAAAACTCTCCAAATCCCACCCGCCCGCGCCCTAAGTCTCCAAACCGACGCCCTCGCGCGACCCGACGCCGCCAGGCCGCCGCCGCTCCTCGCCGGACGCCCCTCCTCGCCGGACGCCGCCCTCGCCGGACGCCGCCCTCGCCGGACGCCGCTCCTCGCCGGACGCCGCCTAGCTCCTCGACCGGACGCCGCCTAGCTCCTCGACCGGACGCCGCCTAGCTCCTCGACCGGACGCCGCCTCCCTACACCGGATGCCGCCCTCGCCGTGCCGCCGCCATCTGCAGCCGGCCGCCCCCGTAGTTGCCCTAACTGCCGCATCTGCACTCCGTCGAGGAGCTCGAGGCCGCTCTCACCGCCGCCACTGAGCCTTCGGGTTAGCTTGCTGATCTCCCCCTCTGTAACTTCTTAATATTTCTGCTACTCTTCGTGAAAGTGCACAAACGAGAATATTGCTACTGGAGATTGAATGCAATTGTTGTATTGTATGCAATTGGCCAATATAGGCGTTGTTCAAAGTATGAAGCATTGAGGCTTATTTCACTGAATTAAATGAAATATTAAATAGAAACATCTATTGTCTACAGCTTCTATTGTATTAAATTGGTAAAACATCTGACAGAGAAGTAGTAAAACAATTGTATTTTTGGAAGGTTTTGAGAAGTGAAACACCTGATAGTCTGACTCAACACTAGCAATTTTAATTGAATCCATATAGAGTGAAACTCTAGTTGAAATTGAACCTATATTTGTTTGATTCAATTGTCGTGTTCATATGAAGAGATTTGTATAATGGAGTACTATACTGTTGTAAAGGTTCAAGAGATTTTTGTTGGTACATGAGTAGGCTAATTGCACTTACATTTGTATAGTTACAGTGTGAGCACAAAAATTGTGATGTTTTTGCAATGAACTTCCTTCATATGGTTTAGCGAATTTTGCGATGGCTAAAAGTCATTTGTTGCGATGGCAAAAAAATGAATGTGAGATGACGATCTGAATGTATTTCATATATGCTTGTGGTACCGGCCGTCGAGCCGAGGCAACATTCGTTGCTTTGTTTATTTTTCAGGGAAACTGAGTTCAACGTTTAGACAAAATGTTGCTTCGTCAACATTTTGTCAACGTTCGATACTCAATTTTGCATAATTTTAGCAAAGGTCATGCCGAAATTTTGAATTTTTAACAATTTATTTCAATAACCTGCCGCAATTTGTTTCCGTTAATTTTTGTTTAACAAGTTTAATTCCATTTAGTCCGAAAATGGCCGGAAGTTCTCCCTCTTCGTCGCGGGCACCATCGGATGCCCCGGCGTCGTCCAGAGATATCGAGGTCCGTGCCGAAGCTCCTCGGGACCTGGCCATCGTCGACGACCCTGCTGCCGGGGATAACAACGAGTACGAGTCATCCCACGAAGAGTCCGGCGGTGCTGAAGACGCGACCGATCGTGACGAAGGGACCGGCCGTGAGTACGAGACCGGTATTGAAGAAGAACAGGCTGACGGGGCTCCACCAGCCAAGCGGAAAAGGTGGCTCGCGCCTAGGAGACCTAACAAGTTGAGTACCGAGACGTTCGTAATCACTCGAGTGGACGATCTGGGTAAACCTGCCAGTCCTGTAAGAGCCGCACAGGGGTACTCAAACGCCGTAGGCTGCATCCTGCGTGAAACGGTGAAGATCACAACCCCCGACATAAGGACGAGAGAAACCGAGCATCTTCAAACTCTCCTCCTGGACAGGCTATTCAGCAGGTATTCCGTCCCGGAGGCCGACAGGAATAGAGTCGCAACGAAAGCCCTCAGCATGATGTCGAAATCATTGAATACCTGGCGATACCATGCCAATAAGATGAAGGATCAAGATTTCGAGACCGTGATAAAGCCGAAATGGCCTACGATAGATGAGGCGGACTGGACCGAGTTCATCCAAACTCGCTCCGGCGAGGAATTCAGGAGGAAGAGTGATTGGGGGAAGGACATGCGGGGGAAGATCGTGGGTGACCACAGACTCGGCAGCCGTGGTTACCAAGGGAAGAGGCCTAAATGGGACAAGGAGGATGCGAGGTTGATTGCGGCTGGGAAAGAACCCCCTTTCTCGGACATCCAGCCAGGGCGCGGAAAGGACTTTGTGAGGGCCCGCGCAAAATTTGACCCAGCGACGGGGGAACCGATCTTCACGCACGAGAAAATGAAGGACGTGCACGAAGAACTGGTAACCTCTGAACCCATTTTACTTTATTTGTCGTACGTACATTAATTTCCTAAAGATTATGTTTGAAAACGGTTCATGTTACTTGCAGAAAAAGCTGAGCCAGCAACCTGAGAGCTCCCAGGACTCTGTCAGTACCGAGAGGTGGCAAGACCCTATCAATAAGGCTCTCGGGAAGCCGGAGACTCGTGGCCGCGTGATGGGCGTCGGGTATGGGGCTCGATGGGCTGATTACTGTCCCCAAACCCGCGAGGCTGCCCGCGAGAGGAGGAAAGCCAAGCAAGATGAAGAATTCGATGCGCGAGTGGAGGCGGCTGTGAAACGTCTGTTAGGGCCTCTATATGATCAACTACGACGCCCACCCACGCATCCTGATATGCAGCCACCGCCCTATAATCTGGATACGCAGCCGCCGCCCTTCACTGCTGCAAGGAGTAGCAGCCCATCCGTCTCGGGCGTTGGCCCCGGGTCGCCAAATACAATCGACGGCCTAACGGTAAGCGTCGTCGGCTCAACAAATCGTAAGGGTGTCATACAGATTTCGTTGTTTGGACTCTAACATCGCTGACCCGTACGTATGTTCCGCAGGTGATAACTCCGTGCCATCTCCAGACCCAAGTGCTCGGCTCGATGGTGACGGTCGCGTACGGTCGAGTCCACCCAATAACGCCGGAGAATAGGATGCACTGCGTGGATTTACCACCAAACATGGCGAGGGTGGAGTTGACTAAGGTGGTCGGCACCTTTGAGGACCTGGTTCTGAATGACCCCCCCTGAAGAGGGATACGAGAAGCTAGGAGCCTGCAAGGGGTTTTTTCTTAGGTGGCCGAAGGACGCGATTAAGTTGATTGAGACCTCCAATCGTCTAGCACCTTCGCCGAGCCACACCCACAGTCCATCAGCAAGACCATCTCCTTTGGGTATTTCCGCACCTCTATCCTACAAGGATCTTGAGATGGAGGATGCCGAGGAGGCCGCGGAGCATGGCGGGGAGCATGGCATGTCTCGTGACGAAGAGGCACGAGATTTTGTTGATACGCCGCCACCCAAGCATGACGAGCAAGCCCACACGAAGTTGACTCCTAAAACACTCGTGGGCGCAGCCAAACAAGCGATGGCCGGTCAGAGGGCCGTATCTCTCGATACGCAGCGTACGAGCAAAAAAGGGGCGAAGAAGACACATGCTAGCACCGGAACTTACGATAGACAGGGTGAGGCGAGGTTGAAGAAATCTTTAACGTACGCAGCATCTTCCCAATCAGCACAGACAGCAACGGGTCGTCAGTGGCGGGCCTATCATGTCCCGGGTCACCCGATGGTACCAAAGGATGAGTTCGACGTCCTCCCGAACGAGATGAAGATTCTGCACGAGAACATTCGAGACATTGAATTAGGACCCGATGAAACGAATGTCTCGTATTACACGGCGAAGGTGCCAGAGGGTTTCCATTTCGTCGAGCAGTATCCCGCGGACAAGTTCTATCTGGACTTTGCGGAGATCTTCGGCATGTTCAACCTTTATCGGCTCGAAGCATCCTTCGTCAAGCTATGGGCGCTTCACCTAACCAGAGAGATCAGACGCCTGAAGATTCTCAATCTTGCAATAGCAGATCCGTTTCACATGCACGAGAACAACGTTCGCTCCCAAGAAGGTAGGGAGATTATGAAAGAATACCTCGTGAGTGCGATGATAGCGCATAAGGGCAAGGAATACCTACTCGTGCCCTACAATCCCTTGTAAGTCATTCTCTACTTTGTGCTTTTGTAAATTTCTCTTTGGCTTGTGCACCTAGCCAACTTCGTGGGTTAATATTAGTTTGTTCACATGTCTGGGCAGCGACCACTGGATCCTCTTAGTTCTAACGCCGAAGGAGAGCAAGGCTTACTACTATGATTCCATGAAGAGGGTGAAGAAATACTACACCCTGCTCAAGAAAGTTCTGGATGATGCTCTCTTCGATTTTGCACAGAAGGGAGGAGGAGCAACTATGGTAAAAAGAAGTGGCGCTCCACGCTTCAGACACGTGACCGATTTCTGTTGCAGACAGCAGCCGGACGGTAGTGTGACGTGTGGCTACTACGTCTGCTGCCACATGGACGACTTCGTACGGGCGCGGAACACGTTTCGGAAACATGATGACTTACGCAAGTGGAGTAATAACCTCGAGCACAAGCCATATGACTGGAAGCAAGAGTTTGCACGCCTCCAGAATGCGTTTGCGAACATCATCAACAAGGACGTCGTCTCGGATACGGGGCTTTTCTACGCCGGCACTGACCCAAGGGAGGAACACGCCGCTCGCACAGAGCAGCGAGTTCGCCAAATCCCGACCGAAGACCCATTCGCGCGCCCACACGTAGCTAGGCCCTAGAGGAGGGAAAAAAACGTGAAGATAGGCCATTCGACATGGAAAAACATTGCATATGTATTTTGTTTGTGGTCGTGTATTCCCGAACTGGTCTACTTTGTACGTTTCTGGACATATTTACGTATTGGCACTTGTTTACTTTTGTAGTCGGTTTGACATATCTACTTATCGTGTGCGACATCCGAGAGCGCGAGCGAGGTGAGCGAGGTGGCCTTCGAAGCACCGGGCACGTAGGATGCCGACGCAACGAGGCAACGCCGCAAGCGCTATTAGGCCACAGCGACACGCCCTAGGAGAACGGCGACCGAAGGGGTACACCCCTCCAGGACCCCTGCAGTACACAGGGGCTGGAGAGCGCCACAGTTCACGCGATCCTGCCGCGGCAGCGAAAATGGCTTTTTTGGCTGCTGCGGTAGCCAAAACGGCTGTTTTTGCTGCCGCGGCAACAAAAATGGCTGCCGCGATAGCCAAAAGGGCTGTTTTTGCTGCCGCGGCAGCCCCGTGCTTGGGCCTCTCATAACAGCAGTGACGTGCTCACTGGAGAGCTCGTCACTGCTATACATCTTACCAGTGACGGGCAAGAAACATAGAACGTCACTGGTAATTATCTTACCAGTGACGGGCTCTCATTAGAGCTCGTCACTGATAAGATAATTACCAGTGACGAGCCAATAGCCCGTCACTGGTAACCACTTACCAGTGGCTGATCACCAGTGACGGGCCAGCCCGCTCGTCACTAATGGGCATTTTAGGCTCGTCACTGGTGTCCCTTTCTGGGGTAGTGCAAGCATTGGCCAGATGCTACCATACACTGCAGAGTACAGATGCTTGGTCAATGACCAAGCATGGAGTGAGATGTACCGAAAATTATTTTACTACTGAACAAGGGCAAGTTTCTGATGGCCTATATCTTTTATGTACGTGCCTCAATCGCGCTAGCTAACTAATACGGTCGTTCCAACTGCCCGTGCAACGCGCATACGATATTCCATTCCCACAACCCCATCTAATTGAAAATTTAACTATGGAACAACGATATACGATGGTTGCAGAACAAGAACGCGCATAGGAATCTGAGGCATATATAGATAATCTTGTATATGGTGTCGAAGCCATAAATAATTCACGTAGATGGTTTGGTTTTGTCCTCTCTCTTGTCTTAATTGAATACATAATCTTGTATATGGGATTGAAGGAATTAATAAATAATTCAAGTAGATGATTTGGTTTTATCGTCTCTTTTTTATTTTAATTAAATATTATTTTAAAATAATAGATTGACATTCTTTTGAAAGAAATATTTTATTGATGCTTTGGCCTCTGCATCAAGTTGATGCATATAGTTACCATCGTTTAGCTAACACAAAGTTTGAATGATCAAAGGAAAAAGCCGCCCAAGAGCATCCAACGGAACCAAATAGTGTATAAAAAATAAATTAGACACCGTAGAATTGTTATCACCTAGTCAGGTGCCAACTAGTACCAAAGAGCTGCATCATCAAGGCTTCGAGTTGCTTCCTTCCTTGCACCATATCTTTCCTGGTCTTCGGCTTCTGCAAGTGTGCCCAATATCTCAGTAAATCTTCAAACTTCAAAACGACCCTAACGGCATGCAGCCCGTCCTCGACATGCAGTCCAGAGTGGAGCTGGGAATTTGAGATTTGAATTCCCAACAACTTTTGGATCTCGGATCGCCCCAACGAGGAAGTTATTGAAGCTCATCGCCGGAGTCCGCAATGCTGACGACAATGGCCCACGCCATGGCGGCCACATCGTTGGAGGTCGTTGCAATCTCTTCGAACGCGGTTTGCTTGAGCGAGCTTTCTTGTGTGAACTGACAACCCTCCAACCCTCCTCTACAACTCTGACAGCGGAAGATGTACAGTGGGACTAACAATGCGTTCGAGCGCCACGACGACATTGAAATCTCATCTTGATCGGAATCACTGTAGGCATCATTACTGGCTATTGCCCAAAACCACCCGAGTGTAGCCGAGGGGACACATACTAAGTTGTTGCCGATCACCACCGTCGCGTGCTCAGTCGCACTACTACGGAATTCATTTAACGGGACGTCCCTGTACAGACAGATTTTTGAAGCCGTCTGTACAAATAGTATCACAGATGGTCCGAAAAGAAAACCGTATGAGAAAATAAGTACAAGAAGTTCTCAACAAGCGGGACGCTACAGAACCGTCTGTACAAATAGCACAGACGGTTCCAACCGTCTATACAAATCGAATAGTATAGACGGTTCTAAGTTTGGAACCGTCTGTACAAATCTGTAAACAGTACAGACAGTTCTAAACATGGAACCATCTATACAAATCGAACAATACAGATGGTTCTAAGTATGGAACCGTCTGTACAAATCTGTAAACAGTACAGACAGTTCTAAACTTGGAACCATCTGTACAAATCGAATAGTATAGACGGTTTTACCAATCTGTAAATAGTACAGATGGTTCTAAGTTTAGACGGTTCTAAGTTTGGAACCATCTGTATAAATAGATGAAGCAAGGCTGGTTGATACTCTGCTGCCGCGGCAGTAAAAACTATAGATTTTCTTGCTGCGGCAAGAAAGTGGCAGTGTCGGAGAGGGAATTTGACAGCTCCGATTGTCGAACGGTTTTCACGGCTATGAGCAGGTGGCCAAACTCTATGTCTCTAGGAAGTTTGAGCCAATTCTGAGAAAGTCGACGAAACGACTAGTGGAAATCCCGGCCCGAAATTGAAGATTTTAAAAACGGTAGCTCGACGAAAGTACTCAGCAGAAGCTGGGATCAAGGTGGAAAGCAAGTCCTCGACTCAAGCTAACCAGGAAAATAAGAATCACCCAAATCGGAGTCCGGGTGAAGGAGATATGCCCTTCGCAAGATCCGAAAAAGTTAGCGAAAAACTTCCGGAGCCAAAAAGTCCCACTTAGAAGTGAAATTTTGAAGGTCAAGACAAGTACAAGTGTAAACATGTGTATTTTTATCGGATGCACCTTGTTGTTCGCTTTAATTTGAGTGGTCGTGGACCCCAAAACGGATTTCGTATGAGAAAGTTATGGCTGTTTTACTAAAACCTCTCAAGCTAGCTAAGGTTGGATCTGGACTCTAAAACTAGCATTCAGAGTTACAGTACAGACGGCTCCAATTTGAAACTGTCTGTACAAATAGCACAGATGGGTCCAAATTGGAGCCGTCTGTACAAATCAAACAGTACAGATGGTTCTAAACTTGGAACCGTCTGTGCTATTGTACAGACGGTTCCAAATTTAGAACCGTCTGTACTAGTAGCGTTCCGCTTAGTCGTAGGGATTAGTTAAGAGGAAAGCCATCCCGTCTGTATCGCCTACTCAGCCTAGTTCAGCTGGTAACTCCCCTTGCTTGGACAACACGAGGTCGAGGGATCGAATCCCGCTGGAAAGCTTATTGTGCGATTTAATTCCAGTGGTTGGATGGGACGATGTGGACAGTGGGATGAGACGCGGCTGAAGACTAGGCACATGGCGTGAGAGGTCATATTTTTTTATAACACGACATCACAGACGGGTGCTAATCGATTAGAACAGACGGTTCCAAACTAGAACCGTCTATGCTAATCGATTAGTACAGACGGTTCCAAACTAGAACCGTCTGTGCTATTCGATTAGTATAGATGGTTCCCAAGTAGAAACCGTCTGTACAAATCGAGTAGTACAGACGGTTCCAGATTTGTACAGATGGTTCTAGTTTAGAACCATCTATACTAATCGATTTGTACAGAATCTTTGTACAGATGGTTCGAAAAACCGTCCCGCACGGGGGTTCCGAACCGTCTGTACAAATGATTTATGTAGTAGTGTCGGCTCCCGTAGTTGATCGTGGAGCCCCTCAGCCCTTAAGTCCTCTGCACTATTGCGGATCGTCATCATGTTGCCCTCGGTCGCCTGCCGCAGTCGTGCATGAACCTCCTCATGTTTGACATCCCTCGTGAGAGGACGGTCCGCTGGCTTGCCGGTCAGCACCAGCGCTACTGTGAGGTGCCGGTCTCGGTCACATCCCCTCATCCCTCCCACCTAAGGAGCTTAGTACCCCACCGCTGTGCAGCCTTCGTCCTTGTAAAGTGTCGAGCTTAGATGGGGCTTTAGGAAACCTTGCATTACTAAATACAAATATAAATATATTTGCCATTTTGCTAATTATCAAGTGCCAGCAAGTTTCATAAATCACAATCACCTATATTACACATTACTAATTCTAAAATTGTAGTAAGGAATATATGCAATTTTAGCAAAAAAATTACTAAAGTTTTAGGCTTTAGGTGATATACGAAGTGAGGTGGGAATGAGAGTGTGATTCGATATGTATCTAACGATGAGTAGTACAAAACTACTGTATACAACGACAATATCCATATACGAATACACAGAGACCTAGGGGAACCCTAATTACCCATGATGCTATTATACCTCGAGAAGGACTCTAGGTCGATAAGAAAACCACTCATAGAACTCCTTAAGCTAGATAGTCAATCTCGACGTTTAAGGATGATGGAATCCTAATCGGAGACAAGTCTGTATCTCTTACGATACAATATTACCCTCTATAAAAGGATCATGAGAGCCTTCGGAGAAGACCTGGTTTAGCACCACGAAGAAAATCTTTATCTCATAGAAGCCAAAAGATTAGCTTAACGACTTCCGAGCAAGTAGAAGGGAAGATCAACATTCACAAACACCTCTGACTAGTTGTAGATCCTATCTAGACTAGCCACACATCCCTTGTACTTTTTCTCAAGATCAATATAAGCTCATGGGATGTAGGGTTGTTATCCTCAGGGAGGCCTGAACCTATATAAAATCCCTCACAAACGAACAGATTCGTATCAACTTCCAGTATCCAATCCCTAACTCTCTTTTCTCCATGTATTACGTCAGATCGGTGGTTTACCGATCGATGACAGATGGCACCGATCATGGGGATCACGGTTGATGATTCCAACAAATCACTGCTAGCATCTCTGCCACAAGCTGTGGCAAGAACTGGCTTCTCGGACGAGGGGTTCTACGACAACTTCACCCCTTTGACTGATCAGGAGCCAGGGAATCAACCGAGTAGATCTCGATGATCTCTCACCTGACGACGAGGCTGGCAATGATTTAAATCAGTTGATGGATGAGTAGACCAGAGCTTATGGGATCGATATTCAATCCCATGACTATCAGGGTAATCGCACAAACAGCACGAGCCCTATGTCAGGGGTTTTCACCCACATGTTTCGACCACCCAGATGGCCAAAGAAGCTTACCTGATGAATGATCTATGATGGATCTAGACTCTACTTCCAGCGAATGGTATCCCCGCAAAGTATTCACAATAGGGAATGGATCTCAGCATCACTACTCTCAGGAGAACGGTGGTGACGATCCGTCCCCAAACACAAGGAGTCCTCCTCAACATCCTAGGGCTTCTCAGGAAGATGACCCTAAGCGGAATAGTTTGAGAAGGCACTCCTATCCCACGAGATGCTGATCTCTTCAGATCAAGGGCCGCTCAACACCTCTCTAGGGTTCGACAACGGCTTATACAGCCTCCCACGATGGATCGATCTGACTACCCTAGCAGGGAAAGAATGGCTAATCAATATGGAAAACGGTATCCTCCAAGCTCGAGAACAAGCCAAGTCCTCACACCACGTGACCATCCCCCATAGTTCCACGAGAAGAAACACTCGCTCCAACGCTTCCCGTGAGGAGGTCGACCATGAAAGATGATATCATAGGGAGCAACCTTCCTGGGATATCAACCCACCATGTTGTCGTAAGAATTTTCCCATTCGAGGCTACTCGCTAGAGGACCTACGCGAATACCTTACACAATAGAGGACTCAAAGACCCCTCCAAATTGGTCTCCTGGTCACAATGCTTCTCAGTATGAAATTCGGGACCGAGGACGGTCACCAAATCCGAGCGACAGAATAACTCGAGGAGCCATCCATGGTTGCCAGGACTTTTCATAGAACTCAGAACGGTTCGCTGGACTTCTCGGTTCAAACCAGGATTGATCGAGAAGTACGATGGTACGACTAACCCCGCCGAGTTCCTATAGATCTACACAACGGCCATTGAGGCAGCAGGAGGGAACAAGAAGGTTATCGCCAATTATCTTCCGACTTCCCTCAAAGAACTAGCTAGGACTTGGCTTACCAATCTTCAACCCGGATCGATCCACTTGTGGGAGTAGCTTTGCAGCCGTTTCCAGGGCATGTATGTACGTCTTGGGAAGTCTAATGATGTCTTCTGGCTCTTCCAAGAGAAAGGAGAAACCCTGTGTGAGTTCACCCGATGATTCAGCAATGTTCAAAATACTATACCTAAGGTAACCGATCATGAAGTTATTCAAGCTTTCATTCGAGGTTGCAGGAACTCGAGGTATACAGAGGAAGTTGCTATGGCTGTCCCGAAGATAGTGAAGGAGCTGATGGACCTCGCCGACGAGGCAGCCAGTGCCAAAGAAGCTCCCCAATTCATCAAGCAACGGGACCAAGGCATTGAACGGCCTAGCTGGGACATCATGACAACTACACAAAGAACAAGCACAAGAACAAGGTTTCCAAGGAAGATCGTGACAAGAAGCAAAGAACAGGAGAAGTGATGGCAAACTTCCCGACAAGCATTTCTAGCCACCTCGGAACAAGGGCAAGCCTCAGACTGACACGAAGCAGACCGACAAGGTCTGGTGAAAATTCCATTGGACCGACAAGCATGATGTTCGCCAGTGCTAGGTCTTCAAGAAATACATCTAGGCAGAAGCCAAGAAATTTAAAGGTCAAGGACCTTAGGTCGTGAGCCAAAGCTGAAGGTCCAATTCCGATGATGACTCCGATCAGGCACCTTACCAGGACGAGCAATGAAGGGTTGATTACATGTTTGGGGGCTCGGCATCTTACGAGTACAAAAGACAATTCAAGACAATTGATCTAGAAGTCCTCGCCACGACTCCCGCCGACCAGACAGGCGGTCAGATGGTCGGACGTTAGTATCTCCTTTGATCAAGCCTATTGCCCGAGAACGATGTCTGACCAGGACGATTCCCGATCATGGTCGAACACACCATCAACAATTGCAAGGTCTCTCAAGTACTTCTAGATGGAGGAAGTTCTTTCAATGTCCTCTTCACCAATGCGCTCTTCTCGATGCAAATCCCTCGTTCATCCATCAAACCAGTGACACAGGCCTTCCACGGCATTGTACCCAGATCCTCGGCTACTCCAATCAAACAGATCATGCTCCCTGTCATTTTTAGTAAACCCGACAATTTGGGAATAGAGTATGTTCTATTCGACGTGGTCAATTTCGAGACAGCATAGAATGCTGTCTTAGGGCGACCAACCATCACTAAGTTCATGGCTGCCACATGATATGCTTATCAGTGTGTGAAGATCCCATGTCCCAAGGGTGTTATCATAGTCCACAGCTGTCTAGAAATAGGCTTGCATTACGACAAGTGCAGCTTAGACCTAGCCGAGTAACATCATGTCGACAAGGACGTTAAGCATCATGCGACCCAAAGCACTGTAAGGCCTCACGGCAAGGTGAAAAAATTCCTCTGGATCCAGTGGAGCCATCTAAGTGCATTCAGATCAGCTCCAACCAGGACCCGAAATAGGAACTCGTGCTCATCACCTTCCTCCAGGCGAACACAGATATATTCGCATCGCAACTGTCTGACATGCCTGTTTTTAGAGACCGAGGGCTACCTTTCTTCAAGCTACTACGACAACACAATGGTTTCACATGGTTAGAAGAATTAGATTAGGCATTTCAAGAACTTAGAAGCTATCTTTCATCCCCCTTGTGCTAGTCGCTCCCGACCCATGATGAAGAGCTATTGCTGTACATCGCCGCCAGACCACGAGCAGTAAGTGGAGTCTTGATAGTGGAATGCACAAGCGAGAGAAGACTCAGTGACCAGTGTACTATGTCAGTGAGGTCCTTATGGACCAAAGGAGTGCTACCCGCAAGTGCAAAAGCTACTCTACACGGAACTTACAGTTTCCCAGCAGATGCCACCCAAAAACTTAAACGTATGGATGTTGCACTTTGATGGCTTGCTCACACTTCAAGGCTCGGGGTGTTAGCATCATACTCACTTCCCCGAGTAGAGAATGCCTGTAGTATGCATTGAAGATTGACTTCCCTACCACTAATAATGTGGCTAAGTATGAAGATTTGCTCGCTGGACTCTGAGTAGCTTCTACACTTGGTATCTGCCACATACTCGTGAGTGGGGACTCACAGCTGGTGGTGAAGCAAGTAAGCAAGGACTATGAAACCTCAGATAAAACCATAGCGGCTTACCTTTCGGAGGTGCGAAAGCTAGAAAAAAATTCATCAAACTTGAGATCAGATACATCGCTCGAAAGGATAACTATCTCGCTAATAAGCTTGCTCGACTACCATCCTCATGATCTCTATGTCCTTCCGGGGTCTTTGTTGAAAAGATCCCAATGCCGTGGTGACATTGGCAGATGACATGGTGAGTGCTATGACATCTATTGACGACGTGGCTGAAGGAGTGGCAAACAACCAACTCAGGACGTCACCAGGTAATGATGCTCTATGAGGAGTAGCAGGGGAACTCGTAGCTCCACTCGATCGAGAAGAATCGTGGATGGACCCCATCGACCAGTACCTTTAGAATCGAGTTACGCCTGAGAACGAGGCACTAGGAGAGAAAATTTCCCGTAGGGCTAGGATGTATCCCCTGATCGACGGTGCCCTCTATCGTAGAGGCACCCATAGAGTGCTCATACAGTGTGCAACACTCAGAAGCAAGATGTCAAACTGCTCGAAGAGATCCATGGGGGGTGTGTGGAGCTCGTGCTTCCTTTCGAACCCTGTTCGGAAAGGCCTTCAGATAAGTTTCTACCGGCCTATGGCTCTCCATGATGTGAGGGAGATGATTAGGCACTGCTGTCAGTGTTAATTCACAGTAGGTGCATTCACCAACCTGCACAAGCCCCAGTCAATCTGTAGTATGTACTGCAGGCGTTCTCCAGTCGGGGAGGTCAAGATTATCCCAGCCCCCGCGCCTTCGATGGTTAGGGAACCGTCGAAGTGTAGTGTCCAAATGTCGTCCTTTACTGCTGGTGACGCCGAATAGTCGGGCTCCGTCCATTCAGTGACAAAATCAGCGAGGACTTGCGACTTGACCGCCGTGCGCCGAACGAAGTGGATGTCGAACTCTCCGAGCTCAACAGCCCACTTGGCGATTCGACCGATGGCCTCGCGGTTGCGGAGGATTTCTCCCAACGGGTAGGTGGTTGGGACCGTGACCGTGTGAGCTTGGAAATAGTGTCGAAGCTTGCGAGATGTGGTGAGGACCGCGTACAGGAGCTTTTGAACTTGAGGATAACGCTCCTTGGGTCCATGCAAAATCTCGCTGATGTAGTACACTGGTTTCTGGGCCTTTTCACGGTGCTCGGAAGTTCCGCGTTCCACCGTCAACACTCCGCTGACCGTGGACGGCCCGGCTGCGATGTAAAGCAGTAACCCTTCCTCGGGATTAGGCGCGACCAGCACCGGGGGGTGGTTAAGTATTCTTTGAGCTCTTGGAATGCCGCTTCAGACTCCGCTGTCCACTCGAAGCCGTCGTGTTGTCGCAGATGTTTGAAGAATGGGATTCCACGGTCTCCTAGTCGGGATATGAATCGGCTCATGGCCGCCATGCAACCCTGTGAGTCTTTGGACGTCTCGGACCGTTTTTTGGGGACCTCATCTCCGCGATCGCCCGTATTTTATCAGGATTTGCCTCAATTCCCCGGTGCGATACCAAGAAACCGAGAAGCTTTCCGGCGCTGACTCCGAAGGTACACTTCTCCGGGTTCAACATTATTCTGTTTCTTCGGAGGTTGGTGAATGTTTCCAGTAGGTCCGAGAGCAGGTCTTCTTTCTTCTTTGTTTTCACGACGAGGTCGTCGACATATGCTTCAACATTTCGACCAATTTGGCTATGGAGGGCAAGCTGCATTCCGCGTTGATACGTTGCTCCCGCGTTTTTTAGTCCGAAAGGGCATCTTTGAATAGCAGAATACTCCGAACGGAGTTACAAAGGAAGTTTTCTCCTCATCCTCCCGACACATGCTTATTTGGTGATAGCCCGAATAGGCGTCGAGAAGGCTTAGATAGTCGCACCCTGATGTTGAGTCCACTATCTGATCTATTCTGGGTAAGGGGAAAGCGTCCTTTGGGCAAGCCTTGTTAAGATCCGTGAAATCGACGCACATCCGCCACTTCCCATTGGCTTTCTTAACCATGACTGGATTGGCGAGCCATTCAGGGTGCTCGACTTCTCGGATAAACCCGGCTTTCAGGAGTTTTTCGATTTCCACCT
Organism: Stipa capillata; assembly: GCA_019208055.1. Lineage (NCBI taxonomy): Eukaryota > Viridiplantae > Streptophyta > Magnoliopsida > Poales > Poaceae > Stipa > Stipa capillata. Next base: position 218,457 of record JAGXJF010002677.1, read on the forward strand.
TGATGGCTTCCTTCCGATCTGGGGCGAATCGCCGTAGTTTTTGTTTCACTGGTACGGCGTCCTGACGGACAGCTAGCCTGTGCTCAATCACTTCCCTGGGGATTCCAGGCATGTCGGATGGTTGCCACGCGAACACGTCGAATTGCCCCGGAGAAAAACGATGAGCGACGATTCCAAGTCTGGATCGAGCGTTGACCCGATCCGGACTGTCTTGGAGGGTTCTACTGGATCCAGAGGAATTACTTTTACTTCGCCATGGGTTTTCACGGCCGTGTTGGTTTTCGAGGGCATATGCTCTCCCGTCCCCCAGGAGTGCTCGTACGTGGTCGAGGCTGTGCTTATCGCAGAGGAGTGCTTCTCTGGGGGAGCTCTTATCGTGAGGACTCCCTTTTGGGCCGGGCATCTTTATGCACTGATAGGCGTAGTGCGTAGCTGCCATGAACTTGGCCAGAGTAGGGCGTCCCAAGATAGCATTGTATGCTGTTTCGAAATCGACTACATCGAACAGGATCTTCTCTGTTCGGAAGTTCTCCGGTGTACCGAAGGTAACCGGGAGCGTAACTTGCCCGATCGGCGTGGCCGATGAGCCCGGGACGATACCGTGAAAAGCGTGCGTTACCGTCTGAACAGACGATCGTGGCACTTGCATTGCGTCGAGGGCGTTGGCGAATAGGATATTGAGGGAGCTCCCTCCATCTATTAATACGCGGCCCTACTCGGCAGTTGTTGATCGTTGGCTCGACCACGATTGGGTACCGTCCCGGCCGAGCGCAATTTTCGGGGCAATCGGTCTGGTCGAAAGAGATCGTGACCTCGGACCACTTGACCGCTCGAGGAACTCGCGGTACACTCGCGAGAACTTCTCGGGCGATCGCCTTGTATTGCCTCTTGGATTCGTAAGAGGTTGAGCCCCCGAATATGTGCTCGATTGCTCTGACTGCCCCTGGAAAGGCTCAGGGGTGGAGTCATCATCGTCGGAGGTCGTTTCCGACTGTTGTTAGCGACCTGAGGGTTCTCCTCGCGGAACTTCTCTCTTTCTTCCCGAAGATACTTCTTGAAGATGCGACACTGTCGCAGATCATGCGAGTCGGTTTGATGAAAATCGCACCAGGGCTTGGACGACTTGTCGGAGGATGTGGTAGGTTTATCCTTGGGGCGTGGTCGCCAGGTGCGCTTCTCGGAGATCTCGGCCATTACCTCGTCGGCTCTGATCCTTTTCTCCTTGTTCCCTCCGAGGGTTTCTTCTTGCGTTTAGTTTTACGCGAATCGCCCTTCGACCGGAGGGGAGAACTGGTCGACTCACCCCGCTGTTGCTTGATATAGCGCAGGGTTTCCTCCGCACAAGCGGCCTTCTCGGCCAGATCCATGAGTTGCCTGGTGGTTTTCGGTGGCCGCATGATCAGGTCGTGCGTGCACATCTCGTTTCTGCTGCCCCGAGTGAAGGCGCGGATGACATCCGAGTCCGTTATCTCAGGGATAGTGTTGCGGACAGCACTAAACCTCTTGGTAAACTCTCGGAAGGTCTCGTCTGGTCGCTGGACGACAAGGAATAGATCGTCGACCCGACCAGGTCTTGGGAAGGTACCTTGGAAGTTCCCGAGCAGCATGTCGCATAGCTGTCCCCACGAACGGATAGTTCCTGGGGGGTAGATTCGTCAACCACGTCCTAGCGGCTCCTCTGAGGGCGGTAGGAAGATAGTTGGCCATAACCTTCTCGTCCCCGCCGGCTGCCTCGATCGCGGTGGTGTAGATCTGAAGGAATTCCACGGGATTCGTGGTTCCGTCGTACGATTCTAGCGAGCCGGGCTTGAAACGAGAAGGCCAGCGTACCTGACGGAGTTCCTGGGATAGCGCCTGGCATCCACTAAAGGCCCCCCGATAAGGTGCATTCTCGCCGCTATTCGAGGTCGAGGTTCGGCCCCGAGCACTGGCGTTTTGTACGTGGTCTCTCCGAGAAGGCTGTTGCTCCTGTTGGCGCCTTTGGCGGCGGCGTTTGTCGAGCTGTTCTCGGAGGTCAACCAGTGGCTCCTCCTGAGGAGACCTGTTCCTGGGGTGTCGTCCCTCCCGATCGCGTTCTTCTAGCGGAGGAGGGGTGTCCACCCGAGTAGAGCTACGGTCACCGATTGGGCTCGAGAAGACTCGGCCTGGTTCTGAGCCTCTTGGAGGTCAGCCCCCAGCCGTTGCAGCCACTGCACACCCGCGGGTGTCGATAAATCCGCCACGGGAGGCTGTGACAGCAGATTGCGCACTTCCGCAAGTCTTCGAGCAGTTCGGGACACGTACTCCCTTGTTCCCGGGGGGGATCTCTCCACAATGGCAGGCGGTCTCCGTTCCGGCGAGGAGTTCTTTCCCCGGCGGCGGGTAAGCCCCCGTTCATGTGGGAGGCAGCCATTGCATTGTGCTGCTGCGAGCCCCCGGGCAGATTCTGATCTTCGAGGTCTTCTCGACCATCGTCGATCGCGAGTACCATTCGAGGTCCCTTGGCTGGACGATGTGTACTCGTATTCCATCACGTTGTCCTCATCGGACGCGACGTGGGTAAGATCTTGATCGTTCTCACGATCAGAGTTTGCAGGAGAAATTCCAACCATGGGGCTGGTCGTTCCTGCCGGGAAGTCGTCGTTCAAGACCAACTTCCCGCTGAAGGCCCTGGCGCACTCGGTTCTGAAGTGATCTGCTTCGCCATCCGAGTCCTCTCCAGGGGCGTATTCTCCGAAATCCACTCGATCCGTAACCGGGTACGGGTCCATAGGGCCAAAGTTGTCGTAGAAACCCTGGTCCGAGTACCCGTACGGGGCGAGATTGCGATCGGTTTTCCTGCCGGGTTTGCTGCTTCCTCTTCGGTCGAAACCGGTGAGGGCTGTGCAACCGGCGCTGGGATCTGATCGCGCTTAGTTGCGCGTCCTGCCGACTCTGATTCTTCCTGGACGGCTTGGTCCGGAGAGGTCCCCACGGTCGGCGCCATCTGTCGACGATCGGTGAATCGGCGATCTTACGGTATTCGTGGAGTGATGATTACTGGGGGGTAGGGACCTCTAGGGCCCAAGTGCCAGGAGCTCTGACAGCAGGGGACAGCCGTTTTTATACAGGTTCGGGCCTCCCTCAGGATAATAACCCTACGTCCTGTTGCTATATATTGATGGAGAACACGCTTTACAATGGGGGGTGTATGTTAGTGGCTACCCTAGGCCTAATCGTAGACTAATCTAGCTAATCCGCCGGGCTCGACTCCTTCGAGGCAGCGGGTCTTCTAGGGCTTCGCCTCCTGAGATCCTATGCTTCTTGTGCTGCGACTAGTATGAACCTGTCCTCCTCCCCTATGGGATTGCTGATCCTTATATAGGGGGTTCCCAGGGTCGTACTGGACGTGGACTCACGCCCGAGTAGGACTCTGGCTTCCTTAAACGTCGGGATTGACTTCCTAGTTTAAGGGGAGTCTTCCCTTCCTGAGAGGGGTTACCTTGTCGTCCAGGGATCCTTACCGGGTACGCTGTACCTTCCTAAAGTCTCGGGGATTCTGTACACGGATACCCCTAATACGCGGGATACCGTACTATTCATCATCAGTCTCCCTCTGGAACTTCTCCCAGTTTTTGACTCCTGCGTTTTTGCAGGACCCACCGCCGCCTCGAAGCGCCGTTGCTCAAGCCACCTCTACCGCGAACCGTCCTCCAAGATGGCCTCTCCGACATGTCGCCGAGCCGCCGCCGCCTCCGTTGCCCAGGCCGCCGCCACCGACACTAGGTAAGATGCCCTAGTACCCTGGCCGGCTTTTTCATGATTTATTCCCTTACTAATTAACCATGAGTTATTCCAACTTACGGGTAAAATGTGAATTGATTTGCCACTGCAAATTTCCCCATTTTTGCCATGTTTGCATGGTTGGAATCTCCATATATGGGTATATGTAGTGGCACATTAATACTCAATAGAAAGGAATATGAATATGTGGAAAATGTCAAAGATAGCGTGTCTGGACAGCGTGATAGTCAAGATCCAACTTCACAGATAAATACGATCGATCATTTTCATGCTACTTTCAACAAATGACAATGCATGTTGAATAAGAGAAACAGACGAAGAAAAATATCCAGCTTATTTTTTATGAGAAAAAAAGATGTGTTAGATAAGGGGTGAAAAACAAGGTATGTGGATTTGCACACACCTCGTAGCCATATATCCCAGCTGATCATATTATGGCATCTCAGGAGACAGAAAAAGACGCTGAAAAGGGAGAGCATAAATTCGTTTGTCTTGTTTCAATCTTAATAGGTGGATGTTTGTTAATCTATCTTTCGTGATGGGTATGTAGAATAAATAATCTATTATAAATTGCTTCAGAAATAGTTATTAATGCATAGCAAAATGTGATCTTTCTGTCAATAGCATCATCACTTATTAGCCTTGCAAATGTTCTGCTACATATAAGTACACAGACTCAACAATCGATGCCTAGATATTTTGGACAACAAAAACTAAAAGAATTAGGTAGTTTCAGAGATCTACATATATGATTAGGGTTCGATTAAGATGATCATCCCTTTGCTAGCTTTTGAGCATCCCTTGATCAAGACTATGCAAGAACAATTTAGAATGATTTAAATGATTTAGATGATTAAAAAGATTTAGAATGATTAAAACTTTATACTTTTCCTATATTATTCGAAGATCGCCGGACAATGGCGACTCTCGGTCACCGTCGCCACCTAGGCCGTCTGGCGACACAGCCAGCACCTCCGGGCCTAAGAAAAAGGCCCGTCGAGGAGAAGGAAGGAAACAATACTATGTTGGCCATCACATGAACCTTCTCATGTCTCGAGCTTCCGCTCACAAATTTTCAGTTACTGAGGTATGCTAATTGTCATTTTGATTTTGTTTCATTCATCTTCTATCTAGCATCAGTAAGATCTTCATATCGACAGGTTGGTACTGTTGCACGGACGAAATTGCCGAAGACGGATCTAGCCAGGATTCGAGAAGACTTGGCACATTTCCTTCTTGGTAGTGTCATTGATCCAAAAGGTGAGTTCTACTACGACGGAGCCGACGACTAAGACAATTGTTTTGAATCAAATGATCGATGTTTAGTTGTCACTTGCATTTCAATCTGTTACAAATTCCTCAAGACATGTGATGGATGTTGTGATGTAAATATTGAATTTCTATATACTTTCATTTGTGTTTAGTTGTCAATTGAAATATGATATCAATATGAATCTCTATTATGAATTCAAGTTGGATGTGAAATGTGTTCTGGGGATTATGGGAATCTGGGAGTATAAATTGCATTTTCTGTTTCAGGGCAGGTAGAAACTAGATTCTGCCTGCCCTATATCAACGAATATCCCAGCCGGTTGTTTCCCTGAAACCGGCTGAGATGAGGCTTCATCGTTGCCTATTGAGCAGGGGAAACCGACTGAGATATGCTATTATCTCAGTTGGTTCCCGTGTAAAAACCGACTACAAAAGTTTACTCTTCTGTCGGTTCGGCTAGGAAACCGACTGAGATATTATATTATCTCAGTTAGTTTTTCGTTCAGAATCGACTGGGATAGTATAATATCTCAGTCGGTTTTTTGTTCTAACCGGCTGAGAAGTTGTTATCTCAGTCGGTTTTATAACCGGCTGAGATAATTTATATTATTAGCACCATTTCTCTATAACCGGAAGATAAACCGGCTGAGATAGCAATTTTGGGCCGACTGTAATTATGTGTTCTGTAGTAGTGTTAAGCTATAGCTATAAGGACCGTGGGTGTATTTTTCTCAATACAATATAAGAACTGCTATAGCTTATTGGGCCAGCCGTTGCTGTTTCTTTAGCATCATGATTCATGAGAATCAACTACCAGGTAGAGGATGGATTAGTGTCATGACTCATGATAAATCAACTACCAGACAGGGGGTGGATTTTCCGCACCCTGATATTCATTTGCAGCCTATTGTTTTCAAAAAATCACGTAGAAGTAATTGTTGGATGAAGTGTGAATTTACAAATTTTGGCAAAAACATATGCCTATGGCCGTTTTTAAGAAATAACAAGAAGTGTAACTGTATACAATTTCTTTTTGTACAATGCACAAATGGATATACTTTTTTTCTAAATTTTGCAATTTTGCAAATTCACAATTCATCCGACAATATACATCTGCACTGTATTTTTGATTTGTATTCGAGAAGAAAAAGTTCAGATTTTTTAAACCTTGAAAGTGCTTAGCTAACCCGGTGTAGATGCAACGCACATACGCACACATATGCATTCAGTCCAGGTCCGTAAGCTCTCACCAACGGGCCCACGTACGTGATATATAGAATGACAACGACCGGGTTCGTTTATTGGTAGGTGCATGGTCACTATCCAAGCATTGGCCAGATGCTACACCATACACTGCACAGTACAGATGCTTGGTCAATGACCAAGCATGGAGTGAGATGTACCGAAAATTATTTTACCACTGAACAAGGGCAAGTTTCTGATGGCCTATATCTTTTATGTACGTGCCTCAATCGCGCTAGCTAACTAATACGGTCGTTCCAACTGCCCGTGCAACGCGCATACGATATTCCATTCCCACAACCCCATCTAATTGAAAATTTAACTATGGAACAACGATATACGATGGTTGCAGAACAAGAACGCGCATATGAATCTGAGGCATATATAGATAATCTTGTATATGGGGTCGAAGCCATAAATAATTCACGTAGATGGTTTGGTTTTGTCCTCTCTCTTGTCTTAATTGAATACATAATTTTGTATATGGGATTGAAGGAATTAATAAATAATTCAAGTAGATGATTTGGTTTTATCGTCTCTTTTTTATTTTAATTAAATATTATTTTAAAATAATAGACTGACATTCTTTTGAAAGAAATATTTTATTGATGCTTTGGCCTCTGCATCAAGTTGATGCACATAGTTACCATCGTTTAGCTAACACAAAGTTTGAATGATCAAAGGAAAAAGCCGCCCAAGAGCATCCAACGGAACCAAATAGTGCATAAAAAATAAATTAGACACCGTAGAATTGTTATCACCTAGTCAGGTGCCAACTAGTACCAAAGAGCTGCATCATCAAGGCTTCGAGTTGCTTCCTTCCTTGCACCATATCTTTCCTGGTCTTCGGCTTCTGCAAGTGTGCCCAATATCTCAGTAAATCTTCAAACTTCAAAACGACCCTAACGGCATGCAGCCCGTCCTCGACATGCAGTCCAGAGTGGAGCTGGGAATTTGAGATTTGAATTCCCAACAACTTTTGGATCTCGGATCGCCCCAACGAGGAAGTTATTGAAGCTCATCGCCGGAGTCCGCAATGCTGACGACAATGGCCCACGCCATGGCGGCCACATCGTTGGAGGTCGTTGCAATCTCTTCGAACGCGGTTTGCTTGAGCGAGCTTTCTTGTGTGAACTGACAACCCTCCAACCCTCCTCTACAACTCTGACAGCGGGAAGATGTACAGTGGGACTAACAATGGGTTCGAGCGCCACGACGACATTGAAATCTCATCTTGATCGGAATCACTGTAGGCATCATTACTGGCTATTGCCCAAAACCACCCGAGTGTAGCCGAGGGGACACATACTAAGTTGTTGCCGATCACCACCGTCGCGTGCTCAGTCGCACTACTACGGAATTCATTTAACGGGACGCCCCTGTACAGACAGATTTTTGAAGCCGTCTGTACAAATAGTATCACAGATGGTCCGAAAAGAAAACCGTATGAGAAAATGAGTACAAGAAGTTCTCAACAAGCGGGACGCTACAGAACCGTCTGTACAAATAGCACAGACGGTTCTAACCGTCTATACAAATCGAATAGTACAGACGGTTCTAAGTTTGGAACCGTCTGTACAAATCTGTAAACAGTACAGACAGTTCTAAACATGGAACCATCTATACAAATCGAACAATACAGATGGTTCTAAGTATGGAACCGTTTGTACAAATCTGTAAACAGTACAGACAGTTCTAAACTTGGAACCATCTGTACAAATCGAATAGTATAGACGGTTTTACCAATCTGTAAATAGTACAGATGGTTCTAAGTTTAGACGGTTCTAAGTTTAGAACCATCTGTACAAATAGATGAAGCAAGGCTGGTTGATACTCTACTGCCGCGGCAGTAAAAACTGTAGATTTTCTTGCTGCGGCAGGAAAGTGGCAGTGTCGGGGAGGGAATTTGACAGCTCCGATTGTCGAACGGTTTTCACGGCTATGAGCAGGTGGCCAAACTCTATGTCTCTAGGAAGTTTGAGCCAATTCTGAGAAAGTCGACGAAACGACTAGTGGAAATCCCGGCCCGAAATTAAAGATTTTAAAAACGGTAGCTCGACGAAAGTATTCAGCAGAAGCTGGGATCAAGGTGGAAAGCAAGTCCTCGACTCAAGCTAACCAGAAAAATAAGAATCACTCAAATCGGAGTCCGGGTGAAGGAGATATGCCCTTCGCAAGATCCGAAAAAATTAGCGAAAAACTTCTGGAGCCAAAAAGTCCCACTTAGAAGCGGAATTTTGAAGGTCAAGACAAGTACAAGTGTAAACATGTGTATTTTTATCGGATGCACCTTGTTGTTCGCTTTAATTTGAGTGGTCGTGGACCCAAAACGGATTTCATATGAGAAAGTTATGGCTGTTTTACTAAAACTTCTCAAACTAGGGTTGGATCTGGACTCTAAAACTAGCATTCAGAGCTACAGTACAGACGGCTCCAATTTGAAACTGTCTGTACAAATAGCACAGATGGGTCCAAATTGGAGCCGTCTGTACAAATCAAACAGTTTAGATGGTTCTAAACTTGGAACCGTCTGTGCTATTGTACATACGGTTCCAAATTTAGAACCGTCTGTACTAGTAGCGTCCCGCTTAGTCGTAGGGATTAGTTAAGAGGAAAGCCATCCCGTCTGTATCGCCTACTCAGCCTAGTTCAGCTGGCAACTCCCCTTGCTTGGACAACACGAGATCGAGGGATCGAATCCCGCTGGAAGCTTATTGTGCGATTTAATTCCAGTGGTTGGATGGGACGATGTGGACAGTGGGATGAGACGCGGCTGAAGACTAGAGACATGGCGTGAGAGGTCATATTTTTTTTATAACACGACATCACAGACGGGTGCTAATCGATTAGAACAGACGGTTCCAAACTAGAACCGTCTATGCTAATCGATTAGTACAGACGGTTCCAAACTAGAACCCTTGTGCTAGTCGCTCCCGACCCAGATGAAGAGCTATTGCTGTACATCGCCGCCAGACCACGAGCAGTAAGTGGAGTCTTGATAGTGGAATGCACAAGCGAGAGAAGACTCAGTGACCAGTGTACTATGTCAGTGAGGTCCTTATGGACCAAAGGAGTGCTACCCGCAAGTGCAAAAGCTACTCTACACGGAACTTACAGTTTCCCAGCAGATGCCACCCAAAAACTTAAACGTATGGATGTTGCACTTTGATGGCTTGCTCACACTTCAAGGCTCGGGGGTTAGCATCATACTCACTTTCCCGAGTAGAGAATGCCTGTAGTATGCATTGAAGATTGACTTCCCTACCACTAATAATGTGGCTAAGTATGAAGATTTGCTCGCTGGACTCTGAGTAGCTTCTACACTTGGTATCTGCCACATACTCGTGAGTGGGGACTCACAGCTGGTGGTGAAGCAAGTAAGCAAGGACTATGAAACCTCAGATAAAACCATAGCGGCTTACCTTTCGGAGGTGCGAAAGCTAGAAAAAAATTCATCAAACTTGAGATCAGATACTTCGCTCGAAAGGATAACTATCTCGCTGATAAGCTTGCTCGACTACCATCCTCATGATCTCTATGTCCTTCCGGGGTCTTTGTTGAAAAGATCCCAATGCCGTGGTGACATTGGCAGATGACATGGTGAGTGCTACGACATCTATTGACGACGTGGCTGAAGGAGTGGCAAACAACCAACTCAGGACGTCACCAGGTAATGATGCTCTATGAGGAGTAGCAGGGGAACTCGTAGCTCCACTCGATCGAGAAGAATCGTGGATGGACCCCATCGACCAGTACCTTTAGAATCGAGTTACGCCTGAGAACGAGGCACTAGGAGAGAAAATTTCCCGTTGGGCTAGGATGTATTCCCTGATCGACGGTGCCCTCTATCGTAGAGGCACCCATAGAGTGCTCATACAGTGTGCAACACTCAGAAGCAAGATGTCAAACTGCTCGAAGAGATCCATGGGGGGTGTGCGGAGCTCGTGCTTCCTTTCGAACCCTGTTCGGAAAGGCCTTCAGATAAGTTTCTACCGGCCTATGGCTCTCCATGATGTGAGGGAGATGATTAGGCACTGCTGTCAGTGTTAATTCACAGTAGGTGCATTCACCAACCTGCACAAGCCCTACAGACAATACCCCGTTGTGGCCATTTACGACATGGGGCCTGGATATTCTAGGCCTCTCTCTGGTCTCACCCGAGGGCTTCAAGTTCCTCTTAGTTGCTATTGATACTTTCACCAAGTCGATCAAAGCTGAGCCCGTCAGAAAGATCACCTCGGAAGCTGCCAAATGATGCATCACCAAGAACATCATTTCTCGGTTTGCTGTCCCGAGTAGAATCATCATCGACAATGGCACTCAGTTCTCCAGCATGGCATTCACCTATACTGCGACGAGCTCGGCACCAAGATCTGTCTTGCCTCTATAACCCATCCATAGAACAACGGACAAGTCGACCGTGCCAATGGACTCGTATTTCAGGCTATGAAAGCCCGCAGCTTCGATCGCATTTCCGCACACGCCAAGGCATGGGTCTCCGAACCACCACTAGTCACGCATCAGGTGAAACACCGTTCTTCCTAGTCTAGGGGCAGAATCCATGCTCCCCTGTGAACTAAAGATATGGTTTCCTTGGTCGAGTTACTCGACAAGGACGGATCTCACCAATGAGAAGACAACCTCAACGCCATCGAGGAAATGAGGACTCAAGCGCTACTACGAGCCGCCAAGTACGAGCACTCCCTCCGATGAAACCATGATTAGAATTTCAGGGAACGCTCTCTCCAAGTCAGAGAACTAGTTCTACAACTCGTTGAGAACTAGGGCAACAACAACAAACTTTCCCCCAAGTGGGAAGGCCCCTACACGATCACCGAGGCTACTCACCCCAGGTCATTCCGGTTGGCCACGGAGGATGGTTGAGTCCTCACCAATTCCTGGAACATCGATTAGCTCCGAAAGTTCTATGTGTAAGTACCCAAGGTAATGTACACATAGATGACATCCGAGTCGCTCCCAAGAACCATCAGTGTCGCTCCACGACAATACCTCCTTTCCTCCAAAGAACCAGTGGTGAGCCAAACAGGGTATCTCTACCTAGCATGTGCACCTAGACAAGCTGATGCGGAGTCAACAAGGTAACAAGGTACTTCGGAGAGCCTGTGGCAAATGGAAGACTAGCATGATAACTTAGTTTTCTTTCAAGCTATACACATACACTCAGTTAATTGAAATCCTTATTCTTGGCTGCCTATCTGAAGCATTCCTTTTCCGATAGCCAGTTGGGGGCTGGCAGGTAAAATGGGGTTGAAAAGTTTCACGACATCATGTTTCATGGAGTACATGAAGAGTTAGTACTCATGAAGGGAAGGAATTCCGAGCTCTAGCCTCACGGGATGGAGGAAAATCCCTTGCCATGTCGATGAGTGACAAGGGGATCCTTGAACCCTCCAGTCGACCTTGACCTAAGGCATGATTGACCGAACTCCCCGACTAGCGGCAAAGCTTTCTTACTCGGGCCGAGGAGTCTAAAGGTGCAAACTATGACATGTTCGATGAAACCACTCAATACTTAGTAACCGACAAGGCCTTTTGACTAGCTTTCACGAGGAATAGCCAGGCAATGTGACACTAAGACAGTTTATTGACCACAAAGGGCATGAGTGCCTACGTTTTTCTCCCTACGAAGAGGATGAAGTCCAAACTATGGTCTCGAAAGGACGGAGGAAGGTCAATTATCGTGTTTATGAGTGACTAGGGGTCCTTGAACCCTCTACTCGAGTTGGACCTAAAGCCTGACTGACCAAACTCCTCGACTAGTAGCAAGCCCTTCCGACTCGAGTCAATGGAGAAAAGCCAGAAAGCGCCAAGTGTTTAACGTTATCGATAAGCCCTTAGTGCTAGGTTCCCGATAAGTTCTAACTCCAAGTTAACAAAAACACGATAAGCACACGCATGACACAAATATTGACCAAAATACTTGAGTCTTTATTTAATGCAGGAGGTTTATACATCGAGCCTTTTGGTGAAACCGTCCGCGGCTTCGTACATGGCCACAACTAGCTTCTCGGTCTCTCTCAACTCCACTCCCACCAGCTCGTCATGGAGGGCGCCGACGTCCATCTCTAGATGACAGGCCTTCAGAAACGCCAGGGCCATCGACGACGAATCCTAAACTCCTTATCGGAGTTGGGTGGCAATGTGGGCCTCCACCGTCGGCTTTAGGCTGGAGCGAGACGCCGTCAACTCGAGTAATCAAAGTTGTTGTTCTTCGATGGAAGAACCATGACCCCAACCTCGGCCAAAGTCATCTCGAGTAGGTCTAGGGCATACTAAAAGTTGTCCTTGAGATCAGACACCCTAGACTCAGCTCGGGACAATGATTACTGGGCCTCTGACAACTCACTAGTGAGTTGGCCTATAGCTCCAACTGGCCCTTCGCATTTTCCAACTGCGCCATCCATCTGTCTCCAACATAGTGTCCGACTCGCCCAAGCGCTTCTTTGTTAGTAAACCTTGTGCACATGTATGTTTGTTATTTTCTCTCACATTTTGTTTCCGTAGAAGTAGTGTGCACGGCTCGATTTGTACGGTCATACATGTAGGAGCTCAAGACATGCATGTCCACCTCCTGTTAACCGAACGGCTTGATCCACACTCGTGGGATGGCGCGTGTCGGCTTTCTGATCTGGCTTTATTGGGCAGCGTACGCACAGAAGATCTAGATGGGTGGACACAGGACACAATGTTTAGACAGGTTCGGGCCCTCGGAAGGAGGTAATACCCTACGTCCTGTGTTTGTGGATTGTATTGATCGTATCCCGTATGAGGATATGTGTCTATGCCTATGCTCAGAGCATTCTTGTGCTCTAGCTTGCTCTTGATGCTCTCTAAGCCTGTGCCGATCCAAGGATCCCTACCCGGCCTTATATAGATGACCGGGGGTAGGGTTACAGGAGTCCAGATTAGCTTACAGATATGTTTCCTAATCGGTTACAACTGATACCCGGGTATGCCGGGCAGGTATTAATCCATGTCTTGTACTCCAAGTCGATGAGGCGCCCCCATGTAGAAGTCAGAGTCTGAGTAGTCGGCCTAGCCCACCCTATGCCCGGATGGCCAGCTTTGTCCTCTTTGATGATATCCGGGTGCCATGTCATCGTTAGTAGCCCCCGAGTCCTTCACGATCTGGCTGTTGTCCGCCTTCTCCCTTGAGCAAGTCTCCCGAGTGGTATCCATATGTACATGCCTTCTGGTCGCTTGAAGGGAGATTGTGAGGGACTCTCAAAGCTTCTATAGGACAGAAAATAATAAGCTGAGTAATATTCACCCGTAGGGCAGGAGTATCATGGCAGGTGAGCTAATAATGGGTAAGTCCTGGTAGTATCCAGTCGTTTCCAGTGGATGGAGACCGGATAATAGCCCAGCGGGGGGCATACCATGATTCCCAACTGAATTCCTGAGTGATACCTGGTTTCCCGAGTGGCTCAAGTCCAGCTAGTGTCCCCCTGGGGGAATACCCTCGGAATTCACGTCAAAACCAGAACACATGCTGTAGCGCTTTGGTCTCGAGTCGTTCGGTGTCCGACTAGTGGCCCACTGGAGGCGCACTATAGCCGCTCTTCACTCGGGTGTATTCAAGTGGTCGTGGACCCCTGGAGGTCAACCATTGAAACCCTTCAAACTGTAGCGCTTCGGTCCGGAGTTGCTCGGTATCCGACTAGCGGCGCGCTACAGCTGCTTTTTATTTGGGTGCATCCCCCGAGCCTCGAGCCGACTGGAGCAGTCGGGCGGAGGTTCTTTGTTAACCTGTAGATTTCACTCTGGGGGCACGAACAGTACACCCAGAGGGTGTAGCCCCTGAGCCTCCGGCCGACTGGAACAGTCAGGCGGAGGTTCTTTTTGGTTTGTAGATTCCACACTGGGGGCACGAACATTGCACCCAGTGGGTGTAGCCCCCGAGCCTCCACTCGGTTCAAGGAGCCGAGCGGAGGGTCTTGATGGCACGTGTCGGCTTTCTGATCCGGCAATAATGAATATGGGGCAGCGTATGCACAGAAGATCTAGATGGGTGCACACGGGACACAATGTTTAGACAGGTTCGGGCCCTCGGAAGGAGGTAATACCCTATGTCCTGTGTTTGTGGATGGTATTGATCATATCCCGTATGAGGGTATGTGTCTATGCCTATGCTCAGAGCTTTCTTGTGCGCTAGCTTGCTCTTGATGCTCTCTAAGCCTGTGCCGATCCAAGGATCCCTACCCGGCCTTATATAGACGACCGGGGGTAGGGTTACAGGAGTCCAGATCGGCTTACAGATATGTTTCCTAATTGGTTACAACTGATACCCGGGTATGCCGAGCAGGTATTAGTCCATGTCTTGTACTCCAAGTCGATGAGGCGCCCCCGTGTAGAAGTCAGACTCTGAGTAGTCGGCCTGGCCCACCCTATGCCGGGATGGCCAGCTTTGTCCTCCTTGACGATACCCAGGTGCCATGTCATCGTCAGCGCGAGTCACACGGGATCATGGCACATGTTTAGTGTGACGGTTAGTTATTTTTCCCTTTAAATAAGAGGTGAATGAAACGAGAAAAGCAACAGAACGTTGAGCTGCAGAAATGTCCCTCTCACATCAAGAGTTTACCAGCCACCCGATTAGGTTATATCCACGATCCCGAATAGGTTGTATCTAACCTCCGAGTAGGTTGTAACTGGTCGGAGGAATCTCTGAGTAGGCGCGCAGCTGACATTTGGTATCAGAGCCATGTTGAGAGCTCTAGGATCATGGCTTCAGTACCACTTCATGGAGGCTCGATCTCTCCACCACATGAGCGTGAAAGGAGTCAGACGAGGCATGGCGCCCGCCATGGGCACGAGCTAGTGATGATCGAGCGAGCTGTATGTGAAAGCAGCAGCTCCGTCGTCTACCCCCATGCTGATGACTACCAACTATATCGAGTGGGTGCTTATGCTGCAGGTGAACTTGGAGGCCCAGGATCTCTGGGAAGCCATTGATGGCAACGCGACGTTCTGCGACGACAAGATGGCACTAGTCGCCATTCTGGAGGCCATGCCACCCGACATGCTTGGGAGTATTGCTGTCAAACGAACAACAAAGGAGGTCTAGGACATGATCAAGGTGATGCACATGGGCGTCGATCATGTTCACGAGGCCATGGCACAACGACTGCGCATGGAGTTCGAAGAGATCTCCTTCAAGGATGGCAAGACCGTCGACACGTTCAGCATGCGCATCACGGCGCTTGTGAACAACCTCCACACACTCGGGGAACCCCTCGACGATGAGAGGGTGGTCAAGAAGTTCCTATGAGTTGTGCCCCCACGGTACAAGCAGATCGCCCTGTCCATCAAGACACTTCTCGATTTGCGCACATTGTCGGTTGAGGACCTCGCCGGCCGCCTACACGCAACCAAGGAGCGCTATGGCCTCAACGACGAGGTGACACCAGGAGGGCGGCTACTTCTCACGGAGGAGTGGATGGCATGCTTAAGACAGCGCGAGCAAGGCTCGGGCGGGAGCAGAGCCAATGACAATTGACAGTGAGACACGCCGCGTTCGCAGGGGCGCATGACAAGGAGTGGCTCGCATGACCTGACCAAGGTAAAATGCTATAACTGCAACAAATGGGACATTTCTCCCATGACTGTCGTGCTCCTCGGAAGGAGTGCAGGAAGCATGCCAACCTCGGCAAGGTCGATGACGACGAGCCTACGCTGCTGATGGCTCACGTGTCCACCATCGACAACGACACTGAGCACGTCACTGAGCACGTCATGCTCAACAAGTTGCGTGCCCATGCACACCTTGGCTACGAGGAAGACTGGCAGGGGGGCTCATGGTACCTAGACACCGGGGCCAGCAACCACATGTCCGGTGACTGCAACATCTTCGCAGAGCTAGACACTATTGTGACTAGGACGCTGCGCTTCAGCGACGCGTCCACCGTGGAGATCTGTGGGCACGGCACGGTCATCTTCACATTCCACGACGGCAAGCACCGAGTGCTCACGAGAGTGTATTGCATACCCCGACTACGAAGTCATATTGTGAGTCTGGGCCAACTCGACGAAAACGGCTGCCAGACGGTGATCGAGGACGGCACCCTCACCCTGCGTGATCAACAACGACAACTTGTCGCCAGGGTCAAACGGACCAGCAACTGGCTCTATGTGCTCAACCTCCGCATTGCACAGCAGGTGTGCATGTCGACGGGCTATGATGATGACTCGTGGCAGTGGCACGCAAGGTACGGCCACCTCAACTTCCACTCACTACGCAAATTGGCCCAACAAGGTATTATTCGCAGCCTTCCACGCATTGATCAAGTTGATCAAGTGTGTGAGAGCTGCCTTGTCGGGAAGCAGAAATGGAGCTCCTTCCCGGTGCAAGGCAGGAGTCGGGCGAAGGACGTCCTTGACCTGGTGCACGGAGACCTCTTTGGGCCAATCACTCTGACTACGCCCATGGGAAAACCCAACTTCCTGCTACTCATGGACGACTATAGCCGCTACATGTGGCTCGTCCTTCTCTCGAGAAAGGATGAGGCATCCACGGCCCTCAAGCAGTTCTAGGCCGGCGTTGAGGTGGAGAAGCGATGAAAGCTGCGTGTGCTACGTACTGATCGTGGCGACGAGTTCACGTCTACTGAACTCGGAACATACTTCTCTGACCATGGCGTCGAACGACAACTGACGGCACCCTACTTGCCGCAACAGAATGGCGTCGTCAAATGACGAAACCAGACAATCGTCTCCATGGTGCGCAGCATGATGAAGATAAAGAACATGCCCGGGAGATTCTGAGGAGAGGCGATGACTACTGTCGTCTTCACCTCAACCGTGCCCCGACTCACAGCGTCGAGTGCGTGACGCTGTATGAAGCCTGGCACGGCAAACAACCACCAGTGCACTTCTTGCGCACCTTCGGGTGCATAGCACATGAGAAGGTGGTGAAGCCAAACCTTAAGAAGCTTGATGACAGGAGCATACGGATGGTCTTCATTGGGTACGAGTTGGGATCTAAGGCGTACCGCCTATATGATCCAGTCGGCGATCGCGTCCACGTCTCCCGAGATGTGGTGTTCGACGAGGCGGCACAATGGGACTGGGAAGCACACGGCAAACCAGGTACGAGTAGCTTTGGTGACATATTCACTGTTGAATATGCAGTATACACCGTGCGAGACAAAGAAGTCGGGGGTGACACATCGACACCACGCGCCAACTCGGAACATACCCCGAGTCTGGTACGGCGTGTGTCAACTTCTAAGGCCACAGAGCAACGCCTGACAAGACCACGACGGCCATGTCAACGACAACCTTGTCGGACATGCCAACGACAACCTTGTTGAACGCCCCGATGACAACCTTGTCTGACATGCCAACGAAGCACTACAGAACCTTGTCGAGCATCTATGACATGACTGCACCAATCGAGCTCGACCTCGACTCAGAAGATCTCCTACTCTTGGTTGGTGATTAACTAGCCACGTTCGGGGAGGCGGAGCAGGAGAAGTGTTGGCACAAGGCAATGCTCGAGGAGATGACCTCCATTGAAGAGAACCGCACCTGGCACCTTGTCGATCTCCCACCCGACCACTGACCGATTGGTCTGAAGTGGGTGTTCAGGGTGAAGAAGGATGCACTTGGGAATGTCGTCAAGCATAAAGCATGACTCGTGGCGAAAGGGTACGTGCAACAGTAGGGGTGGACTTTGAGGAAGTGCTCGCACCCGTAGCACAACTCGAGTCTGTCCGACTACTCGTAGCCCTTGCTGCGCATGAAGGCTGGCGTCAAGTCGGCCTTCCTCAATGGAGAACTCAAGGACGAAGTCTATGTCACACAACCACTCGAGTTCGTTGTTGACCGTGAAGAACAGAAAGTATACAGGCTCGACAAGGCCCTCTATGGTCTACGACAAGCCTCGCGCGCTTGGAATGCCAAGCTCGACAAGTCTCTCTCCACACTCAGTTTCAATCGAGCAAGTCAAAGCATGCGGTGTACTCGCGTGGCAACAACTCGACATGCCTTCTCATAGGCATCTACGTCGATGACCTGGTCATCACGGGAGCTGATCCGCGGGAAATCAGCACATTCAAAGAAGACATGAAGGCACAGTTCAAGATGAGTGACTTGGGCTTGCTTAGCTTCTACCTTAGCATCGAGGTAAGCCAAGATGACAATGGCATCACGTTGAACCAGGCGGCGTACACAGCGAAGATCCTTGAGAAAGGTGGCATGACGGGGTGCAATTCTTGCCACGTTCCCATGGAACCACGATTCAAGCTTAGTAAGACAAGCACCGCACCACTGGCAGATGCCACAGCGTATCATAGCCTTGTCGAAAGTCTGCAGTACCTAGTACACAAGCGGCCCGACATCACAGATGCTATAGGCTACGTGAGCCGCTTTATGGAGGCACAGACCACAGAGCATCTCACCGCTGTCAAGCATATCCTCAGGTACATCATTGGCACGCTGCGTTTTGGCTACTGGTATGTGAGGAAGATGGGGGAGCCATGCCTTATGGGCTACAGCGACAGCGACATGGCGGGCAACGTCGACACCCGCAAGAGTACCACTGGTGTACTCTACTTCTTCGGCCACCGCCTGGTGAGTTGGCAATCACAGAAGCAAAAGGTGGTTGCACTCTCCTTGTGCGAGGCAGAGTATATCACCGCAACGACAGCGGCATGCCAGGGTGTTTGGTTGGCATGACTTCTTGGTGAGCTAAAGAACAAGGTAGTCAGAAGTGTTGTGCTCAAGGTGGGCAACAAGTCGGCGATCTCCCTCAGCAAGAATCTTGTCCACCACGACCGCAGCAAGCACATTGATACAAGATTTCACTTCATTCAGGAGTGCGTCGAGAATGGGAAGATTGAAGTCGAGTTCGTCAGCACAAATGGCCAGCTCGCTGACATAATAACAAAGGCACTCGGGCGCGTCAGATTTCAGGAGCTTTGCACATGCATCGGGATGATCGAAGTCAAGTAAGTGCACAAAGGTTTAGGGGGAATAATGTTAGTAAACCTTGTGCACATGTATGTTTGTTATTTTCTCTCGCATTTGGTTTTTGTAGAAGTAGTGTGCACAGCTCGATTTGTACGGCCGTACATGTAGGAGCTCAAGACGTGCATGTCCACGTCCTATTAACCGAACGGCATGATCCGCACTCGTGCGATGGCGTGAGTCACACGGGATCATGGCACCCATTTAGTGTGATGGTTACTTGTTGTTTCCCTCTAAATAAGAGGTTAATGAAACGAGAAAAGCAGTGCAACGTTGAGCTGTGCAAAAGTACCTCTCACGTCAAGAGTTTACCAGCCACCCGAGTAGGTTATATCCATGATCCCGAGTAGGTTATATCCACAATCCCGAGTAGGTTGTAACTGGTCGAAGGAATCTCCGAGTAGGCGCGCAGCAGACATTCTTCAGCTCCTAGACTTCCGACAAGAGGGGACTCACCCAGGACAGAGCGAGCTACAATAGCAAGGTTAGTCTCAATATGAGTAGATTAAGAAACTAATATCTCTTCGCACTTCTTACATCTAGCAAGGGTCCAACATACTTGGCCTTGTCAAGGCCTCCCTCGACAAGGACCATTAGCTCCGGTGGAAACGATGGGAAGAAGGGCGCTCGATCCTCAAGACCGAGGGAGGTACTACTGTTGGAGTAGGAACTCTGACCGCTTGGATCGAAGGTTGGGTCAACACTGAAGCCGGAGGCTTCTCAGCCTCCATGGTTGGTCTAGTGGTGACCATGGTGGCCTTTGCCACCGGAGGGTTGGTCCGCTCCACCGGGTTGACAACCTTGGGCGGGGGGCTGACCGCTCTGCAAAAACAACTAAGTCAAGAACAGCAAATCCCCTATGGAGGAAGAGGTTTTTCGAGAAGGTTACTTACCTCGGTCGCTTTAGTCTAAGAGAAAACTTGTTTGTTGAGAGGCTCAACCCTCTATTGACCAGAGTTGTCGGAGTATTATTCCGGCAATACTAATTATGGGGAGGCGTGAGCACAGCAGATCAGGATGGCTGCACACGGGAGACAAGATTTAGATAGGTTCAGGCCCTCGCGGAGAGGTAATACCCTACGTCCTGTGTTTGGTAGCTAGTATAGCTGAATCCCGAGTGCCGCAGGCCCTGGAGAATCGATCTCGATGGGGCCTGAGCTATGAAACAATGGAGACTAGATCAGAATAGATTGGATGCCGATCGGAGGTCCCCTACCGGGCCTTATATAGCCGGCCGGGATAGGGTTACAGAGTCCGGATCGGGTTAGTAGATTTGTTTCCTATTCGGTTACAACTGATTCCGGGTAAGCCGGACAGGTGCTAATCCTTGTCTTGTACTCCACTCCGGTGAGTCGCCCCCGTGTTGTAGTCGGACTCCGAGTAGTCGGCCCGGCCCATCCCGTGGCCGGGAGGCCGGATTCGCCCTCCTTGGTGATACCCGGGTGGCATATCACCATCAGTAGCCCCCGAGTCCTTCGTGGTCTCACTGCTGCCTGCCTTTTCCCGGTTAGGTCTTCCGACTGGCTTCAGCTCGCTGGGAGATCGCGAAGTGCTGACTGGACTCCTGTGGGAAAGACAATTAAAGCCAAGTAACATTCACCCGTAAGGCAGGAACGTTAAAGGCGGGTGAGCTATTAGCAGGTAATCTCTGGTGGCATCTGGTCCATCCCTGGGGACAAGGGACCGACTGATAACCCAGCGTGAGGGCATGCCATCAATTCCGACTGAATTCCCGAGTAGCACCCGGCCTTCCCAAGTGGGTCAAGGCCGGCTAGTGTCCCCTGAGGGAATGCCTCTGAAACTCTAAGTCCGAACCAGAGAAAACAGTCATGGCGCATAGGTTCCTGAGTGTCAAAGTCTTAGGCCGAGTCGTTCCACTGAATCTGGGGGATCCCAGATACCAGAGCTTCGAGGCTTAAACACTCGATGAGTCTGGGTGAAGAATCCAGCGGCTCCGAGTTGCTCAGCATCCCTCTTGTGGCCTTCGGGAGGCGCGCCATTACTGTCCCTCACTCGGGTGTAATCAGCCGACTGCGTTCCTCGCTTGAGGCCAGCCTCTGATACTCTCTGCCGCCAAAGCGCCCAGCGCCGAGTCCTTCTCGGCAGCCAGCTGGTGATTCGCGGAGAATACGCTTTAGCCATCGTATAGCGGAGACGTATTCCGATGGATCAGACAGCCTGGAAGGCTAACCGTCGGATCTCCTTTATTAAGCCGCACGAATCGCGGCGCCTCCAGGTCGTGGGCGCGGGATACGTGCGACGTGGCCCGCCCGAAATGTGCGGCGGAATCCGAAACGGCGCGGTTGTGGGCGCGGTGAATCCGGGGCGTGCGAACGTGGGGAATCCGAATTGCCCGGTCCCTCCCCTTTATATTCGGCAGAGACTACTGAGGGGACCCACGCTCTCAAGCACTTCCGCATTCCCTTCGCGCTCGCCGCTTTGTCTTCCTTTCGTCCCCCAATTGCTCCGCGCCGCTCCGCCCCACCAAAACCCTAATCCCCTCCTCAACTTCCTCGAATGCAAACCCCAGATTGGGAAGCCGATCCGAACGAAGCCGAGGAGGACGCCTTGGTTTGGGAGCTGCTGTCCGGAAAGGGAGAATCATCCACCGAGTCCATGGCCCCCTGGATGCAATCGACGGCGACGGAGGCGAGGTTGGAGATCCTCGTCCGAATGGGGGTTTGGCCGCCCAAAGAACTGGTCGAGTGGCGCGCCGCCGTGGGGGAGGACATCCCCACTCCGAACACCGGCGAGCTGGTGGTTCACAGCCCGTTCTTCGAGCGGGGGCTTTCGGTGCCGGTCCACCCATTCCTGCGCGGGCTCCTCTACTACTACGGGCTGAAGCTACACAACCTCAACCCCAACAGCCTTCTGCACGTCTCCAGCTTCATCACGCTCTGCGAATGCTTCCTCGGCATTCGCCCACATTTCGCGCTGTGGAAGCATCTTTTCATGGTGAAGCCGCAGCCGAGCAGGGACCACCCGGCCGTAGTCGGGGGCGCCGGGTTCCAGCTGAGATCAGGCACGGCGAAGAGCTACCCGGCCCCGCCGATGCCATCATCCCACAAGGGCTGGCACGCCCAGTGGTTTTATTGCGCCAATCCTGCCCCGGCGCTGCCGGCCTTCTCGGGCCAGGCACCGGTGGTGTTGCCCAGCTGGTCGGACCCACCGCTGGACCGGGAGCAAGACAGCGTTGCCGTCTTGATGGGGCAACTCGGCCAGGTGATGAACGCCGGGCTCACCGGGGCGATCGTCGTCGCGATCTTCGTCCGGTGGCGGGTGCAGCCGGCCAAACTTTGGGCGCACCCCATGTACGAGTACACCGGGCCGGAGGACCCGACTCGGGAGGCCCCCGACGAGCTGTCGGAGGGCGAGGTGCAAGGCCGGCTCGAGAAGCTCCTGGCCCAGGGGACGAGCCTGGACTTCTCCGACCGGCCAGCTCCTTTCTGCCGGGCGAACGCGCCGAGCGACGTAAGTCTTCGAAGCCGTACCTCTTTGGTTTAGTCTTCGACTGAGCCTGACTCAGGCGTCGCTTTTATTTCTTTGCAGGTTCTGTTTGGCTTCTGTTCCAGCGCTCCCCTCCCGGAGGACGAGATCTGGAACCAGCCGCAGTACGCCGACGTCCCGAAGGGCGGAGCGCCGCCAGCGGGGACGTCTTCTTCTGGTGCCGGCCCCTCGAAAGGGGTTGGGTCTTCTAAGGGCACCGGGCCCTCCAAGGGGAAAGGCCTGGCGATTGTCAAACCCCCTCCACCAAGCGCGACCGCCCAGGAGGAGGAGGAGTTGTCGGACGACGGCAGCGGCTTCCGGGTGAAGAGAAGGAGGAAACCGACGGGCACCGGCCCGAAGGTACGAGGCGGCTCTGTCGCCTCGAGGGGCGCCGCTCCGGCCAGACAGGGCGCCCCGGCCTCCCGTGCCCGCCCGGCGGCTCCGCCCGCCGCGGGGGCTTTGCCGACAAGGTCGGATGACCCCGTCGCTGGGGCGGACCCGGACACGCCGGCTGCCATGGCGGATGCTCCAGCGGAGCAGGAGGACTCCGCCGCGGGTGCGGACCCAGCGGCGCCGGCTGGCACCGGTGCCGCGCCAGCTGGGCCAGAGGCCTCTGCTGCTGGCGCCAACCCGGCGGCGCCGGCCGACATAGGGGCCGCGTCGACGGAGCCGGAGGGCTCTGCTGCCGGCGCCAACCCGGCGGTGCCGGCCGACACAGGGGCCACGTCGACGGAGCCAGAGGGCTCTGCTGCCGGTGCTGGTCCAGCGGCGGCTGGTGATGACGCACCCCCGAGTCGGGGGGAGAAGAGAGACGCCGATGCTGCCTTTGGGCACTACCCCAGAAAACCCCTGCACTGACGGGCGCTTAAACCGCTCCACTGACGGGTTTAGCGCCCGTCAGTAACGTCGCGTCAGTAGAAGTCTAACCTCCACTGACGGGCGGCGGACCCGTCAGTAGAGGGAAGATCACCACTGACGGGCAGATGATTCGGCCCGTCAGTGGTGGGTTTTATGGGATTTAAAAAAAAGCCCGGCTCCAGGGCGGCGTGGCCGCCTGGAGCGGGGGCCCAAGGACGTGCTCGTCGCCATCGCCTGAATCACGGAGTCGAAGCCGTGGACGCCACCGCTCCGTCCCTCCCGCGCTCGTCGATGGAGTCCAGGAGGTCTCGCCTCGTCGCCGCCGTGCTGGATCTGATGCTCACCGTGCCCGCCACCGTGCAGTAGCCGTCGTCGTCGCTGCCGTCGTCTTCGGAGGCCGTAGGCGGCGGATCCGGTCTCCGTGAGGCCGTAGCACGCCGCTCCAATAATTCACCAATAAGGGACTCAGTTGAACAGAAGATGAAGTGATGAAATCAACACAGCTTGAAGCCAACAAGGGTATAAATACTATACCTTTTGACAGAGTATAGCAAGATCCCTTGGAGTAATATTTAAACCTACAACAAAGAAAAAGACATGGGTTAATGTCATTTAGCATGTCCACTGAAGTTAAATGTGCACCAGTAGCTTCAGAAGAACTTGGGAATTCAACCAAAATAAACAAAATTAGGAAGCATTCTATGCCACATCTATTTTCTTGAAGCAACAAAAATTGTTGTAGCTAATCCTACTAACCATAGACAGCAGCAATAGCAGACATGGTAGCAACCTCCACTGATGCCGAAGAGGAGACACCTTTGCCTTCAGGAACAGACGAAGAAACCTGAGAATTCAAACAGAAAATATCACCCCAGTATACAAGTATGT
This sequence comes from Stipa capillata, assembly GCA_019208055.1. Classification (NCBI taxonomy): domain Eukaryota; kingdom Viridiplantae; phylum Streptophyta; class Magnoliopsida; order Poales; family Poaceae; genus Stipa; species Stipa capillata. The sequence goes on from JAGXJF010002677.1 coordinate 242,955, forward strand.
ATGACTTGCCCCCCTTTCGGGCGGCGGTGAGGAGCAGGAGGCCTCCTCGCTGGCGATGGGGCTAGGGTTCGGAGCCGGCGGCGGGGAGGCGGGTGCGGCGAGGTGCTGGGAGAGGCGGTGGAGCTCGGCGTGGCGGTCGGCGGCCATGCGCATGACGAGCTCGAGGCGCGCCTGGCGGCCGCGGATCCGGAGGCGCGTGTGGTCGGCGGGGGGAGGCGGGTCGTCGCGGTGGCGGGCGGCCATCTGGGCGGACTCCCGCACGAGGCGGCGCTGGCGGCGTGGGGAGAGGGGAGAGCCCGGAAACGCGACGGCGCAGAGGGAGGGCGCGACCGCCGGGACGGATCCAGCAATGGCGGCCTCGGTAGTCAGATCCAGGGGAGGGAAGCTGCCATGGATGGGATCTCGAAGGAGGAGGAGGAGGAGGAAGGGGAAAGGGTGGAGGAGTGGGGAAATTTTTTTAGGCAGCGCGAGGAGACGAGCGGCGTGGTGGAAGGTGAGGGGAGAGGTGAGGCGTGGGGTGGCGGCGGCGGTGGGGGTATATCAACCCCACCCCCCACCGAGTGAGGCGAGATGGGCCTCGGCCGGCCCACTAGGGTTACGAACAATCACTGACGGGCCGAAATTTGGGCCCGTCAGTGATGTATGACACTATTGAGCAGGGTTTAGGGCCAAAATATCACTGACGGGCCGCAATTTGGGCCCGTCAGTGATGTATTACACTCTACTGACGGGCTCTAATATCAAGGACGTCAGTAGTACTTCCCGTCAGTAGAAATGCACAACTACTGACAAGCAATATTTTTTACCCGTCAGTAATTATTATTTTTTCTCAATTTGGATCCTCTACTGGAATAACCACTGACGGTTACCTGTTCGCCCGTCAGTGGTGAACAGTACCACTGACGGGTATTTTTTGCCCGTCAGTGGAGATGGTGCAGGAAATGTATTTTCTGGGGTAGTGGGGGCAGCCGGCGGGTCGGACACCCCGCCAGCCCCGACCGCCGCTGCGGCCAGGCCGAGAGTCGCGGGGGCCAAGAAGCGCTTCGCCGCTCCTCGGTCTTCAAAGTAAGCAACTTGTTGAGTGCTTCTGTAGTTTAAGTTTGTTTTTCTTCGCGCACTGACGCAATCGGTATGGCCTCCGCAGAACGTGAAGGACGGGGGATGTCCCGAAGGCGACCTCGGATGTCCCAAGGTCCGGCCAAAGCGGAGATCCTCCGCCCGTGGTGACCCCTTCGTCACCCCGGCCGCAATCGTCACTGCCCGCGAGCGCCCCCCAGCCGTCTGCCGAGGAGCCCGGCGAGCAGCCGACTTCGCCGGTCGCTCCTGAAGAGGAGGCCTTGCCTGGAGTTCCGGCGCCGGTGGAGCCGACGGGCGCTGGCGAAGATGCGGCGATGGCTGAGGATGCGAGTCCCCGCGCACCCTCGCCAATGCAGGAGTTCAGCGTGGCTCCGCCTCCTCAGCCGTGCTCCGTGTTGGTGCTCCGGCCGCTCCGAGTCCGGGGAGCAGAGTGGGGGAATCCGGCTTCGATAATCGACGACGTCGAGGAGGAGAAGAAGTGGCGGGATGCGGCGGACGCCGCCGAGCAGATCGGGGAGATTCTCCCTGCCCTGGTGAAGGCGGCGAAGGAGGGCGCCAATCTGCTGAATGGCAGGCTACGTCCTCTGATGGAGGTGAGTCGTTTCTTCCTTCATAGGAGTAGATCCCCTAGGGAGTAGCCCCCGGGCCTCTGCCCGACTAAGTTAGTCGGGCGGAGGTCCCTTTGCTTTTCTTTGTAGTCTTCACTCTGGGTGCACGAACAGTGCACCCGGAGGGTGTAGCCCCCGAGCCTCCGCTGGGTCCGTGGGACCGAGTGGAGGGTTTTATCAAACTTCCCGGGTGACCACATGTTTTGTTGTTTGCTTTGCGTAGAAGCTGTACCGGCGGTCAAAGGACAAGACCGCCTTTCTCCAAGACCGACTGCCAGTCATTGAGCGATTGGAGCTGCGGAAGTCCGAGTGGGACAAATTAGCCACAGAACGGCAGTCGGCGGAGGACATGGCCCGCAAGCGCGGGGTGGAGATCACCGGCCTGCAAGCGGGCCTGTCGCAAGAGATGGCGAAGTCGCGGGGTAAGCAACCCGAATGACTTTTCCTTTCCCTTGTGGCTTTTTCGTCTGGCTGACGGGTCGTCTTCTTGCAGCCGCCGAGGAGGAAGTCGCACGGCTGCGGACCGAGCTCGAGGCGATGACGGCTCGGGCCCGCGACTTGGAAGCCGCCAAGAAGCGAGCGGCGGAGTTTGAGGACACGCTGTCCGCGGAGAAGGCTCGGGCGAAGCAGCTCGGACGCGATGCCGAGGCTGCGGCCAAGAAGGCTGCCGACTCGGAGACAGCGCGTGCCTCGGAGAAAGCCCGCGCGGACTTGGCGGAGAAGATGGAGGCGCAGCTCGGGCGCGATGCCGAGTCGGCGGCCAAGAGGGCCACGGACGTGGAGGCGGCCACCGAAGCCGTGAAGAAGGCCGCTGCGGCGGCGGAGTCCGGTAAGCACCCTTCTTGATTTGGTGTTGGGCCCCGGCCGGCCGGGTCTTTTGCTCAAGTTTCTTTTGTGGTGTAGAGTCAAAGGCGGCCCTCGAGAAGTCCCGTGGGATGCTTGAGTCACTGATGAAGACGGGGCAGGCGGCGTGTAGCGCCGCTGGCCAGATGAGGCGGCTCCGGACTCTGTCGCGGCGATTGCCGAGCGGCTGAGCCAGGTGCCCACCCGAGTGACGGCCATCGAGGCGGAGGGCGCAAGGACGGGAGCCAGCTTGGTCCTGGCGGTGGCGCGGTCCCATTACCCAATGCTGGACATGGAGGCCATCGGGGAGGGGTACGCCGCGGACCTACCCGACGAAGACATCCCGGAGATGGTGCAGTCCGTCGAGCCCACCGTCGAATCCCTGCTAAGTCGCTCCAGCCTGTAAAGAATAGGAGTAGATGTAAACTGCTCGGGCTAGCCGAGTAGATTTTGTAAAGGACTCGGGGGTGCCGAGTTACTTTTGTGTGCACTCGGGATGCCGAGCGACTTATGTTAACATTATGAGTTTTAACAAGTAATTTTTGGCCCCATCAGAAAGAAAAACTTGTGTTCATGTGTATGTAAGTTTGTGCGTTTGTGCTCTTTGCCAACCCGTCGTAGCCTCCTTAGCGTAGGGATTAGCCGTGGGCGTGTGTCCCGTGTAGCGTAAGGGTGTGGCGTAGACCGGCGATTGGAGTCAAGGAGTTAACGTTGGACTGTTATACACAGTACTTAAGCATTTTTTGCTGATGGTGATAAAGCCGAGTATACGCCGAGTGCCTGCCACGAGCGGGCGTAGCAGGGCGGTCGGGCAGAGAGATATTTTGAATGAAACAAAAGTGAATTCTTTATTCATATATCCGACACACTTTAAAGAAAAAGGTTCAAGCATAGAAGCGACGTAGCTGTTCTATGTTCCACGCGTTGGTGAAGACGTTGCCATCGCTGTCCTTCAGTCGGTAAGCCCCCGGGCGCAGCACCTCAGCGATTATGTACGGGCCTTCCCATGGCGGCGAGAGCTTATGCTGCTCCTTGTTCGATTGGACTCGACGCAGAACCAAGTCGCCGACATTAAAGGAGCGGCCGCGTACGTGCCGACTGTGGTAGCGTCGCAGGGCCTGTTGGTACTTAGCCGACCGAAGGAGGGCGACTTCGCGGGCTTCTTCGAGCTGGTCCAGGGTGTCGTGCCGAGCTTCTTCTGACTCGGCTTCGTTGAAGGCGCGGACACACGGGGACCCGTACTCCAGGTCAGTCGGGAGGATGGCCTCGGCACCGAAGACCATGAAGAAGGGCGTATAACCGGTGGACCGGTTAGGCGTTGTCCGGAGGCTCCAAAGTACAGATGGTAGCTCGGCTGCCCACTTGCCTACGAATTTGTTCAGTCGCTGAAAAATTCGAGGCTTGAGGCCTTGAAGTATTAACCCATTGGACCGCTCGACTTGCCCATTGGCGCGTGAGTGTGCCACGGCGGCGAAGTCGAGGCTGATGTTGAAGTCGTCGCAGAACTGGAGGAAAGCTCGCCCGGTGAACTGGGTGCCGTTGTCTGTGATAATGCTGTTAGGTACACCGAACCGGAAGACGATGTCCCGAACGAACTCGACGGCCTTTTCAGCAGATATCGTGGCAACCGGCTTGGCTTCGATCCATTTGGTGAACTTGTCGACCGCGACGAAGAGGTGCGTGTAGCCCCCGGGAGCTTTTTTTAAACGGGCCGACCATGTCCAGTCCCCAGACCGCGAAGGGCCAGGTGAGCGGTATGGTTTGGAGAGCTTGAGCCGGCAAGTGTGTCTGCCGGGCGAAGTACTGGCACCCCTCGCAGGTGCGGACGATGTGCTCCACGTCGGACACGGCGGTCGGCCAGTAGAAGCCTTGCCTGAAAGCTTTCCCGACCAGGGATGCGGGCGCCGCGTGGTGTCCACATACTCCCGAGTGGATCTCGCGCAATAGCTGCTTGCCCTGGTCGTCGGGTATGCACCGTTGAAGGATCCTGGAGGTGCTCTTCTTGTAGAGCTCATCATCAATGATGACAAAGGACTTGGCGCGCCGCGCAATGTGGCGTGCCTCGGTTTTGTCCGGCGGGAGGGTGTCCCGCGAGAGGTAGTCGAGGAAAGGAGTAGTCCAGTCGGAGGTGACCACGAGGACCTCTGCGGGAGGTTGCTGGGCGGTGTCACTCTCCGAGACTTGTTGTTCTTCGGTCTCGGGTGTTTTGTCCGCCTTGATGGAAGGAGTGTGCAGTTCCTGGAGAAAGACTCCGGTCGGAACGATGTCCCGACTGGACCCCAGTTTGGCGAGTGCATCTGCATCCTCGTTGTCCCGACGGAGAACATGGGTAATTTCCAGACCGTCGAACTTGGCTTCGAGCTTGCGGACTTCTTGGCAGTAGGCTTCCATGGATGGGTCTCGGCACGACCAGTCCTTCATGACTTGCCGGACTACCAGTTCCGAGTCGCCGCGCGCGAGGAGGCAGCGAATTCCGAGTGAAACCGCAAGACGAAGACCGTGTAGCAGAGCCTCGTACTCGGCGACATTGTTGGATGCCGGGAAGTGGATCTGCAGCACGTATTTGAAGCGCTCGCCCGTGGGAGAGATGAGCACAACTCCAGCCCCCGCGCCCTGGAGCATCAGAGAGCCGTCGAAGTAGAGTATCCAGTGTTCGAGGTCGACGACGGAGGGCGGGGACTGGACTTCTGTCCACTCGGCCATGAAGTCGGCGAGGGCCTGGGACTTGATGGCTGTGCGGGGGCATAGATTATGCTGAAAGCCATAAGCTCCATGGCCCACTTGGCGATCCGACCCATGGCGTCACGATTGTTGATGATGTCAGAGATCGGGAAGGAGCTGACCACCGTAATGGGGTGGCCCTGGAAGTAGTGGACGAGCTTTCGTGATGTGATGAAGACCGCATAGGCTATCTTCTGGATCTGAGGGTACCACGCCTTGGACTCGGAGAGGACTTCACTAATGAAGTAGACCAGGCGCTGCACCTTCTGAATGTGACCGGGCTCGGGGCGTTCCACGACCAGGACCGTGCTGACTACCTGAATAGTCGCTGCGATGTAGAGAAGCAGTGGCTCATTGGGAATGGGAGACGCCAGCACCGGGGGGTAGTTAGAAATTTTTTCAAGCCGTCCAGGGCGTCCTGGGCTTCAGGTGTCCAGGTGAAGGTCTCCGACTTCTTCATGAGCTTGTAGAGGGGCATGGCCTTCTCGCCGAGTCGGGAGATGAATCGGCTGAGTGCTGCCATGCACCCGGTTAGCCTCTGGACGTCTTTGAGGTTCCTTGGTGGAGCCATCTTGAGGATGGCGTCGATCTTCTCCGGGTTGACCTCGATTCCTCGTTCGGAAACGAGGAAGCCGAGTAGCTTGCCCGAAGGGACCCCGAAAACACACTTCTCGGGGTTAAGCTTCATGCTGAATCTTCTGAGGTTGGAGAAAGTCTCCCCTAAATCACTCAGGAGGTCTTCTTTTTTCTGGGACTTGATCACCACATCGTCGACGTAGGCTTGGACGTTCCGGCCGATCTGAGACTGAAGGCAGCGCTGTATGCACCGTTGGTACGTAGCGCCGGCGTTCTTGAGTCCGAAGGGCATGGAGACGTAGCAGAAAGCGCCGAATGGAGTGATGAAAGATGTTTTGATCTCGTCATCCTCCTTCATCTTGATCTGGTGATAGCCCGAGTAGGCGTTGAGAAAGCACAAAATTTCACACCCGGCCGTGGAGTCAACTACTTGGTCGATGCGAGGAAGAGTGAAGGGATCTTTGGGGCACGCCTTGTTAAGGCTGGTATAATCAACACATATCCTCCACTTTTCATTCTTTTTGCGAACAAGAACTGGGTTCACTAACCAGTCGGGATGATACACCTCTTTAATAAAGCCAGCTGCTAGAAGCTTGGCTATCTCTTCTCCTATAGCCTGACGTCTATCCTCAGCGAATCGGCGTAAGCGCTGTTTGACCGGCTTTGCATCCGGCCGAACGTTAAGGGAAGTGCTCGGCAGCTTCCCTTGGGACTCCGGGCATGTCGGAGGACGTCCAAGCAAAGATGTCTCGTTGTCCTGGAGGAAGCTGACGAGCGCGCTTTCCTATTTGTCGCTGAGCGCAGTCCCGATCTGTGTCGTCTTGGAGGAATCTTCGGTGTCGAGCTGAATCGACTTGGTGTCCCGAGCCGACTGAAAAGACGTGGATGTTGAAGCTTTTTTTGATGGCGGCGCTTCCTTGACCACGGCCGACTTGAGATCGGAAAGCGTGGCCTCGGCGATCTGGGTCGCGGCGAGGTTGCAATTTTCCAGATCACAAGTGTAAGCGTGCTGGAAGCTGCTTTGCACTGTGATCACCCCGTGGGGGCCCGGCATCTTGAGCTTCAAGTAGATGTAGCTTGGGACAGCCATGAACTTGGCGTAGCAGGGACGGCCCAGGATAGCATGATACGATCCCGGGAAGTCGACAACCTCGAAGGTGAGAGTCTCGGTCCGGAAGTTGTCGGGAGTGCCAAAGGTGACGGGCAGGCTGACTTGCCCGAGTGGACTCACCATCTTGCCGGGCACCACCCCGTGAAAGGGGGCACCAGTCGGCTTGATCTCGGACCGAGGGATCTTCATATCGTCAAGGGTTTTGACGTAGAGGATGTTAAGACCACTCCCGCCGTCCATGAGGACCTTGGTGAGGCGGACGCCGCAGACGATCGGGTCCACCACCAAGGGGAATCATCCCGGCTGGGGCATGTAGTCGGGGTGGTCGGCGCGTCCGAACGAGATGACGGACTCGGACCATCGCAGGTACTTGGGCACGGCCGGTTCCACTGCGTTGACCTCTCGATCAATGATCTTCTGGCGACGCTTTGACTCGTAGCCGTTCGGTCCGCTGAAGATCATCAAGACGAGCAGTCTCTTTCGGGAACTCGTCGCCCTCGTCCTGAGGGGGTTCCTTCTTGCCCTTGTTGGGGGTGTTGGGCTTGTTTAGGTTCTTTCAAGAGGTTGCAGTCACGCATCAGATGATTGGACTTGGGCCCATGGAAGTGACACGGCTGACTCATCATCTCTTTGAAGGTAGTGTTGGTGCGCGGAGGATGATGCGGCGGAGCGCGGTCGGCCGCAGCAACGAGATCTCCGCCTTTGCGCTTGCGGTGCTTCTTTCTGGATGACTCGGGGTGATTGTCCCGACTGGGGGACTCGGACGACTTGCCCTTGCCTCTTCCCTTGTCATCCCGAGTGGCACTGCGGACAGCTTCTTCACCGGTAGCGAAGTTATTGGCTATGTCGAAGAGCTCGCGTGTAGTCTGCGGATTCTTGCGCGCGATCTTGTGGATAAGCTCCTTGCTCCGAACACCCCTGGAAAAGGCGGTAATGACGTCGCCCTCTCGGATCTCGGGCAAGGAATTCTTCTTCTTGGAGAAGCGTTGGATGTACTCACGGAGAGTCTCATCCGCCTCTTGTGGACAACTGTGGAGATCCCACGTGTTTCTGGGCCGATTGTAGGTGCCCTGGAAGTTGTTCACGAAGAGGGTCTCGAGGTCTTTCCACGTATGGATGCACCCCGGTGGTAGGCTGGTCAACCGGGCTCGCGCCGAGTCAGCCAGGAAGAGCGGCAGATAGTGGATCGCGACGTAGTCGTTCCCACCGTTAGTTCTGCACGCCGTGTGGTAGTCGGACAGCCAGATGTCCGGCCGGGTCTCGCCCGTGTACTTGTCGATGCCGGTGATCCGGAATCGAGACGGGAAGATGACACTGCGGATTTGAGGGCCGAAAGCTTTCGGACCGGAGTATCCCATGCCGGAGGAGGCTGGAGGAGAGCGCTCCCGGCTTGTAGCACCGCTATCATTGCGGTGGTTGCTACGATCTTCTTTCCTAGAACCGTGCTGAGCGCTTCTCTCAGCGTCTGCGGGGTCCCTGGGTCCGAGTCGATTGTGGATCGGCGCAGCCTGGCGAGCGTTCTTATCCGCGTCCCGTCGGGCGCGGGTTCGGGCGTCTATGGTGCCACGAGCGTCTCAATCGGGGCCGAGTCGCCCATGGATATCGCCGGCCTGCTGACGCCGATCGGGGCTTGCCCGTCGTCCATCCGCGCGTGATGGACTTTTCTGGGGTGTGGAGCGCCGACTCCTTGCGCCTGCGGAGGAGCCGGGGAGATCTTCAGAAGCTGCGGCATGCTGGAGGGCAGTTTCCTCCAACAGAACACGGAGCCGCCGAAGTTCGTCATGTCCCGGGTTGCCTTCGGGGATCTCGATGGCTTTCGCTGCCATTGTGGCTGCGACGATGTTGTGACTCGGGAGGGGGAATATCGTGACCCCATCCCTTTCACGCATGCGCAGCTCATCGTGAACTTGGCGTCCACGAGCCCTCATGTCGTCGTTGCGTCGATGATCGTCGCGTTGGCGAGTGAGCTGAGTCTGTTGCTCGATCAACTCTTCCTCCTTAGCAAGGAGTCGGAGTCGGGTAGCCTCGAGCTCAGTCGGCGTTTGCTCCCTAATAGGAACCCCGTGGCCTCCGTCGTCGTTTTGCGAGCCGGCGTGGGCCATGAAGACTTTCCGGGATGGATGGTGGCTGCCAGAGCTCTCATTGTCGTCCGAGTAGTACTCGAGGACGGGAAGGAGAGATTCGATGGCGCCCACCAGTCGGGACCCGAGTGCGTACTCATGTACAGCAAACGGATCTGGTTTCGGCGAAGCCTCTCCCCTGGGGAGAGGGGCCGAAGGCACGGACTCAAAGCGAGGCCCATGCTAAGGAGCTGGGGAAGCCCCCGCCACTCGGGAAGCCGCCGAGTAGCAGAGGTGGAGCTGGCCGACCTTGTCGGCGATGAAGTTCAACTTCCCGAACTGGAGAAGCTGGCCAAGATCCGGGACAGCGTTCATGAAAGCAAATCTCATGACGCATCCCGGGACGAAGGCGTTGCTGTTGACGAAAACCATCCCGACGCGTGTAGATGGATCTATGCACACGGCCCCTACCTGGCAGGCCAACTGTCGGAGTATTATTCCGGCAATACTAATTATGGGGAGGCGTGAGCACAGCAGATCAGGATGGCTGCACACGGGAGACAAGATTTAGACAGGTTCAGGCCCTCGCGGAGAGGTAATACCCTACGTCCTGTGTTTGGTAGCTAGTATAGCTGAATCCCGAGTGCCGCAGGCCCTGGAGAATTGATCTCGATGGGGCCTGAGCTATGAAACAATGGAGACTAGATTAGAATAGATTGGATGCCGATCGGAGGTCCCCTACCGGGCCTTATATAGCCAGCCGGGATAGGGTTACAGAGTCCGGATCGGGTTAGTAGATTTGTTTCCTATTCGGTTACAACTGATTCCGGGTAAGCCGGACAGGTGCTAATCCTTGTCTTGTACTCCACTCCGGTGAGTCACCCCCGTGTTGTAGTCGGACTCCGAGTAGTCGGCCCGGCCCATCCCGTGGCCGGGAGGCCGGATTCGCCCTCCTTGGTGATACCCGGGTGGCATATCACCATCAAGAGTCATTCGAGGAGCCATCTCCTCGACCCCTAACTCCTCCACAACCAGATCTTCCACAGCTGGGGAGCCGAAACCTCCAGATGAGTTTCCTCCATCCTCTGCGTGAAAACGCAATGTGGGACTCTGTCACAATGAGAAGAAGGAACACTCCAAAATAATTCCGAGAAGTACCTATGGAGAAGGTCTCGGAGGAGAAGGAGGGGTCAGAGTTGGCGACGCCACTGGAAGAATCTCCTACGACTGTTTCTTCTCGGGCGTGCCAGTAGCGGGCAAAGCATTTCGTACACCCGACTTGGGCGGGTGAGCCGACATGCCAAAGACCACGATCTCCTTGCTATCCTCGGGTGCTACTCCACCCCTTCGGCCTCCGGATCAGGCGTGTCCCGACCAATGTGCTATAGAAGTACCCAATACTGTTAAAGTCAATCTGGCCCTACTCGAACGAACAAATAGTAACCAGGAAAGCATAAGACTTACCGATAGAATCGCTTATCGATCCTTGCTGTGAGGGACCCGGTATTTTAATCTGAACCAAGGAATTCACAACAAGTGAAGACGGTGACCATAGCCGCTACCTGCGACGGACTATAGCCCACCCCCGCCCCGTGCGACGTGCATACGACACGATGCGTATGACTCACCACGGCCTGATTGAGGGATCACGATTCCAAAAGCATACGCCACAATGCGTATGACTCACTTTGGCAATGGACCGTACATTCACTTTGCACTTCACTTGATTCGAAGTAAAACAACAAGTTCCTCCATATGCATCCAACCACGCTCCCCATTTCAACATACACGCATGACAGACGGGAGGTGGGGGCATATGTTGGACAGCAAGCATATCATCACACGAACCACTACGATACGATAATACTACTAGCTGTCCACCTTGTGAACTATTCAGTTTACATCCTTCGGTGATAACCGGAAACATATTTGAATACGAAGTATTTAAACAGCAGCGGAAGAAAGTTAGTGAGTCCCACAGCGGCGCATCGACCGCTGACCAAAAACCAACCAAAACCCCATGAGTCGATAGCCAACCAAGAAAAACCAAGGAATTAGGCATCCTCGAAGTAATCCTCGACCACTGGCTCACCTGCAAGCATCTAGGAATATCCTAGGTGAGTACGAACGTACTCGCAAGTCTTATTGGTGCTTGATTAAATGCCCTACACATGCATTACTACTACCGAAATAAAGCATGGTACAATCCAAGTTAACTAGATCCACACATTCCGACATGGCAGGAACAATATAAGGGAAAAACTACCGAAACTTAGCTCGCAGCCCAGATTGCATATAATTCAAGGTAAGACCACGAAAGCATTCTCATCATCATCTACAGATTTATTTGGGACAGCCCACATCCCATTTCAATTCTTGGTGAAACACCACAACATGTTTGAACAATCTCTCGGATCGTTACCGACAATACGACCACTACGGGTATACGAGTGCGTTACCCTTGGAGGTTGCAAGGCTCCAAGCGGAATTAGACTTACCATCTGATATACCCTAGCGTCGATTTTGGTAACGTCCACGCGGTAATAAGGGAGTGCTTAGGTGAAATCACCTCAGGATGGTATGACGGCAAACACACTTCAAAACACCGGGGGCCGTATTCAATTCTTCCAGATAACATACCAACCGTATTCACTAAGCACACCCTCGGCTCTCCCATCTCACCTTATTAAGTTAAAGTTGATGGAGCAACAGATTAAGATTTCAGCCATGAAATGACAACAGCACTCAAAGTCTCCCTACACATACTAGTTGTTCAATCCCGACCAAGGTATTAAGCAAGCATTCACACATAACCATAAGTAAGATAAGCATGTACGGATGAGGGAAAGATGCAACAAGCTCTGCTTGCCTTGCTCAAGTTGTTCCTAGTCTTGCGGTGAATCGTGAGCCTGGTGGTCTCCTTCTTCGAGCTCTAAGTGCAAGCAATGCGAATACCGGAAACAAAACGATAAACGAAAGTAATGAGTCCAGCATGTATGCATGATGGTTGATGCTCAGTGCAAGAATCAAAAAGGACGTATGGAGGATAGAAATCTACAGTAACAAGAATGCGTTGGTTTGGATGGGTAGAGACGAGGGTACAATCCTAACGATGCATGCATGTCCGATTATCTTCGATTGCAAGTTCGGATGGAAAATTACTTTGCACATTAGATGGTCAGGGCCTACAATGTTCGTATTTTAGTAGGGCTCTGCGATACAAAGTTAACGCAACTGGAATCATGCGATTTGGAGCTATGGTCGTCAAGTAATGGACTATCGAAGACTTTGTACGAAGAAAAAGAGTTTAATTCAAATTCAAATTGAACTGGAGTTACATTTCAAGTTTTGAAATTTTGTTTCAGCCAAGTTGTAGGAAATTTTATAAGCTTTCCAAATATATAAAATTTATCGCAATCGGAGCTACGGATCAAAAGTTATCGCATTTTGAAGATCGTCGAAAAAATTGACAAAACCCTAACCCTAAACCTGCGAGAACTAAATTACTACGCGCACCCGGCTATTCTACCCCAGATCTCCTCACATAATAGCACCCAACTGACGAGTGGGCCCTCAGGTGGCAGTGCTGACTGGGCACGGGCGGCACAGTCAGCGGTTGACTGGGCAAGCCCAGCCAATCGGAGCCTGCCACCTCGCCCCTCTCCCTCTCTCTCTCTCACCCGAACTCCCTCTCTCTGTGGTCCGGTCGGGATCCTCGCCGGAGCTTCACCGGAGAAGCTCCGGGTGATGTCTAGGGCTCGGTTAGGTTTGGGAAGGGCGGCGGAGCAGCCTGAGTCCACTCCGGATGAAGATGGACGAGGTCGGGGAGGTTAAGGAGCCGGGGACGGGGCTAGCGGCGGTCGTTGGCGGCGAGGAGTGTCGGGCGTCGTCGGTGAGGTAGTCCCGAGCGTAGATCTGAGAAGAAAAGGAATCAGGGAGGTTAGGGATAAGTCGGGGGTGCTCGGGGAAGGAAGAATGGAGCTCGGGTAGGGCCGGAGCGTGCTTTGCGAGCTCACCGGAGTGTTGGCCGGAGGCAAGGAAGGAAGCGGCGGTGGTGAGGTTCCCGGCGCGGACCTGGAAAATAGAGGAGAGGGGGAGGTAAGGAAGGGGATGGGGAGCTCGAAAAAGAGGAAATGGAGGAGAGGAGCTCACCGGAGCGGCGGGAATTCTTCACCGGAGAAGGTGACCGGAGGTGGGGGAGAACACGGCGGAGGAGCTCGGGAAATGGGGAAAACTGAGAGGGCGCTAGGGTTGCGGGGAGGAGGGGAGAGCTGTCGGGACGGCGGGTTAAATAGGGCGGTGGTGTGGGCTTCGGACAGCCGGTGGCAGGGGGCACCGCCCCTCTCGGCCTCCCGTCGGCGGCGACGTGGAGCCGGAGGCCTGGCAGGTGGGCCCCGGCCGGAGGGGGAGAGGAGGAGCGGGCACGGGAGAGGCTGACGGGTGGGGCCCCGGTGACAGGGGAGGGAGGCGGGATAACGGGCCGGCCGAGCGCGGCCCAACAGGCCTCGGCCTGGTTTGCCTTTTTCTATTTCTTTCCTTTTTCTTTTTCTGGCAACAGCACAACTATTTAGATGAATTGAGCATTCAAACGAGCTTCAAATTATTTGAAATTTTTACTGGACTTTCAAAAGATCATATAGAAGCTACTGTAAAATTTTGAGGTCATTTGGACACTGTTTGTCCTAGGTTTGAATTCAAATTCAATTAGGGCTCAAATTGGGTTTGAACTACAACTAGGTCCTAAACTTCTCCAAAAATTTTGAAATTTGGCATGGAGCTAATATTTCCATATTCATGGCCATTCCCAAAATTTGGTGAAATTTTACCCACAATATCTTGTTCTTTCCTTTAACCCTAGTTTTCGCCATTTTAGGGTTTGAAATCGGACGCTTCGGTTGAGCTATCATTTCATGTAACTTTTGGATCAATCTTGGGAATGAAATGTTGGGGAAAGGTTCCAACCATGGGACTCTAGACCTCATTCCCCTAATATTGTGAAAACCCTGGTTTGCTAACCCAAATAAGTTGATTGGTGTTTGCAAAATTCACCACCGAGGATGAGATATGTACGTATTCTATAAAATACAATCATATCATATTTAAGTTTGAATAAGGTGTGGGTGGGGATGATGGCATGTATGCATGAATGCAAGGCAAAGACCTAATTATCGAATTCGGGTATTACACTTGCGGGGCATCTTAGGGATTGACACCAGCAAGTCACGGTGATCTGCTCACGGTGCCTTCTCAAAAATGATCTTCGTCTTAAGGTACGCCATCAAATGTAGAAGGCTGCAAAAGAAATTGTCCAGGGTCGGAAAATGATTCATCCTGAGTACTAAGACCTTGAGGATCAAAGGATTCCTGTCTTACCTCCCTAGGTGGAGCATGGATCTCCCGAGGATTCCCAAGCACCTAAGGCTCTATTGCGTAGAGGACTCAGGCATCGCTTGACGAAGTCTTCAGTGACATCCCAGGCCGTCAGACCTCGTTCCTTGAGATCAGCGATCTCATCCACTAGTGGCCAGAGATGAGGACTCAGGTTCGGTTCCTACGACCACACCTCGGTCTAATTCTGCACAGATCCCTAAAATTTTATGCCTCTGGCAATGTGAGACTGGCAGTAGAACCATTTCTTACGCTAGCCCGACCACGAGCTTTTGCCAGGGAATTGAATATACTCCTTTGAGTTTCCTTCCCGAAGCCAAAAGCCAGCACCTTCGATGACCTTGCTCGATATCCTCTTCAGATTGTAAAAGTACCGGAAGAGGTCGAGGGAAGGGCGAACCCTCAGATAGGGGCTTCGCACAAATGCACTCAACATCACAATCGAGTTTGGATTGAGATTGATGAGCTCTATCCTATAGAACTAGAGCACGGTGGGGAAGAAGCCGGATGGGGAAAGGAAGAAGCCACACCAGAAGAAGTTTGCAAAGACCATTATCCATCCTGGGTTGGGCTTCAAGGCCTTTTGGTCGCCGGCAGTTCGGAACTCATCCCTATGGAGCGACTGAAGTGCTCCAAGGTCCCCTTAACTTTCCAAATGTTGGAGATGATCTCGTGCTCTTTCTAGCAATTTCCTTCTTGCCCATCTCTGGATGAATGCAGGCGAGAAAAGGAAGACGAAGCACTAGTGCACAAGCAAATGGAAGAAGACAAAGTGTTTGGAAGGCAAGAGTCTGGAACATGGTGACATCTCCTAGGTCCCCTAGAAGTGATATAAAGGTGAAAATCCGTGAAATCCCGACTACCCGCACAACAGATCTGGTGGTGACCGAGGCCATGATTTCCGTTTCACGTCCCATTGTAGTTAATGCATGCAGTAACTTTATCCGCATGCACAACAGTTTGCATGAGCAACTAGAAACGGCAGGCACACATCCCCGGAAGACACGCTGCAATTCCTCACGTCAGCACAAGCAATTGTAGAAAAAGAGGAAAGATTCTCACCACAACCTGAAATCTTCACAGCGACGATTCAAATTTTGGATCACCCGGCAGACAAGATAAGCACAACCAAAGGTCACGGACATGAGTCAAGCATCTGTTGAACTACCCAGAGGCCCTATTCAGACGTGAGTCTACTCGAGAGCTTCTCAAGCTACTCAGAAAGGGCTAGATTCCCAGCTAGGTGATCTGGGTGATCATGAGCTCGAGTGGATGACTTACGCAACTCAAGGGTTCTCACGATTACTCAGCAGAGCACCCGATCGGAACGTTCACTCCGACTAGGTTGATTCCTTTGAACCATCTTGGCCTTATTTCATGTATTGATGAGTGGCTTGACAATGAATAGCACAAAGCTACTATATACAATGATAGTATTCGTATATGAATACATAGAAACCTAGGGGTATCCTGATTACCCAGGATGCTATTGTACCTCAGAGAAGGACTCTAGATCAGTAAGGAAACCATCCATAGGTATCCGAGACTGTTTAACTTAGGGAGTCAATCTCGACAATTAAGGATGATGGAATCCTCCTCGAAGACAAGTCCATATCTCATACCCTCTATAAAAGGATCCTGAGAGCCTTTGGAGAAGACATGCTTAATCGCTTAGCAGAATGAAGGCAATCTTTATCTGATAGAAGCCAGAAGATTATCCTGATGACTTCCGATCAAGTAGAACGGAAGATCAACCTTGACAAACACCTCTGACTAGTTGTAGATCCTATCTAGGCTAGCCACACACCCCTTGTACTTTGTCTCGAGATCAATATAAGCTGACAGGACGTAGGGTTGTTATCCTCAGGGAGGCCCAAACTTGTATAAATCCCTCACCAATGAATAGATTCTTATCCGCTTCCAATGTCTGATCCCCAACTCTCTTTTATCTACGTATTACGTAAGATCGGCGGTTACCGATCGTCAATAGTATCCAAAGGCTAATGTAATCAAGTCATGCGTCATCGATATCCACACTGCATTCATCTCTTCTCAACATCCAGTTCTATGCCGCGTCAAGTCACGTGGCATCGATTTCTTCACTACGGCATTGACTCGTCACATCACTTTTGGTTACACCTTGTTTCTACAAATGGTGTTGAATATGGTGTTGTTTGTGATGCTAGTGATGATCTATGAACTAGATATGTGTCCTGAGATAGTATCCATGCTGTTAATCATATCTAGGTTCAATTTACTTTTTCTAATCATGTCATATTTTCGTGATAGATACATCCTATTAATGCCTAATTATTCAGCATTCCAAAAACCTTATAGGCCTTTAATGAATATGATGAAAGTCTTTGGTTTTGCCAATTCTATTAAACCTAAAAAATTCAAGGGCTTGAACTTTAAGAGGTGGCATTCGAGGGTAACACTCTGGCTCACAGTAATGAATGTGTTCTAGGTTTCCGCTGGAAAACCAGACATATTCGCAACAACCAAGAAGGAGAAAGAGTTTACCGATGCCACCACTGTGTTCATGGGCTGTGTTTTCAGTGAGCTCTTTGATTGTCTCTTAGATGTGTACATGCAAATGAGGGATGCGAAGGAGTTGTGGGAAGCACTGGAGACTAAGTTTGCTACCTCTGATGTTGGTAATGAGCTGTATTCCATTGAGCAATACTACAAGTATAGAATGGTCGAGAACTATTCTATGGTAGAGCAGGCTCATGAAATACAGTTCGTGGTATAGGACCTCGAACAAAGTACAAATTACCTGATAATTTTGTGGCTGGGGGCATAATTGCCAAGTTACCTCGCTCGTGGAGAAACTTTGCTCCTAAGCAGTGGCATGAGTAGCAGTGACACGACCCTACTATCTAAAGGCTTTATAGTAAGTGAAACAGATAGATACGTATGCTACCGCCATGGTGGGGGTGAAAGAGTAATGATGTGCTTGTATGTGGATGACATACTTATCTTTGGGATAAGTCTTAACAAAATAAATAAGGTTATGTCCTTCCTGTCTTGAAGTTTTGACATGAAAGATCTAGGAGAAGCTGATATAATTCTAAACATCAAGCTGATCAAGGGTAAGAATGATATTACTCTCTTGCAATCTCATTATGTGGAGAAAATCTTGAGCTGCTTTGGCTACTCGGAAAGCAAACCTTCTCCAACACCTTATGATCCTAGTATGATGCTTCATAAGAATTAGAGACTAGGAAAGGATCAACTAAGATACTCTCAGATCATTGGGTCACCCATGCACCTAGCTAGTGCTACTCGACCTGACATCTCTTCGGCTATAAGCAAACTGAGCCAGTTTTCCTCTAATCCAGGAGATGATCACTGGCGTGCTCTTGAGCGAGTCATGTGCTACTTGAAAGGTATAATGACTTATGAATTCATTATTTCGGGTACCCTGCTGTACTCGAAGGGTATAGTGATATCAGTTGGATATCTAATGCTGATGAGATTAAGGCTATGAGTGGATATGTATTCACTCTTGGCGGTGCTGCTATCTCATGTAGGTCTTGCAAATAGACCATATTGATGAGATCAACCATGGAAGCGGAACTTATAGCATTAGATATAAGCACTATTGAGGCTGAGTGGCTGCTTGAACTGTTGACGGATTTGGCAGTAGGAGATAAGCTTATTCCAGCTATTCTTATGTACTATGACAATCAAACGGTTCTTGCTAAGGTTACTTGTGCAAAGGATAACATGAAATCCTCGAGGCACATAAAAAGGAGACGGAAGCTTGTCAGAAAATTACATTCCAATGGCTAAGAATCTGGCATATCCTTTTATAAAGGGTTTATCACGGAATGTGATAGACAATGCATCGAAAGAGATGGGAATGAGACCCATGTAAGTTATACCACAATGGAACCCAACCTATGTGATCGGAGATGCCACAAAGTAGGACCTAGGAAGAATAAACTTTTTGGTTAACTGGGAGAGTACAATATATAACCCACTCCACTGAAGATGCTATACTCTCATAACTGTAAGGCATGATGACTTTGTCTTAATGTGTTATGTGGCTTTAACCAGAAAAGATGTCATCCTATAGGGTATTCTTGAAAGAACACACGTATGTGAGTTAGGCTGTTAAATGACACAGTCTGTGAGACATGGGTGCTCTCTAAGAAGCTCATGAAGGGACCAAGGACTATGATGCATAAGCTCCACCCAAGGGGAAGCCTTTTGGCAGCCTAGTACTACTCAAGACTTTAAGTAAAGCTTGTTCGCACAAAACTGCCAATTCAAGGCTTAGTACATTGCGCAACTATGGATAAGTGTAGCTTGAAACTCTATGTGGAAATTCAACGCTAACAGGTCTCCACTTGAAAGACTGGTATATAAACAATGCTTTGTGACAGTAGAGAAACTTCGTGTGTCTCTAGGATCTAGTGGGGGAATGTTAGAATTAATGGGCCTAGCCCAAGACTTCTACAATTAATTCCTATAAATCCCAAAGACCCACACATGCATGGCAAGAGTATCTAGGAACGTTTAGTCCTATATTGCTAGTGGAGGTGGAGGAAGACCACCATATAAGGATTGTTGCTCCACACTCTAAAGAAATATGAGGACAATAGAGGGATACCACACACACATGCACTCACTCGCCTGGCCTGGCCGGGCCGGGCTGGGCATGTGGTGTGGTGAAGGGCGCAGGCACACGACATGCGCACGAATGGTATGGCAAATTCAGGTTCCTTGATGGGCCTAATCCCAACTCTCTTTTGCTATTTGTTTTGCCACATGTGATAATAGTTTAACGTGTACACGTGGTTCATCTGGATAACGATCCAAACCGAGTTCGGATCGTGGGTAGTTGTTGTGTCCAGATCAGATCTAGAACCACATGGTAGTGTGTCTATAAGAAGGTCTCCTTCCTCTAGACGAAAAACACACACACGAAATCAATCTACTGCTCCCATTCACATTGCGTTGTCGCTCTACGTCTTCTTCGTTCCCTCTCTCAGTATGCACCAGGCAAGGGAAAAGCAGGTCTCCGAAACCATCCCGCCTTTGAGATCCTGTACGGGTGAGCATGACTAAGGTTTTTGGGAAGCGATCACGCGACTGCTCATTGCTGTTCGATCTACTACAACATCTGCACTGCATCAATCTCTTCTTGGCATCCACTTCTACGCTGTGTCAAGTCACGCGGCATCAACTTCTTTATTGCGGCATCGACTCATCACATCGCTTCTGGTAACACCTTGTTTCTACAAATGGTGTTGAATATTGTGCTGTTTGTGATGCTAGTGATGATCTGTGAACTAGATATGTGTTTTGAGATAGTATCAATGTTGTTAATCATATCTAGGTTGCATTTACTGTTTCTAGTCATGGCATATTTTTGGGATAGATTCATCATATTAATTCAACATAGTATGCATCAGCGGTGCATGTATGCATATGCGCATGCGCTCATGCACAATTGTGTTCACCCAAGACAGAGGTGAAAAAAATAAGGAAATCTTTGCGTGTTTGCATGGAAACTTTGGCTTGGGCTTCAGCAAGCCTTCGCACTTGCTCGCATGTCCAAAACAAAAACGACGCACTTTCCTTTGTTTGTGCAACTTATGGCCACCTGCAGGTCAAGTCTAAAGAGATCGTGATGGCGTATATATATGAAGTGGTGACAGCACTTTTGGTGTTCCAACCTTTCGATAAGAACAATATAATCGATTTGGTTGAGCGAATTTTGACAACTTGACTCCACCGTACGACGATGATGCGCCTTACCAATCGCTAAAGCAACTCCGATAGGTTATTGATGATGTTAGAAGTACAGCCAACCTAAACACAAGGTTCTAATCCCTATGAGAAATCAAAGAACAAGCAAGAATAAGAAAATAACAATTTAAAATTGCAAACATAGATGAAGAATTCAATATGGTGGGGTTTGAAAAGTGGTTTTGACAACTAGTTGTTGGACACAATCGACGAACTCAAAGATACGGCGTGGCTGACCTTTTAACTAGACAAAACTCAAGTCACCGGGGAAAGGCGGGGCGTTCGGTCAGTTTATAAGGGAGGAAAGGAGAGGTTTGGCCAACCCTAGGGGAGGGGTAGCCGAACTCCATAAGGTGTCCTGCTCCCTTACAACTTGATGTCTCCTTTCTTTAAACTAGGCCTTTGAATTGGAAATGATTACATGTCTTTGGGCCCACTAACCTAAAATCACCACTACAGATCAGTACATCACTCACGGATTTCGGGTGTATCAGTGATGACTCAAGTCATCACTGACGGGTAAGTACCCATCATTGATGACACTACATCATTAACGGATAGTTGAGGACGCCTGTGAATGTTGACTTATCATCAATGATGGGCAGCTAACGTAATCCGTCCCTGATGACATGTCATCAATGAAGGTCACCTACCATGAACCGTCCTGATGACATGTCATAACTAACGGGTTTGTAGGTCAATCCGTCAGTGATGTGTTCTTACCTCAGGTGGTGTTTTTTCTATTTTTTGCTAGCCTGAGGATTTGCTAGCCATACGTTCTAAAACACTAGATCACATCACATATACAATAGCACATATCGATGCAATCACATCAGAGAACATCATAGAATCATAATTAGAAATGAACCCAAATTGTTCAAAACATATTTGAATTCAGTTTTGCACATTAGAAATGACGAAGTTTAAGCATTACATTGTAACAATGACATAAATCAGTTTATAAACACTACACTACTATGGATTCGACATGTCAGCATTTAAATCACCGACAGGGCTTATTACATGATCATTGAGGAAATAAGCAAAGACCCCTCTTAGCCGGCATAACTCGTTGTTGTCGACTGGTTCATCCGTATGGATCCTAATTAAAATCCTATAAATAGAAGAACATTAATTTCATGCAAAATAAATATAACTATCACTAGGCTAGTCGATAAAAGCTCATATAGATGGTATACCTTTTCTTCTAGGGTGGTCCTATTGACTATTGCGTCCATGTGTATGCAAATGAAAAATCCACGTGTGTTTGCTCCTAAGCATTGCAATCTGCAGGGAAAGTCAAATTTGTGGCCGAGCTTCATGGCCGATCTCAGCTTGCCACACCCTCCTTTTGCAATATACTTGGCTTAAGCATCATCGATGCATCTCCAGAGCGCCAAAAGGTCACTTTTTTTTGCCAAGGAATCAAGGTAATAGACCCAGTTCCAAGGTACAATGATAACCACAAGGATCTAGTGGTCGTTGTGTACACGCCATCATGGTCATTAATTAGATCTATAAACCTAAATGCAAAAGATATCATATTTAGAGAATACTAAAGAACTTACCTTGGGTAGTAGGCAAAGCGTTTGTAATCCTTGTTCCTTTGGGTGAGCCACGACTCTATAAAGAACTCTATGATCATTTCTGGATGGTCATTCATGATTTCATAGTTCATCACAGAAGGATCAACCAGTCCAAGGCTCCTATTCATGTGCCTTGCCTCTTGGATCATATAAAGAGTCCAACACCTTACAAGTGTATTGTCGAGGCAGTTGAAGTTGAATAGGTTGAATAAGTCATCAAAACTGACGAGGAAGCGATTTCATCCAAATTCTTTGAAAAAATGGTACCCATCTAGCACTAGGACTTCAATACTCTTCTGCCGATCTGGTGTTGGCTTATTGAATTGTTCCATGTAGTAATCATGCAAATGTCTAGCTTCGTTAGACAGATTTTGCAATTCCTGCTCCATTACCAATGGTTGACTGAGAACATGTCATCGGGCCACAGGGACAGGTGGAAATACTACTTGGTGGACTTGCTCGCATAAAAAATTTCTAAAAATGATAAGGGCCCTACCAACACTAGGCCCCCTATTGCCACTATCGTGTCGCTGTTGTGGTTTATTTTGATGTTTCTCCTTCACCGGAGTTGGCTCACTACACTGTGTTTAAAGCTCTTGGGTATCCTTATGTGCGGCCTTTTCTGCAAGGCACGGGCTCCTCCAAAGTGGCCTCCTTTTGCTGGGGCATGAACTCCTCCAATGCGGCCTTCTTCTGTAGGGGCATGGACTCCTCCAACGAGGCCTCTTTCTGAGGGGGCATGTGTTCCTCTAATGCTACAGCCTTACAACAGTCAAGTCCACCAATGAAGTCCACAAATGAATGAAATGATGGAGTACTAGCCTGGCTCGGAGATACTTGATGTGAGGGAGTGTCAACTTCTATCGAGATGCTCTTCTTCGGCCACTAGATGAAATAGCCAATGGCCTCTCCTATCATGAGTATATAGTCTTCGAGGGCATGGGGACCTTCACATTGACATATGCGGGCTCTACATAATAGACCTGACACCATGCAATGCTCAGCAACATGATCATGTTGTGCACGCGTGCCCCTAGAGCAAATGGAAACACTCTCCCATGCGTCACAACCACGGGAACACCACCGGGTAGAGTTACTACAATTTTGCATTGTGTTGGCGTCTGTAGAACAAACAATATTAACTTTAGACGTCCAATAGTCTATATATGAAGCATTCATGTAAGTAATCAAATTTACACTAATATTGTTAAGAGGATGTGATCTTGTTGTCCCCTTGGAAGAATGATTGGTGGACCCACGGCTACTCCATATATTGACGGGGATACCTTGGGCCCGAATGGCAGGCAAGGGCGGTAGCACTGCCAAATATAGGAGCATCTCCCTAAGTACCTCCTCTTTGACCTCCTCTGTCATCCCGTGTGTCACCTCCTCTCAGCACACCCTACTTATCTGTTCCACTAATTCTTCAGGCTTGGTTCTCTTACTTTAGCGGGCCTCCTCTTCGGATTGGGGGAATCCTTCGCTCCAGGGAACAAAAACCCCTATCCCTCACATGCAACCTGATTTCTCCAAGTTTCCTAGGCTCATCGATAGGTTATCTCTCCACCTCTCACTCTAGACAGAGTCTGCGGAAGATTTTTGCTGACTCAATTTTCTCTACCAAATAGAACCACAAGTTATATAATCAACGTCTATGAAGTAATGGTTTTAATTACAAGAGACACAAGGGTGATTTGATATCGTATTAGACGACCGGACAATTTCTCAACTTCGAGGGTCGGGAAAAAAGGTGACAGACCCCGTAGCCTGGTCAGTCTTCGGGAGTGGCCCCTATTCCAGTACTGGCTGCAAACCTCAATATCTTCGAAAGGAACTGGAAACTTAGCTTCTCGTAGTGTGGCGTCCTCCTTCTCTTGATCGGCCTTCGTGCGAATGTACTCACAACTGCCTAGCAGGTGGTTGTGCACATTCTTGGAGCGCAAGGCCTTGTTCTTGTCCTTGAATGAGTCCATAGAATTCGAGGCTATGAACTCCGCCCAAACCTCTGGCATCAAATGAGAATGTTCCTCAAATGGAGTCAACCCTTTCTGAATAAAATTTACATTTAGACATCGTTACCATCACAGCTCATCAGACTCGCTCCACATCTGCTTGTGGGATTTCGAACAACCGAATTAGCTCTGTCATGATATTGTCAAGTTCGCTATTGGATTCTTTTGACTAGTCATCTATAAGGATGGACACCCTCGTATGTACAAGTATCCCACACGTGATGTTGAACTTCGCCGCCTTATCTATGGGTTTCGAAGGGTACCTTGTTATCTAGTCCATGTCCGTGATGACCAACTTTATAGTAGGTAGAGCTAGACGCAAGGGGTTGGGATGAGCTAGAATCTTGGGATGCCATCGATCTTCTCGAAAAAAAAGAACTAACTAATTAAAGTACATGTTTGTAAGTACTTGTATTGACAGAACATACTTTGAGAAAATACTTGTAATTATATAAAATATTGGTAACGCATAACAGGACTTACAGAAAATGCATAACAATACAAGCATTGTGCATAATATAAGCATTGTATATGCTAAAACTGAAATATAAAAGAAAACTCCACCTTTTCACATAAGCATCATCAATAGCATCTGCTTGTAACCAAAACAATAACACTCCAAAAGAAGACGAAGATGCATGAATGTAAATAATCTATGAAAAAAATCTAAATGTTCATTTTTCATGTAATTGTCATTTTTAGTTAAATGCTAAATTCGTCATCGAGATCTCATGCTTAAAGGAAGATGAGCAATAATGCTAAAATTGAAAATGGAACACAAAAATATAAGCATTGCGTATGCTAAAACTAAAATAAAAAAATATTTGAGTGAAATAACCAAAACAGTAGCAAAACATGAATGGAACACATGAACTACTTAAGTTCTTTCCTACATTAATAGTCCTTATTCAGGTTCTAAATCTCTTTTGGATAGAACATAATTAGAGCAGGTGTTTTATGGTTTACACAAGGTTATTTAGATATTGAGGATTTGAAAACAGATTATATTGCCTAAAAGAACATTTCAGATATTCATCTCTAACCCTGAACATGAGATAACCTCATCATGTATTAAACCATTTCAGCAAACATTAACCCTGATTTACAGATCATAGCTTTTTTTCCTAAACCATGTATGGCTTTACCATTGCAAGTTTCCTTTAACTAGTGGCCTACTTTACTCAT
Source organism: Stipa capillata (assembly GCA_019208055.1). Taxonomy (NCBI): domain Eukaryota; kingdom Viridiplantae; phylum Streptophyta; class Magnoliopsida; order Poales; family Poaceae; genus Stipa; species Stipa capillata. The sequence continues at coordinate 267,885 of JAGXJF010002677.1, forward strand.
AGTCGTACACTGCCGCGATTTCCTTGTTCCATCATCTATATGTCCGTAAAGATGAACAAGCAGAAATCTAAACCTAACCTCAATGGAGATCCGGAGGAGGGGGTAGTGAGTTACCAGAGGAGGACAGCCACAGGAAGATCTCGAGGAGGGCTAAGGGCTAAGGAGGATGATGGCTGGAGAAAGAAGATCGGTGGCTGGCATTGCTCCCCACATAATGTGACTACTTGCAAAGGAAAGGAGGTCGATAGGGAGGTCGTAGGAAGGCGTGAGGTCCATTGGTGTTGCCCATCGGAGGAGGGGTCTGGGAAGGAGATTGGGGGCCGAGGGGATCGGTGGCTGGCATTGCTTCCCCGGTGGCGTGGTTGCTCTCCTACTTGCTGAAGGAGGTGGTGGAGGTCAAAGGAGTCATAGTTGAGGAGGATGCAATTGCCCATCACTAATGTCATCAGTGATAGGCAGGCACCTAGGACCATCCATGATTACTTTTTCATTGCAGTGCAGACTAAACTAACTGAATCTGCTTGAGATTCAGTTAGCTAAGTCTATTCAGTTTGCACTACATTGAATTGACTAAATCTGCACTGAACTGAATAAACTGAAAATAAATCATTGTTTATAGTTATGGATGACCAATATAACTACACATTTCGTAAAACAAAGAGATTTGATCAATAGTACCTACTTACTAGAAATATACATCGATATCATTGTTCTCAAACTAAGTATAGCCCTTCATGAACATCAATTAATCATCTATGACTTGCTTTTTTCCTTTAAATGTTAGGTCACCATTATGATCTTGATGTAGTTAGGTAGATTCATCATTTGGTCCTTAGTCAACTTGCATCATATCATCTGCTTGAGGAGATTCCTCGTCGTTGAATTGGTTATAGTCTTCTTCATCCACTACACCGTTGACTCCTATAATACTCCTTTTTCCATTCCTCACTACGTGGCGCTTCTTATTTGCTGGGTCAATTATGTAGAAGACCTGGACAAACTGCTAAGCAAGGACGAATGACTCTTATTTGGATCCAAAACATTCTAGATTAACGGTAGTGAAGTTATGCTTGTTGACATTTTTTGTTTTAGCCTTTATAAAAAAAATATGTATCTGTTAACGTCGTATCATTTCCATGTCATGACCGTGAACGATGGTCCTCTTGCCAACTGTCTCATCATATCATCATTATCACTTGACAACCTAATCTTGTACATTCGGTCCTTCAACCATTGGTTGAACCCATTGTTGTGTGCTTTCATGATCCAAGTATCCAAACTTTTTGGATTCTGTTGTTACCACATTTGCATATGCTCTTGGATATACGGGTCCACCATCGGCAAGTGTTGTAAGACCATCAAATGGGCTTTATCGTATGAAGCCCTATCAGGAGTGATTGCTCTCTTTCCTATGGTCTAGATACTAGCAAGCCTACCCTCATGCCGAGATTGAGGCACACCAATGGGTTGTTGTTCGACCATGTAGTCCTTGCAAAACTCAACGACTTCTTCGGCAACATAGCCTTCAATAATGCTCCCCTCCAGATACCGATATCTGTTACGAACAATAGTGTTCAGAACACCCATGTACCTCTTGAACGGGTACATGTTGTATAGGAACACAGGTTCCAACATCTTTATCTTGAACACAATATGGATCAAGAGATTTATCATGATATCAAAAATAGATGGAGGGAAGTACATCTCAAGTTGGCATATTATCACAGCCACCTCATACTGCAATTTAGGTAATCGCCCAGGGTCAATTGACTTCTGAGAAATCGTGTTGAAAAACTAAACAGGTTTGTGATTGTCTCCTAGACGTCACCTAACAAGATACCTCTAATTGCAATAGGTAGGATCTATGTCATCAGCACATGACAGTCATGGGACTTCATGCCAATTAATCTCAAGTCTTTCATGGAAACAAGTTTCTTCATGTTGGCAGAGTAACGGGATGAAACTTTCATACCATAAAGATACTTGCATAATTGCCGTCTATCGGCTTTAGACAGAGTGTAGGAAGTAGGAGAGGAACGTTCGGCTTTTCAGGGTTTCTCTCGGTGCTAACTCAGGTCTGATTGCCATATTCTGCATATCAAGTCATGCCTTCACACCATCCATTGTCATGTCTGGCATGTTGAGTAAGAGACCAATCAAGCTGTCACACACATTCTTCTCTATATTCATGACATCGATGCGGTGACGGAGATTTAGCACCTCCTAATAAGGCAAGTCCCAAATACCAATTTTGATGATGAGTAATACGATAATACCGTATACGGGGTAGCATCTGTATATGAATACCCTGGATATTCGGAGCCTGTTGACGTGGCAACCCAGGAATCAAGAAGATAACAAGTCCTTGTGTAACAAGGGCAGGAAACCCTTTGAACTAGGAGGCCAATCCCTACGTTTAAGGATGGCAGGTTAGAGATAAGTCCACGACCACTACGACTCAGGTCATCCTCTATATAGAGGACCTGAGGACCCCCCCCAAGGGAAGATCAAACCCATGTTGATAGAGTCAAAGCCATACACAAGCAAGAAGCCTTCAGAGATCGAGCCCTAGCCATATCAGAGCTTCAACCTTACATCCAGCCTCCACGAGAAGACTCCACAAGCCATCTCCTACTCGGGGGAGATCCTAACTAGGTTTAGATCCCATCTAGGATAACCACTAACATCCCCCTTTATAAAGCTACTCAAGATTCCATATATACCAATAGGACGTAGGGTTATTATCCCACAGGAGGCCAGAACCTGTATAACAATCGTGTTCTGTGTTCTGTGACACCACTAGTCAACGGTCCAAGGGATCCCTACCCTTCAACAAATCTCTCTGTCTCACGACTACCATAAGGTCGGCGGTTTACCAATCATCGATAGATCGATGGTGCCGACCGTGGGGACCTCTTTGGCCATATCAGGCGAAACGGCGTTGGAAACGACACGAGATACGATAAGCCCTACGTAACGAACGGCTTCTCAGACGAGGGCTTCTACGACAACTTCAGGCACCCATCCGATCCGGATCCGATTTTTGAGTACATGGATCTGGGAAATCATACCCCTGACGAGGGTTCTGAATCACTTCAAATCACTTCAGGGTCGAGTGTGCCAGGGCTTTTAGCGGAAATTTAAGGCTTTTCGACAACATTGCCGTAGATATTGCAAGTCCTATGATAGGATTGTCACCTGTAAGGTCTGATCGGTCTCCCGATCAAAGTCAAACCCTCTACGTCCCTCCTAACGGAGAAGACCTGATGGATCTGGAGTATACATCAAGTAGGGAAGACCCACGTATAGTTCTCGCAATCGCGAACAGCCCTGAAAATCCTGAAGACCCATGTATAGTGCTGCCAATCCACAAGAAGGCTCCAAAAAGCCACCCCGCAACAGATCACCTGCCACGCCGCTTGGGGCCACCAGTTAACTGGTAGACCCAAAGACCTCCCAACGAGGGGGAGAAGGGTATGCGTCTTGGATTGCTCAGAAGCTTTCCGAAGTTCACCATAAGCTTCAACATCCTCCAACGCATGACCTTTACACCCCCGCTGGAGAAAAATGGATGCGAGACTTGGGGGCTGAATTACAGCAGGCTGTGGCACAAGCCGTGTCTTCTCGGTTGATGTCGGCAACCCACAGTTCCAATCGTGGAAGAACTCCACCACAAATGCTCAAAGACAAATGGGATCCCGAGGGACAACGCTACCAAGAGGGACAACATCTCAAGTATAGACACAATTGGAATAACGATCGACCTGACCGGGAGTACCACCCTCAGGATAGAAACGAATACCAGGACCTACGCATGAAACTTAACGAGCGTAGGAACTCGAAGGACAGGAGAGGATGTTCCCTAGCTCGGGATGTCCCCAAACATCATAACCGAGGACGGAAGCGATCTCCAACTCTAGAAACCTCCCGGGAAACCATAAATAGGTGCCAAGCCTTTGCGCTAGATCTTTGGACGTCTCGATTCAAACCCAGATCGGTGGAAACGTATGATGGCACCACAAACCTGGCGGAGTTCATATAGATCTACACTACGACCATTGAGGCTGCCAGAGGCGACGAGAAGTGATGGCCAACTACCTCCCGACTGCCCTGAAAAGGGGCAGCGAGGACATGGTCGACGAGCCTCCCACCAGGGACAATCCACTCGTGGGGTCAGCTTTGCGGGGTGTTCTTGGGAAACTTCCAAGGAGCATAAGCTCGACCAAGCCAGATCGATAACCTTTTCCGACTTACCCAATAGAAGGGCAAAACTCTACGGGAATTCACCAAGCGCTTCAGCACCGTCTGGAACACTATACCCGAGGTAAGCGATTCTAACATAATCTGTGCTTTCGGTAGAGGCCACAGGAACAAGCGGTGCATACAAGACCTGGTGATGCATCCCCCGAGAACGGTAGCACAGCTTATGGACCTCGCCGAGAAAGCAGCCAGCATCGAAGAAACCCTGTTGTTCATCAAAGAACAGGAGCACAGGATGACCTGGTCTCCCACCAGACAAGAGGGGAACTCATCGAAAAGCAAACACAAGACAAAGCCCTTCGGAGGAAACGGGGAGAAGAGGCTAAAAACTGACGAGGTGATGGCCAACATTCTGATGAAGCGCGCATGGTAGCTATCGTCGACTACGCGGTCGGACAGTGAACTTGAGGCACCCCCGGTTGAGTGCTGGGTCACCCGGGTGTGCGCAGGGGATAGCGGAACGGAGCGCGCAGCAACGAGTAAACACTTAGAGAAAATTTGGGCAAGTCAAGAAGTGAGTGTAGATTTTATTCCGTACCCCCAACCTGGGGGGTGCTCCCCTATTTATAGGCCTCGAGGAGCGCATGGCCGGATTACAATCCTGCCCCTAGGTAGGTTACGGTCTTACCCCCGGTCCGCCGTACGGACAAGGGCACGCAGGTCATTTGCATGCCACCCGCGGAAGCATATACCCTAGCATCTACGTGACGTCTGGTACGACATGCTGTACGGTACGTCACATGGTGGGGTCCTGGCCCCGGGGTGTTTGTACCCCACGTCTGCACTTGCGCTTGTACCCCGCGTCTGCACTTGCGCTTGTACCCCGCGTCAGGGTCTGCACTTGCGCTTGCACCCCGCGTCTGCACTTGCGCTTGTACCCCGTGTCTGCACTTGCGCTTGCACCCCGCGTCTGCACTTGCGCTTGTACCCCGCGCCTGCACTTGCGCTTGCACCCCGCGTCTGCACTTGTGCTTGTACCCCGCGCCTGCACCTGCGCTTGTACCCCGCGTCTGCACTTGCGCTTGCACCCCACACCTGCACTTGCGCTCTGCGTGTCTCATGGCTGCAAAAGAGTTGGACGTGAGTTTGTAGCAGGGATGCGTGCCTTACCGTTGCTCGTGGCGTTTGGGGCGCACGGGGACCCCTCCCACAACAGTAGCCCCTTGCCGGTGTGGGCGGTCGAGAAGCGCCCGTCTGGACCAGCGTTATACCTCTTAAAAAGGGGTTGACGGGCGGCCCGGGCCAACGAGGTCCTCCCTCAGAGTCGATCTCCCATCCTCTTCTTCACCTGGCAAACAGGTCCTTCGTACTCAGTGAAGAGGCGATGCGTTCAGGGGACAAGGACCATCCGGAGTGATGGCGCTGGAGCGGAGACTCCTTTATGCTATGACGACAAGCAAGCAAACGACCGGGTCGACTTGCGGGAGCCTTCTCTGGCCCATGCTGTTGGTTCGCAGCCACGAGTGAGCGAGATTGCGTAATGACCGAGAGGGAGATCCATACTCGGAGATCAAGGGGAGAAGGATGTCGGAACCAATCTTTGTGATTATATTCGTGACGCGTTGGATTTGGAGTCCAAGCAAGAAATGGCGGGACCGCCGAGCTCGGGTGGCTAGTCTGCCATGCAGAGCTCGAGCCGGGGTTGGACAGCCAGCCAGTGTGGACAAGTGATGGACGGCAAGTGCTACCGCACCGACCCAGGACGGATACTCAAGAATACATGGCCATTTTAGTTTTGTCACACTAAGATCAGAGTCTAAAGGTTCGGCGGGTTGCCTCACTAGCACGGGTCCGTTCTGTTCCACTCCGAAGCCTAGTTATGTTTTTTAGTCCTTGTACGAGGCTGGTCGTGCATGGGACCTTGCCTCCTACGCGAAGTGTAGGTTATCATACCTAAGAGCGAGAAACGAGACGTCGCTTAGCGCAGGCGCAGCTTCCGAGACGATCTCGCACACGACACGTCCGGGGCACGTCCGGCATCCGGGGCAAACGCGTGCGACTCAGAGCAAGCGCCGCGTCTAGGGGGTCGACGTGGCCCGGTGTCGGCGGAGCGGTGCGCGGGGTCGCCCGGGCTTCGAGGAGCTTGGCTCATGGGGTAGCCCGGGCTTCGAGGAGATCGGCGGAGCGGTGCGCGGCGGCTGGGCCCGGGGTTCACCCGGGGTTCATCCGGGGTTCGCCCGGGGTTCGGGAGATCGGAGCGGTGCGCGGCGTGCTCGGGACCCGTCCGGGCTTCGGGGTCCGTCCGAGGTAGCGGCGCACGGCGACCGGGCCCGGGGTTCGCCCGGGGTTCGCCCGGGGCTCGGAGATCGGCGCGGCGCGGCGGCGTGCCCGGGGTCCATCCGGGCTTCGGGTCCGTTCGAGGCAGCGGCGCGCGGCGACCGAGCCCAGGGTTCACCCGGGGTTCGCCCGGAGCTCGGAGATTGGCGCGGCATGGCGGCGTGCCCGGGGTCCGTCCGGGCTTCGGGTCTGTCCGAGGCAGCGGTGCGCGGCGATCGAGCCCGGGGTTCACCCGGGGTTCGCCGGGGTTCGCCCGGGGCTCGGAGATCGGCGCGGTGTGGCGGCGTGCCCGGGGCCCGTCCGGGCTTTGGTTTCGTCCAAGGTAGCGGCGCGCGGCGACCGGGCCCGAGGTTCACCCGGGGTTCACCCAGGGCTCGGAGATCGGCGCGGCGTGGAGGCGTGCCCGGGGTCCGGAGCCATATCCTTTTATCACTATTATCATTTTATACATATATATATTTTATCTCTTTTTTTAATTTAATTTAATTATTATTATTTTTGGGCGGTTAGGGCTTGGGAGTTATAAAAGGCGCCCCGGCCTCCCCTTTTCGCCTTCCCACTTCTTCCCTGATAGCCGCCACCACACTCACACGGGTTGGTCCGGGGTAAGAGCCAGAGACCAGCTTGCAGAGGAGCGGAGCCCGGGCTTCGGAGGACTTCGACACGCGGCGAGGCTCAACCCGGGGCTCGCCCGGGGTATTGCTACGCCGCGTGCGGAGCAGCGCGGGTCGCGGCGGCGTGGAGAGCGGGGTAGCCCGGGCGGAGGCCGGGGTAGCGCGGGTTGCAGTACTTGGCGGCGGGATTCGGCGGGACTCGGTGGCGGGATTCGACGGGACTCGGCAGCGGCGAAGCCCGGACGGAGGCAGGAGTACTGCGGGCTTCGGCAGGTCACGGCACGTGGAGCGGTAGCCCGGGCGGTGGCGTAGCCCAGACGGAAGGCCGGGGTAGCGCGGGCTTCGGCTGGACGGCGCGTGGAGCGGTAGCCCGGGTGGCGGCGTAGCCCGGACGGAAGGCCGGGGTAGCGCGGGCTTCGGCAGGACGGCGCGCGGAGCGGTGGCCCAGGCGGCGGCGTAGCCCGGACAGAAGGCCGGGGTATCGCGGGCTTCAGCCGGGGTACCGCGGGCTGCTGCGGGACGGAGCGCGGAGCGGCGGCCGGGGCGGCGGCGTAGCCCAGACTGTAGGCCGGGGTACCGTGGGCTTCAGCCGGGGTACCGCGGGCTACTGCGGGATGGCACGCGGCATAGCCCGGATGGAAGGCCGAGGCACTGCGGGCTCCGGCGGGATCCGACGCGTGGACCTGTGCCCAGGGAGACGGCGTAGCCCGGACGGAAGGCCGGGGTACCTCGGCAAGGCCAGGGTGTACCCGGGACTCGGCGGGCTCCAGTGGGGTTCAGCGGGGTTCGGCGCGCGCGGACTCCAGCGGGGTTCGGCCGTGGTTCGTCCGGACTTCACGCGGGACTCACACGGAGCTGCCGGGGTTCGCCCGGGGCTTTGACTAGCACGGCCGGGGTACAAGGCGGTGAACAAACTTGACGGCGGGGCGCGCGAGGCGCCGCACTTCTGCTTGGTTCTGGCTGCGGGAAAGGGGACGTGTTCTCGTGCTACGGTCGGCTGCCTACGCGCACGCGTGGTCACTCGAAAGGGCCGCGCATCACTCTCGGACCCCGACTCTCCTACGGCTCCACTCGATCCTCCGTCGACTCGCTGTCTTCCGTCGAGCGCTCCGTTCGCACACCATTCGGCAACGAGGCTAGTTGTACCTGGAGCGGCTCTAGGAAGACGCCGCGCTGCGTGACGAGGTTCTGCGACAACCTTCCCCTCTTGCTCAAGCCACGGTAAGACACGATCGTCATGCTATCGTCGCACTCCATCCTACCGATGCAGCTTACTATCTTCCCCTTTCAGATGGCTGCTGCCGGAGATGTGATCAACCGGAAAAAGGACCGCCAGAACGACCTCTCCCGCTTCCTCGGTGCCTCCGCGATCACGAGGGAGACGCTGGACGGCCTAATCGCGCTGGGCCGCCTCCCGCCTAACGGGGGCCCGTACGGGGCACGCATCCCACCGCCGGACAAGGACGTCGCTCGGCTTGAGGCGGGGGAGATCGTCGTGTTCGCCGATCAGTTCGTGGCGGGGCTGTGTCTCCCTGCCAGCAGCTTCTTCAACGAGGTGCTGGCTTACTACGGCCTCGAGATCTCCGACCTCCACCCCAACGCCATCGTCAAGCTTGCCTCGTACGAGTGGGTGCTCTGGACTATGAGGCTGAGGGGGACCGCCACATGCTTCGGCTACTTCTTCGAGCCCGTCATGTCCCCCTCCCCTCTCGAGGATGGCCTCTACTCGCGCTTTGGGACCGTCAGCTTCCGATTCCGGCGTGGACGCAGCAGCACCTTCCCCGTGTCCTCCACCAGGGACAAGTGGGACGACTGGAAGCACTCCTGGTTCTTCTATCGAGTTGGCGACCTCGGCTACAAGCACTCACGTGCCTTCACCCCTCCCAGCTGCGCAGCCCCGCGCCTCACTTCTGGCGACGGAGTTCGAAAAGCCGCCCTTGAGCGGATGTCGAAGGAGTTATGCGTGCGGGATCTGGTGGAAGAGTACTGCGCACTGGGTATTGCTCCGCTCGCGGGACACTAGGAGTTGGGCCTAGCCCGGTTGCCGGCAGGGGTCCCGCATCGACCCCTTGCGTTCGTCGACTGCCGCCCGGCGGAAGGTACGCTTACGGGGTTGTGCAGCACATCCCGAGTCCTCAAGACTTGGTGTTCTCAACTGTGACTCCTTTGTTCCTGTTCGGTCAGGCAAGACGGTGGAGAATGCTGAGGCGGCGGCCATCCAACTGCTCGGGAAGCTCAATAGGATCGAGGCAGCTGCTGTCACGAGGACCGTCGCCGGCGCGCGGCACAACCGGGCTTTTGAGGCTTTCGGATGGCCGGTCCCTCCTCGGTTGGCTCCCTTGCCTTCGGTGGACCGGACAGCGTCGGGGAAGCATCCCCACGAGGGTACGTCTGACGTGCCACGGCAGCGGGCGCGCCGGCACTCGGGTCGGTCAGAGTCGGGGGAGAGGCCCCGTCCGAGACTGAGTCGCTCTCGGTCGACTCGCTGTCGGGCGACGGGTCCGGCGATGAGCCAACCGAGGTGGGGCACATTCCAGGCACAGGTCGTTCCGATGACGACCTTGGTGGCTCGGCTGGCGCGGGCGTGTCGGCGGCCGGCGGTGAAGGTAGGGCAGCGCGCCCGGTTGCTCCTCGCCCCCGGGTGGGGGGTAAGGGGCCGATGTTGACCCAGTCACGTACTCTCTCAGCGGGGGCGGATGCTTCGCCGCCCTCTTCTGTGGCGCACTTCGTGTTTGGCTCCGCCCGGAGGGCCAGTTCGTCGCGCGGGGGTTCCGGCGGGACCGACCCTACAGCAGAGGCGGCGTCAGGCTCCGGGTTCCGCGCGACGCGCGCTGCGGATCCCACGACTCAGGCAAGTGGTTCCGGAGCCCGGATCGTCGCAGCCGACGCCCCACGGCGCCCCTGACGCCATGCCCCGAGCCGCTGCGCGAGCCGACCCTGCGCGGCCCGGCGAGGGTGGCTCTTCCGTGTCCCACCTCCGCGCAGCTGGCAGACTCGCGGCCTCGAGCTTTACCGGTGGGGAGGCCGAGGCTAGCTTCTTCCGAGAGATCACCTCGCGCATCGGGGTGGAGGACATGAACGACATCTTCGCCCGGCTTTCACTGCGCCAGATATGTGAAGCATCCAGCTCCGCGCTACTTAAGGTACGTCGCTAAGAACATTAGATTTCCTTCCTCCCCCTTCACACTTGACGGGTTGACACGCCTTTGCTTCCGCAGAGTCTACTCGCTACATTGCAGATGTCCAGCTTGCAGCAGCAGATGGAGGAGAGAGGGCTCTGGCTTCGTGAAGCCGAGGAGAAGGCGAAGGAACGAGAGGTGCAGTTCCGAGAGGCCAAACAGAGTGCCAAGGAGGCGGAGGACAGCGTTGCAGAGCTTATCAAGAAGCTGGCTATCTCGGAGAAGACCGTGCGAGGCCTACGGGCCAACCTGGCGACGGAGCAAACCCGCGTGGCTGAGTTGACGGACCACGAGGCTCAGCACGTCGCGCGCTCGTAAGACGTCCTCCACTTCGCGCAGTCTGCGTGCCAGGCGATCGACGAACTCGGGACGATGTTGGGCACGCGTCCGGAGCCCTTTGTCGCTGGCCCCGCAGGAGACTAGGCGCGCGGTCGGCTGGCTTGGGCTGCGTGCGCGTGTGATGATATACGTGATATCCCCCCATGCTTCGGACAGGTCTGCTCCTTCTGCCCAACTTCTCTGCCTGCATCTTACCGTCTACTTCGCTGTGACTAACTGTCTTTGTTTCTCAGACATACGCACAGGCGGCCACGAAGCTGGTGCTCTCACGCCTGCACCTGGCAGGGCGGGACGTGCGGGGAGCCCTGTCTTCGGCGAGCTACGTCCCCCCCGAGCGACGCGCAGATCAGCACCACATGTGAAGAGATCGAGGATGATGCGAGAGCCTTCTTGTCCCGTGTGTGGGCGCGCCGCAAGGTAGGGATGCAGTACACGAGGGCTCTCTGGGGCTATGCCCTCGCTGTAGATGCTCCTTCAGACGACGATGCTGCCGAAGGTGACGACCACGGAGCAGGCGAGGTGTGACGCCATTCACCCTTTGAGGAGTAGAGCCTTGTTTTTGGACTACCTAGGCTTATCAACACGCTTGGTGTACACTTTCTTTTTGGGACATGTCGGTTTCCATAACTTGCTGAACTTAAGTCATTTAGTCGATGCGCCAACCAGTTTACGTCCCCGCGCGACGTTGGACGCTTTTGCTATCGTACTCGGATATTGATATGTGGTTGTCTGATGAACTTATGAGTTTCGCCATTACACTTGCTCCAATTTTTATCTTGTTGTACTGGTTGCAGGACCTTACTTTGGGGCGTAAGACGTTGGCTGGGCGCCTCGGTACTCGACCTGCTGAGCACATGTCTTTCAAACATTGAGCGTCGAAGGGGGTACCGAGGCGGGGGGGAACTTCCCCCAATGATGCACTATCTCTCCTTGCAATGGTCGCGGACTGCTTGCACGACTCTGCCACCTGAGATGTCATTACGCTAGCTTTTATATCACGTATGTAATAGTGTAGCGGGACGATATCCCTTGTAATAAGGTATAGCGGCGTGATACACTGCTCCCAACGAAAAAAACCTAGCGATTAGCTATTTGACTAGTCGCTGTTCGGCTTGTAATAATCTAAAATAATGCGATGAGGTCTCGAGATGCTACGTGATGAATGCGACTATTTTGGCGAGCCTTCGGCCATGCGGCTGCGAAGTTTTACCATGGCGGGTAAGGGATGCACGCCGCGGCGGGATATGACCACACAGTACGCTAGGGCTAAGAGCATGCGGCACGGGGGAATGTTCACGCGCCACGGCGGGACGTTAGTACGTAGGCGGGCACGACGTTAAAGGCTACCGGGCTCGCGGGATGTTACGTCGCGGTATGCCAGGGCGAATGCGCGCGCCGCGGCGGGATGTTACCACGCAGGTGGACGCGGCGTTGAAGGCTGCCGGGCTCGACGGATGTTACGTCGCGGTATGCCGGGGCAAAGGCGCGCGCCGCGGCGGGATGTTACCACGCAGGCAGACGCGGCATTGAAGGCTGCCGGGCTCGCGGGGTGTTACGTCGTGGTATGCCGGAGCGAAGGCGCGCGCCGCGGCGGGATGTTACCACGCAGGCGGACGCAGCGTTGAAGGCTGCCGGGCTCGCGGGATGTTACGTCGCGGTATGCCGGAGCGAAGGCGCGCGCCACGGCGGGATGTTACCGCGTGGGCGGACGCGGCATTGAAGGCTGCTGGGCTCACAGGATGTTACGTCGCGGTATGTCAGAGCGAAGGCGCGCGCCGCGGTGGGATGTTACCACGCGGGCGGACACGGCGTTGAAGTGTTTCTCCATGGCTCGCGCGAGCGCAAGGTACCTGACCATCTTCGGGTCCTTGGCTTGGTAACTCTTGTCCACGTGTCCTGCGATGAGCTGCGAGTCACTTTTAACGATGATGCGACGGGCGCCCGCCGCACGTGCTTTGCACAATCCCAATAGCAGTGCCTCATACTCAGCTACATTGTTCGTGGCTTTGAAGTCCAAGCAAGCAGAGTACTTAGTATGGGCGCCTTCCGGGGACTCGAGGACTGCCCCTACGCCGGCACCATCCGCGCACCAAGATCCATCCACATACACCGTCCACAGGGGTGCACCTTCTGTGCATGACGGGGGCGCGGTGGGCGGTGTCCATTCCACCACGAAGTCCGCTAGGACTTGTGACTTGATTGCTGTCCTTGGGGGGAACTCAATAGAGAAGGGAGCCAGCTCCGTAGCCCATTTGCCGACACGGCCCGATGCTTCCCAGTTGCGTAGCATTTCTCCAATTGGGTATGATGAAGGGACACGGATGGTGTGAGCAAGGAAGTAGTGACGCAACTTGCGCGATGCCATGAGGAGTGCATACGCGAGCTTTTCCAACTCCGTGTAGCGCGTGCGGGCGCCTTGTAGGGACTCAGACATATAGTAAACTGGGTGTTGGCGTTGATCCGCTTCCTTCACCAAAATAGCACTGACCGCGAACGGGGTAGCTGCCAAGTAAAGGAGCAACACGTCGCCTGCATGTGGGCTCTGAAGCAGTGGTGGGGAGGATAGGTAAGCCTTCAGGCTGTCGAACGCATGTTGGCTCTCTGCTGTCCATTCAAACTTGTCGGACGCGCGGAGTGCTTTGAAGAACGGGAGCCCCTTCTCTGCTGAGCGCGAGACGAAACACCCGAGGGCAGCGAGACGGCCCGTCAGCCGCTGCACGGCTTTCACGGTGGTTGGGGGCTCCATTTGGAGTATGGCGTCTATCTTCTTGGGGTTGGCTTCGATGCCTCGTTTGGAAACGAGGAAGCCAAGGAGCTTCCCGGCTTGCACGCCGAAGACACATTTCTCGGGGTTGAGCTTCATGCCAGAGCGGCGGAGGTTGTAGAATGTCTCTTCCAGGTCATTCGCATGGTCTCGTGCCATGACGCTCTTCACCACCACGTCGTCGACGTATGCTTCGACGTTCCTTCCCAGCTGACTTGACAGCATCTTGTGTACCAGTCTTGCAAATGTCGCACCCGCGTTCTTGAGACCAAACTGCATGCGTACATAGCAGAAGGTTCCACTTGGGGTGATGAAGCTTGTCTTTTCTTTGTCCTCCCTAGCCATCCACACTTGGTGATAGCCAGAGTAAGCGTCCAGGAAGCTCATGAGGTCGCAGCCGGACGTGGCGTGGTAAGGGGAAGTCGTCTTTCGGACATGCTCGGTTGAGGTTGGAGTAGTCAACACACATGCGCAACTGGCCGTTAGCCTTCTTGACGAGGACAGGGTTGGCGAGCCATTCTGACTCGCGTATCACCCCTGCAGCGAGGAGCTTGTCCACCTGCTCCCGCGCTGCGGCTTGGCGATCCATAGACATCTTGCGGAGACGTTGCTTTACGGGGCGTGCGTCGGGGCGCACCATGAGACGGTGCTCGATGATGCTATGCGGGACGCCTGGCAGGTCTTCGTGCTCCCATGCGAATATGTCCTTGTTCGCACGGAGGGTACTCAAGAGGGCGTCCTCGACCGCGGGGGGGAGGTTCGCCCCGAGGAGCATGGTCTTTGTTGGCGCATCCGGGGACAGGGGGACTGCCTTGGTTTCACCGTCGGGCTGTGGGTTAGGTACCCACCACCCAGACTCTGGTATTATGGGTGGCATGGGCTTCCCCAGCCCCTCATCCATTATGACCTCCTGATGCGGCGCGATTGTCGGAGAGGTAGACGAGACGTGCGGGGCAGCCCCTGGCGGGTGTGCCTCGGCGACGTCATGAACGTACTTGATTGCCACCGTGGTGGTTTCTTCTATTCTTCTTGACAGGCCTTGGTCCCCGCGAACGGTGATGACGCCTGCTTGAGTTGGTATCTTCATGCATAAGAATGCGTGATGAGGGATTGCTCCGAATTTGTTGAGGGTGACGCAGCCAAGGATGGCGTTGTACTAGCAGGGTATGTCCACCACGTCGAAGAGTATGTTCTCGGTGCGTTCGCATAGGTCATTGCGGAACGTGACCGACAACTCGATCCTCCCAAGAGCGGCAATGGGCTCTCCGCCGAAGCCGAGGAGAGGAATTCCAGGGGATTGCAACACTACCCTCGGGATGCCCATGGCCTCCAGCGCCCAGGCAAAGAGGATGTCCGCTGAACTTCCCCCATCGATGAAGACGCGGCGTATCTCGATGTCAAAGATGACCGCCGAGACAACGAGAGCATCATGATGAGGAAGGACCACGCCGGCGGAGTCTTCTGGCCCGAAGGACACCGAGATGAGCGCCCAAGGCAGCAGCTCGGTGGGCGGGTATGACGCGATATGCTGGACGCACCGCGCATAGGCCTTCCTTTGCCGCTTGGACGGGAAGGTATGCGCGCTCCCCCCGGTGATAGCATGGACAACGCGCCGAGGCTCGCCGCCATTTTGGGCTGGCGGTCGACGCGGGGGTGGTGGAGGTAGAGGCGGGGTGGCCTCCCGCGGCGCTTGGTTGCGGTGATCACGCCTGTCAGACATGTTGTGCCACAGCTGAGTGACCAGGTCACACTCGGTGGTCCAATGGGTGTTGACGCGATGAACGTGGCAGTAACGCTCTGGCTGGATGTCGCGGGCGCCGGCGCGTGGGTGGTTGCACGGTGGGGGGTTGCCCCGCGGCCCGTTGACAGCACCGGGACGCCTTCCTTCCTGACCCCAGGGGGGAAACCTTGCCGGGGGGCGACCTTCCGCGGGGTCCCGATGCTCACCACGCCTGGGGTTCGGGTCCGCGTCGCGAGCCCGACGGCGCTGGGCCTCGCGGGGGGGGTCTTGGTCTTCGTTGTAACCGGGGCAGCCGGCCGGGGGATGATCACGGGTAGAAACATGATAGACATCCCGCGGGCGCTGATGACGCTTGTCGCGCCGCTCCACCTCCTGCGCCCGCGGCGATGCTGCCGCGCGCGCCTCCGCCTTCCTCAGCATCTGCCCTTCTTCGACGCGAGCGTATACGCGCATGATGTCGTAGAGCTCCTGCACCTTGCTTGGGCGCTTTTTCTCCAACTTGTCCGCCAAAGCTTCATTTGTTATCGCGCGCCGAGCCACTTCGCAGATAGTTTGCTCGGTGACCCCGCTAACTTGGCACTGGACTTCCGAGAAACGCCGCTGGAATGCCATGATTGTTTCTCCCGGGCGCTGCCGGAGGTTGTTCAAGTCGGTCGAGGTCATCTCCTTGTTGCGGTACCCTTGGAAATGGCTGTGCAGCTTATCCCGGAGGTGCTCCCATGAGTATACAGTGCGCGGCGGCAGTCCAAGGTACCATGCTTGTGCTGTTCCCGTGAGGGCTAGGAGCAAGCTCCGAGCCATCACAGCTTCGCCTCCTCCGGCGGCCATCACCGCGGCTTCGTACACCCGCGTGTATTGCACCAGGTCAGAGTGACCAGAGAACTTTGGTAGGTCTGCTGGGCAGAACTTTAGTGGAAAAGGGACCGTCAGTATCCCCGGGCTGAGCGGACTGGAGTTGTTGGTGAGGTCGATAACTTCAGCGGGTTGGCGTTGGACTTCGCAGGATGCTTGCGGGATAGGCGCGTACGTCACATGGGCGGGCGACTGGGCGAAGAGCGCTTTACCAGCGCGTTGCGCGGGGTTGCCAAGCCCCTGCGTGCTTGTGCCAGCCGCATGGCCGTAGAGGGCTGCATACGCCGCCTCTTGATTCTGCTGGATGGTGGCTCAAGGTGACCTGCGGGGCGGGTTCCGTGCGTGCCAAAGTCTCGCCCAACTCGGGCGCGCGTGCTTGGGTCCTCACGGACGTAGCTCTCACCGCTGAGCCGCCCGCGGGCTTCCTCTTGGCGCTTCTCTTCGCTTTTGGAGGCATGATCTCGAAGTGTTCGCTCGCTGCTACGTTGCACGTGACTTCTCGTCTGCGATCCCCACGGTCGGCGCCAACTGTCGTCGACTACGCGGTCGGACAGTGAACTTGTGGCACCCCCGGTTGAGTGCTGGGTCACCCGGGTGTGCGTGAGGGGCTGCGAAACGGAGCACGGTGCGGCAGCGAACACTTAGAGAAAATTTGGGCAAGTCAAAAAGTGAGTGTAGCTTTTATTCTGTACCCCCAACCTGGGGGGTGCTCCCCTATTTATAGGCCTCGGGGAGCGCATGGCCGGATTACAATTCTGTCCCTAGGCAGGTTACGGTCTTACCCTCGGTCCGCCGTACGGACAAGGGCACGCAGGTCATTCATACGTCACCCGCGGAAGCATATACCCTAGCATCTACGTGACGTCCGGTACGACATGCCGTACGGTACGTCACATGGTGGGGTCCTGCCCCCGGGGTGTTTGTACCCCGCGTCTGCACTTGCGCTTGCACCCCGCGTCTGCACCTGTGCTTGTACCCCGCGTCTGCACTTGCGCTTGCACCCCGCGTCTGCACCTACGCTGGTACCCCGCGTCTGCACTTGCGCTTGCACCCCGCGTCTGCACTTGCGCTCTGCGTGTCTCATGGCTGCAAAGGAGTTAGACGTGAGTTTGTAGCAGGTATGCATGCCTTACCGATGCCCGTTGGCGTTCGGGGCGCACGGGGACCCCTCCCACAACAGGACCCACATGTCATAGACTCTTAGCTTGCTCGGTAAGAAAGGGAGAGCTCGAGGGTTTAAACTGTGTAATCAAAAAGGGATAAAATTGAGTGTGGCAACAACGATTGGGGAGACACACATGACAGTCGAGATTTAGGCTAGCGATGGTCATGACATTCCCACTGCACGAATCATGAAGACAAGGATCGAGATGGACTCTAGGTGGTCTGGCAATGCTCCTAGCATGGTTGTAGAGGCTGAGGTGGCAAGAAGAGGTTTAGATTAGGTTTTTCTTTTTCTTTTTTTCTTTTTTTATATTTGAATTCAGGTTTGATTTTTTAAATCAACATGAATGAACTTCAAACTTTTTCTAAATTTTTCATAGTCTCCTGGAAATATTTACAATCATCTAAAAATATTTCAAGGGCCACATTGCTTAATAGTTTTTAATACAAAAAATGAAATTCACATTTGGCCCATTTTTTAGTTTGTGCTACAAGTGTCTTATAAATTTATCCGGAAAATATGGGAACATTTAAGAGGCTCAGAAGTAAAATATTGAGCTTAGATATGAATTTTGAAGAGATTCCAGCTTTGGAAAACTCCTCTGTTTAAGAGACAAATGATCTGCCCCTTTATGCAAAGTAGGGTTTCTTTGATTTCCAAAGGGTTTTCTGGGCGTTTCAAAAAGTTCAAACTTTTCCTCATTTTTATATTCATGTAAATATGCCATGACACGTCCATGATGCGCATTAACATAATAGTATGGAAAACGGGGATCTTACACTATGGGACTGTGTTGGAGTTTACGGCCGGACTGATGTACACGGTTTCGCCCATAGGAGTGGCTCATACCTAGGATAAAAGCACTGTAATGCTCGTGTTTGATCACCCTCTTCTAACATACCTCGTGAAGTATGTTAATGATCTAGTATTAAGAGTTGATCAATACATTTAAGTAAAGTTGTATGCCTCGACAGGGTTAGAATTATTCCAATAGCCATGCCCGTGATTTTAGACAACTTGGTGATTACCTACGTCTAATTGGACAACTCTAACGATACTTAAAATTTGCCAACTCTAGCTTAATTCCGAGTCACATGATCGAGAAAGAATTGTCTATCTAAAGGACGACATATACTTCCCTTGAGTAACAACTTAGTTTTTTTGTTTGCGCCGCCAGATTCTTTTCATGGTTTCTTTTTCTCACTTAACAAATCATCATGTATAGCCTATATATGCTTCTATCCCATGAACGGAAGAAAATTGGGAATATTTAAATAATAATGTTCAGAGTAATGAGAATCTAACTGATTTGCTTACTAAAGCCTCACCAGGTTCAATCCCTAGTTACCAAGCATGTAAATGCATTGGTACGATAAGACACATATAGTTGTTGTCTTCAAGAGGTATATGTGATCTTCATATGTGATCAGTTCGCGGATGATACATTGTAACCGTTTTCTCCGATTAAGTTTTATCCTCATTGGACTTTCTTAACTAAAGGGATTTGACGAGGCAACATGTGCAACCGCACACAGGGGCTACACACTCTTATTTTTACCCATTTTCCCCACGATGTTTTTGGTGAGGAATTTTCAATGAGGCATAGCAATGCAATGGCCAGTGCCTGTAACAAACAGACGGCTGCCACGAACTGCATGCGTGGAGAAAAAAATCCAGGCACACGTTGCTTAGGATAGCTGCATTAGGCCATGTACAATGCAGGGTGCTTATAGCCCGGTGCTTAAAGAGAGAGAGTAGCGTGGCGTCTCAAAAAAATATGTGACTTACAATGCAGAGTGCTTCATATGGGTGCTTAAGTTGCTTTAATATTCGTGTAGCACCTACTCTAGCACATGTTGTCTCCAATGCAGCGCTGCATTGTGTGGAGTACTATTTGTGCTTCTTGGAGTACTATTTGCTAGGCACCGGTTGAAGCACCTGTCACTTATGTCACCCTAAGCACCAGCCTAGCACCGGGTGCTTAACTTTACTTCTGTCGCCCTTTCTAAGCACCTGTCTAAACACCTCTCACAAAAAAAACCGGATTTTTTTCCTGAGGCACCTGTCTAAGCACCTGCATTGTACAGGGTCTTATAAGTTACCCATGAGTTTCGAAAGTCATGGGTGCACCTCCCCTTATGCCACATCATCACCTCCTCCCACACAGCTCCGCCATGCCTCCTCAAACTTCCCTAATTCAAAACTTTGTAATTTTTAACAACAAATTTGACCTGTTCAAAACCGAAAGTTTTGAAAATCAAAGAACATCTGATTAGGCGGATTTGAAAAGAATGAGAATTTAAATTATACAAGCCCAATTAATATATGCAAAAGAAAAAATTATAATAAAGTTCAGGGAGTTGAGATTTGAACTCATCATGCTCCCACTGTGGCGGCGGTGGCCGGAGAGCAAGCAAAGAATGGAGGCAACACGAGGGTGCAAGACACAGCAGGGTCACATGGGGAGAAAAACGGGTGATCACATGGGGAGAAAAACGGGTGATGGCCGATAGCATTATGTAAGACGGGGTGCAAATGGGGTGACAAACTGTTGAAAATAATCTATACTCTTCACCGTCCATATGCCGTTCCGTGGAATCTTAATGTTAAATAGGGGATTGGTTCAATGGTTAGCATGTGTTAAGATATATTAAGAAAACATATAATTAATGATTAAAATGGAACAATACATGTTACTAGCTTGCATGTTATGTTAAATTCTAGTATACTCTTTTAGTTATGTCATTCACACGACCAACCAAGGAATAACCCGTACTTGCATCCTTTGGCCTGTCTTGACGGGACAGGTATACGTGACCCGAGAAACCAAACACACCTTGGGTTCGACGGACACCTCGCTGAACTAGAAACCTAACACCTGTTAGTCTTTTTAGTCCCATGCATATTGCTTGTTTCATATATAAGCACGCGCTCTTCCTAGAGTAAGGATTTTGTGTACACGATAATACATACACCTATTATTTTTAAACATTTAAAATCACACATTGAAGTTTTAAAATTTTAAAAAAAATTGAACATATATATTATGGAATGGAGTATACACAGCTAAATTTTGGTAAAAAAAATACGATAATTTGTAACATGTGCAAAAAATAAAAAACACATTAGACAAACATGAATAGTAGTGTATAAAAAAAGACATACATTAGTTTTTTTCCACAGGTTACAAATAGGCATATTTTTCACCAAAATTTATTTATGTATACTTTATACTATAATATACATGTATAAAAAAATTTATATATTTTTAAAACCTGTATGTACTTTTAAAAAGATCAAATCTAATAGATACATGTGCCACCATACTCGCCTTGGGACTTTCCCCTTCCCAGCCCTATATTAAGAGGAAGGGGTCACCTCATTGTGCACATAGAAAGGATAAATAAAGACACTCGAAGCAAGGACTACATTGGTTATTATTGTTGTTATTATCATTCTTACTATTACTATTATTATTATTGGTAGTAGTAGCAGTAGTAGTAGTTTTTCATTGGTCCGAGAGACCTATTGTTCGATCTGTCCCTACAGAAACATTTGTCACATTGAATTTGGGTCAAATATATGATTTGTTTGCACTTACCCATAGAGTGCAATTACCGCGCTCTGACTAACAAACATCACAGATGAATAAAGGAAAAATGTGTTTTTAATTCATTATGTGTTAATAGTAGAAGTAAGGAAAAATGTGTTTCTGAGCCTCCAACTGTTTCCAAGTATATATTACATCTATGAACTCTAAAGGCCTATTTGGTTGGGTTGTGGCTATTGACAAAGCTGTTGTTGGCTGGCTATCTGAAAAAGCTGATGTGACTGTGGAAAAATGAACATATGGCTTTTGGTTGATCTAAACCATCTACAGCATTTTGAAAAATGAGCACTAAATCTTTAGCACATTGCAAAAAGCTGACAGAAGGTAACTTTTCCAAACAGCTAAATTTGCACTGCAAAGCTCACAACTACCGTTGGTAAAAGCTACTGAGAAGCTGACCCTTTGGTTGAGCTGCAGCCTTTTTTAGTGAAAAGCTGCAGAAAAGTCCAACCAAACACCCCCTAAATCGGACAAATCTAACCCTCAACTCTCAAAAGTGGATAAAATAAGCCAAAAACCATTATAGAGCGGTTTTGACCATTTCAAAGCAGTTTCAGATGACGTGGTACCTATGATGTCTGCTACATCACCTCCACATCATCCAAAAAGCTACAAAACAAAAAAGTTAGATTTTCTAAAAGTTCAAAATTTTCAAAATAGAAACAGGAAAATCAAAAATTTCTCCTAATTTTGAAAATTTGAAAAGAAACATTTTAAAAATAAAATCATAAATATTAAAAAATCAATTTGAAAGTTTTGATAAATTCAAAAAAAATTGATTTTTCCTGAAATTTTCTCTCGACTCAACATTTTCAAAACCAAAAAAATGGTCAGGTTTTTATCTTCAGACTCTTGTTTCTTTAAAAAAAAGTTATTAGAAGGTGATGTGGCAAACACACAGCGTCACATATGTAAAACTGCTTTTGAATAGTCTAAAGAGGGTATTCTCTCTGCTTTTAAAGTTGAGGGTTTGATTGTCCGGTTTTAGAGTTCAGATGTGTAATATGCGGTCAGATGGTAGTTGAGAGGTGGAAAACTTGCTCTTTCCTAAAAATAAAGAGAAATTCTAATGATTCTTAAGAATTCACATCGCTAAGCAATTTCCCTTTCTTTTACTCTGAACATAGGATGAATTTGAGCTTCAAATTCTAACATAGGTAGATAATGCTTGGAATTACGTCTAGAATTTATTTTTTTGAAAATTTGCATGATGTTTTTTCTAGTTGAAGTTCACGGTGATCGCACCCCAAGGGTGAGTTCATACAAGCATACTTCGTAGAGACAGACAGGCGATCCCACTTCCAGTTGTCTAAAAATAATTGACTCGACCTGGTGTTGTGCATCCAACAGTCATGATCAGTTGGCACGTCGACCCCACTTCCAGTTCTCTAAAAACCATTGACTTGACCTCGTGTTGTGCATCCATCAGTCATGATAAGTTGGCATGTCGCCCTGCCCAGTTTTTATTCCGCCAAATGACTTTGCCGTGATCAACAGTCGCCACTGCTAGAATTTCTGTGGTGCAGCTGCATTGAAGCTTCTGCAACGACGGCTTACCAAGCTTCTAGCAGGGTAACTTACTTGATATATATGTTTTCTTCCCTTCTTGTTTGTCTCCTTTCATCCTAGTTGTTCGCGCGTATCAACCTAACTAGGAACGCCGGCCGTCAGGTCAGCTGAATCTTCCATTCGATTTCGTAGGTTGACCTTGAGATGGTAAGAATCCAGTTTTGAAGGAAAAGAATTTCCCTTTTTCTTCATAATCTTATTTGAATGAAGGGAACTGATGCATATATTTCATCGGATACTTTTGCATTTCTTTTACCTCTCCTCTCCGAGCTCAGATTCTGCGTAAGCAAATAGGGACTTCTGTAAGTATGATTTATGAGTTTACCTCGTACTTCGTAAAATTATCCACGTAGTCTCCAACATGATAGTTCTTCTTGCTCACAACATTTCACTGAACCAACTTTGGTTGTGTTATTTTGGCCGGGATCGTTAAGACAGTGTTCCAATGGAACCACGGTAACTCTTCTGTAATATATTTCCAAACTACTATTTCGCCAGCACGTTGTAGCGGTTGTTATATTCTCCTTTTGCAGATTGGGTATTAGATATATTATACTAGTATTACAATTGAAGGAAGTATCCAGATGCAGCATTTTAGCCATTTAGCAAAGAACACAAATCAAAGACAGATCTGCTTGCCCTTTTGGTTTTATTGTTCCGCCATAGAAATGTACAGTAGGTTCTAGATTGTGCTATGGGCAAGTACTACGTAGTATCTTTCTTTGGTGCATTTGTGATCATTACATTGGAATCCGGCTGTAGGGCGACAACATGACGACGTATCTGGACAGCATGAAGAAGCGAGCGCGAGCTTTTACTGAAGGTGTGGTGATAATGGTATGCCCAGTTCTTCTTGCCGTTTCACTGAAGAAGGTTGACATGGAGAGGAACGGTAACGGGTCCTTACGAGGCATTATCTCCCCACTGGCCGCCTTGAACCTCGAGGCCGGCTTGCTCCCGTTCCTCTGCCTCTGTCTCTCGCAGATACTCGCCGACGGGTTCGCAGGCGTCTTGTTCCGTGCCTCCAAGCTGCTCCTCCACCTCTCGGCTCTCCTCCTGATGGTCCTCGCCTACATCTTCCTGCGCTTCATCAGCATGATAACCGTCTACTATATATTGTTTCTCGTCCCCGTGGTGCTCCTCACCCTGTGGCGCTGCTACCGGAGCGCGCGCAACGGCGGCGATCACGACGCGGAGACCCTGTGGCGCAAGCTCGAAACCTCGGTGGATTTCTCGGCCGCTGTCACGTCGCTCGTGTTCCTGGGGCTGGAAGGCCTGGCGTTCGAGGGACAGATGAGCAGTACCGGCGTACAGGGACCTGCGTCGGAGGCGTGTTCACCTGGAGCCCCTCACCCTGGGGATGTGCGGCCCCTGTTTGGTGCCTCGATCGGGATGAGCTTCGTCACCTGCGTCGGAGGCGTGTTCACCATGCTGCTTGCCACGGTGCCTCCGCTGATCGTCGGCGAGGATGACAGCGTCAACACGTGCTACCCCGTCGAGGCGGTGAACATCTTGCTGGCCATCTTCTTCGCCGTGACCGTGTTCCTGATCACGTTCGCGCAGGTCGGAGAGCTAGCGTGGCTCGTGATCACTCCGTCGCTCGTTTGGCCCATGGTATGGCTGTACAGTGTTCTTGGCGACGACGGTGACGCTAACCAGACACGGAACGAAGTAGAAGTTACGCCGGCGTCACTGGAGCTGACCAAGGTCACCTTTACGGGCTTCTTGGCGCTCTCTGTAACGACCTTCAGTGACAACAACTCCAACCATGCCTTCACGCTCCTTACCGCCGCAGCTGTTATCACAGGCCTTGGGTGGAGGCTCCTGACGCACATGACGCCAGCGCCGCGTCCAATGGTCAAAGCTGCTAACGTTGCTTCTTTCTGTGCTCACCTGTGCGTCGCTGCTTCTGTTGTTCCGTTTGCCATCATGGCTTCCAAGGCTCTGAAATAATAATATCTGCAGAATCTTCTGTAAACTTTTCTTTAGAAATATTCTGTAGTCTATTGAGCAATTAGCTGAATCTCGTTGTTACACATTGCCAACTTTCACTCTTTCGTCATCCAAAATTTGCCTCGTGTACACCGAGGTATGCAAAAGTGCTACACTTGACCGGTGCAACGCACAAGCTGTATTTTAAGTAATGTCTTCTTACTCTATTTGTATAAAATTGGATAAGCAACTGAAACATGTTATGGCAGATCTGGAATGCAACAACTGTGTATGATCTGGAATGCAACAACTGTGTATGGTTCAGATTTCATAACATGAACGAAACATCACCCGTCACGCCGGTGTGCATCCACCAACCTCTCCGTCGCATATGGCTTGTTTCAAGTGGTGTTTTTTCCGGGCAAATAGCCAGAGACTACTAATTGCTCCTAGATGAAAAAAACGGACCACAAATAAAATCTGTCGTTGTAATGTAGATAGATGTTTCGTGTCGAAAAGGACGTACAATCAAACCCAATTGAGCAATCTCTTAGATCTTTACTAATAGGATGGAGGCCATACAACCAAACTATAGTCTTGGCTGCTTCCAATAGTTACCAATTTTTGTATCTTCGCATATTTTCCTTCAATAAAGCAACAGTGTTAGCATAATCCCATCAAATTTTTTAACTCTGTCAGTCATCGTAGGCAAATCCATCAATGATAGAGTAATGTTGGAAGCTATTAAGATGGTGTACTACCTGCTAACTACAAATGGATAGGAATCTGAACTCCAATTCCAAATATATCCACATTCATTGCCATGGAAGACTATACCAAGGTGATGTATACTTTCTGGCTCCAATGACAATGACTAGATCATTTGTATATCAAGATCCCTTGTCACTCAAGAGTCCAGTTACGGCACTGACAATGAACCAATGCAAGAGATGCCATATAATCACCAGACCTAAACCAGTAGTACACGGTTAGTTAAGTGTGTCTGCGCTGTCAGTTCAGTTTATCTGAACTCTGAACCGGGTGTAAGGGGAAGGAAAGCAGGACCTTGATCCATAAGGTGACTTGCATGCAGCAACAATGTGTGATTTTGCCAACTCTGCATCCTTCTGTTCAGTACGGAATGAAACAGTACATAAGAATAAAGGAAAGTTTGATTGCAACAAGTTGATAACCATGGAAAAGAGACTAAGAAATTTCTTAGAAGAATACATTAGCCTAGTTGCAAGATGTGTAAACTGCTCCAGTTCAAATACAAACTATGGGCAAGGAATTACTCGGTCTCCTACCTATATGTCGTGATGTGTAATTGGAATTTATATCTGCTTGTAATCTACGCCTCTACGACTGCTTTAGATGTCTTAAGAAAGGTAGATAATAGAAACCAAAGAAACAAAATGCGTTATTGAATACCTGTTGTAGCAGATTAGTTCAGCTACAACTATTACAAAAGCTGCAAAGTAACCTAACGAGAGCACAAATTTCTACAGAAAGATTTGTGTGATATATTTGTACCTGAGACTCATAGTAAAGTCCAGCGTATAATGATGAATAGAATAGTTCACCATCAGAACTACTAGAAAAGTTGGAAGCTAACTGGAGACAAGGAAACCATGAGAAGCAAATGTTCCACATAAATTTATAGACAGAGATTAGATATATACATTTACTTCAAATAAAATCACCTTTTCAGGGTCACCACCATCTTTAAACAAGGCGTAAGCCTCTCTCATTACAGGTCTTCGATCTAAACCAACCTGAAAAGTGGAATTCACATGAGGTTGCCATTTGATCAGCAAGTAGTATTTGGTGCAAAAATTGTATATACTGGCGCCTTGCGGCCCGTTTTGTTTGGGACATGAGAAATGTTGCAAAGAATACCATTGTATTAAATTTCAGAAATTTCGTCCATTTATGTATTCACCACCAAATATCCTCGAAGGTCTCTGGCACTATGTTTGCTTGCAATTCATATCGAAAGCAGCATTTCAAATGGTGCATCATTTGCAATTTTGAGTTATGATTGCCTGAACGAAGTACAATGTGACACTTCCCCCTAGGATGGAAGCTAAGTGACCAGTTAGGAAGTTGGCTCTCAGGTCTTCTGTCGAGGTCCACGACTTCACACCATTATATTGAAAAAAAAATCTCCTATGGAATCTACACTAACGAAGATATTTGCATCTTGCCAGACGATATTGGTTATGTATGCATTTCACAGTAACGCTGAGTTACAGTGGACGAAAAAAATCAGTATGAAAGTTGCTTGCCTCCAAGAAGCGTTTCCTTGCTTTGTCTACCCCATAAAGTTGAGCTTCACACAGAAAGCACCATATCGATTCCTCGGTGTCATTGGGGTTGGCAGCAACATCCAGCCTGAACTGCTCTGCACCTTCTTCGAACCTATTTTAAGTGTCAAAACCAATAAAACGATGGATAATTGCAAACGTCGCGGGGGTCAGGTTTATGCACCTGTCCAGATAGTACAATGACAGCCCCCTTTGCCAGAGATCTGAAAAACACACAGAGACATAGCTGCAGCTAGTAATCTTCTTCATCCACAAATATAGGCAAGAACACAGCACATAATTGCACTGCCACAATGCCGGACAGTCACTCGAACTGAAAACAAGCGTAAGCCCGCAAGCATAGGTTAGGAGCACGTACACGCTTTCTGCCGCGGATCCAATTCGATCGCCCGGTCAAACTCCGCCACTGACCCAGCCACATCTCCCTGCAATGGCAAAGATAGCAAAAAGAAAGGAAAAATGTCATTTTACAAAAACCCGCTCCGAGTTTCTGAAAAACCACATGAAAACGTCTTCTGCTGGTCTGATGGACGGCGTTTCTCTGTAATTACAGAAAGAAAGTGAGGAAAGAACGTAAAAGGTGGTTCCTTATCTTCTGACCTGTTTGAAGAGCTGCATGCCTCGACGGACGGCGAGAGACGCGGCGGCTGCGCCTCCCGCTTCGCCGGAGAGGAAATCCCAAATGCCGGCAGCCGCCGGAAGGAGGAGCCGGCGTGGCACTGCGAGGGTTGCTGCCGGCGGAAGCGGTGAACGGAAGAGTTTGTGGGCCAATGGTTGGGCCCAGCAGACGCGGCTGCAGTCTCCGGTGGCCGTGGGGAAAGGGAAGGAGGCCGGAGAACGTATAGACAGTAAATTGAATGCCATTTTGGAAGGGGGATTTGATGATTTGCCCACCTTTGAGGTGCCCTGGCACATTTGCAAGAATGACGGGTGGGGTCCGGGGCCACCCGTCATTCTCACACCTGGGGCAAATGATCAATTGGCCCCCAAAAGGTGAGGCAAATGATCAATAGCCCCATTTAAAACGGGAGGTGAGTAGTCTTCTGCGATTGGGTTACGATATCCTAGCAGGCTGCCACACCTGGTTCGGGAAGACGCTTTTCATTTAGAATTTCAGTTTTAGATGTATAAAAGCTTAAAACGAGCCGCGAGTAGAAGCTAGATGATACCCCGTCATTAGAAGGATTTTAGTAGATTTGTCTTGATGATGAATGGTTTAGATTAAAATTTCCAATGCGATGGTTAGAAACTTGTGATCAACTAATGGAGTAATGGTATCCTTTTGGGTTTTGCATGCTAATCAGAGTTAATACTGCTGTAACAAATTGGCAGTGAAACTACAAAGCACTGATTCTGCAGGTCACGCAGATATAGACCAAGCAAATGAAAAAGAAAAATAGCTTACTGTGGTAAATTATGAGCATTGCCTGGGTCAAGAAACGGGAAAAAAGCTTATTGGATACAGTCAACTAGCTAACATAGGCCCCCCTTAGGGATAGCTTGAGCTTGTGTATAAGATGACTATTTAGGTAAGCTCTCTATAAGCTCCAGTGAAAATAAATTCTGGAACGGTTTATAAATTTGAAGTTATTGTATATAGTGAAGTGTGTAAAGTCTAAAATACTCCTGGAATCGTTTGTTTGTTGGTTAATAGATAAAATCGTTGACTTATGGAGTTTATTTGCACAAATAGCTAGAAAAATTAATTTAAAACATAAAAATGACAATAATATAAAATTTTCAAGCACTTGCATTGTGTATCTTCAAGTACCTCTAAATCTAATCCATCCATATCTTAACCAACGATTATGTGAAGAGTTAGCGTGCTATCACCCAAGAAATGGATTCCCGTCTAACTAGACCTTGTTCCTACGAGTTGTAACATTAATTTACACTACACTTATACTCAATCGCTCCTAAGCAGAGCCTTAGGCCGTGTTTGGTTGGGCTGTGGCTGTTGGAAAAGCAGCTGTTGGCTGGCTGTGTGGAGAAGCGGCTGTGGCTGTTGGAACGTGAGTCTGCGGCTGTACGTGTTTGGTTCGGCTGTGGCTGTTGACTGTTGTATGAGGAAATATCTGAAATGCCCCTACAGTGTATATTATATAATTTTGTGAATAAAAAATCAGAAAATCCCAAAAAATTCAGAAAAATTAGAAATAAATCATAAAAATCAGAAAAATTCAAAAAATTCAAAAAATCAGAAAAATCAGGAAAAAACAGAAAAATCATGAAAAATTCTAAAAAATAGAAAAAAAAATCAGAAAAATTCAAAAAATTCAAGAAAATCAGAAAATTTTCAAAAATTCAAAAAAAACAAAATTAACAAAAATTCAAATTGCGTTATTTATTTTCTCTTCTCTCTCTCTCTCTCTTCTCTATCTCTTCTCTCTCTCCCTCTTCTGTCTCTCTCTTCTCTCTCTTTTATTTGAATTTATTTGTTATTTATTTATTTAATAAAATTTAAACTTCATCAATTTTGTATAAAACATACCATGAACATTTCTGCCTAGCTATCTTTCATTGCTCAGATAGAAATTTCGGTATAAGAACACACAAATACGAGGACCAAAAGGATCAATTCCAATAGCATAAAAATTACAAATGTTACATGCCATCTAATTCAGTTATTCATTCATCCTCCCTTCTATATCTCATATGCTTAAAAAAACTATCGTTTCAATGGTCAATATAACAGCCACTTGAATAGATAAATCCACATTGTCCTACAAAACCATGCATCTTTATGCATTCAATGTAAATTAACTAGAGCAATGCCAAATAACTTGTTTTGAAGCTGGAACAAGAGATCCACTTATCCAACATGATATAAAAATAACTTATGTTCTAGATTATCTAGAGAAATAAAAGAGTATCACAAGTTGAGCTTATAGTGTGAACAAAACAAACAAATCAAAGGACAGAAATTCACAAGATATCATATTTAGCCTCACATGATTACTTGAGTCAACAATTCTACAATACCAAAGCTACTGCACACATGGATGCTTAATTAAACTGATATATCCAAACAAAGTTCAAGTTAGGAAACAAGGGGACCAAGAAAAGAGCATCTGCTCGAGGCAGTCTCAGATTTGGGACCAACTGACATCAAGCAATTTTACAGAAAATTTTCAGGAAACAGTTCAATTAATTCCGGTAAGAATCAAGAATTTTCCCGTGAATCAAAGAGGCCCTTAAGGATCAAAGAACTGATCAACGAACTCCACTAAAACCAATTACTTTGTTTACTATCATATAAGGAGGAAACAAGTTCAAAGTAGGGATTCAGTTCAAAAATGGCTTGAACAAAAAGTACTAGCAGACTTTTTGTATCTCTATGGCAGTAGTGAATGATAGATTTTGAGGAAATGGAAGTATCTTCAGCAGATCTGATAACAGAAAAATGCTCCAGCATACAAAAATCATCCAAGTCGTTTACAACTGTGGACAAGCTATACAACACAATCTCATTTTCAAATTAGTACTAGAGATAAGAACTGGCTTCAGTTGAGCCTCCGTCCGCTGCTGCTCGAACACCGACGCGCTCCCCGCCGGCGCGCGGCTGACCACCACGGAGGGCGGGGGCTTCAGCGTTTTGTCCCGAGGATCAGGCCGCGGGATGCGGCTCGACGGCCTCGCCCTCGACGGGTGCTACCTCCGACGGCGGTGTGGCCTTGGCGGCGGCGGAGCGGGACTTGACGAAGTCGAGGAGGCGGCGGCTCACCTACTTGGAGTAGAGCTGCAGCGTCTCGATGCCCTCCTCCACGGAGGTCGCGAAGAGGAGGCTGGGGCGAGCTGGGGCGGGGGAGAGGAGAGAGGTGGCGGACGGGGAGGAGGAGGAGGCCGCAGCCATGGCCATGGCGGCAGGCGACGGAGTGCAGTTGCTGTGCGCGTGGACGACAGCGGGTGCGGACGGATCTGGCGACGGCGGGGTTGGGGGAGGAGGGGGGCGTGAGGGAGACGAAGGGGGGGCGGATGACGGCGGGAAAGGAGGGGCGGCGCGGTGGAGGAGGGCGCTGGAGGGGGCGGCGCGGTGGAGGAGGGCGCTGGAGGGGGCGGCGCGGTGGAGGAGGGCGCTGGAGGGGGCGGCGCAGTGGAGGAGGGTGCTGGGGAAGGGGATCGGGAGGACCAGCAAATGGCAAATGAGTGTAATTTCCACCGAAAACGAAGGGTTGATTCGGGGCGAGTTAAGTGACCACTGCGGGAAGCTGCTCCCAGCCGGCTTCCCGCAGTGGCCCAATTTCTACTGCTAAGCTAAAGCTGCTGTTTGTAAAAGCCCCTCAAAAGCTGGGTGTTTGGTTGGGCTGGGGCTTTTTCTAATGGAAAGCCCCCCAGAAGCCCAACCAAACACCCCCTTAATAATCTCAACTAAATCCCATCAAGAACCATTTAACATGAGATTATATCAGAAATCAACGCATAGATTTAATGACATATCTCACATCTGGTATATAGCTTTGATAAACTTACACTGTTCCCTGTGAGTTCAACTAACCATGACATCCATTGCTGATTGTAACACCCCAATTTCCGTAACCCAAAACTTAGGGCTAACAAAAACTTTTTGCCGGTAATGCTGACGTAAAATACACCCAATTAAAACTATTATTCCAAATCATGTTCCTGCTGAACCCTAAAGCAAAGCAACCAAAGCCGTTCCCTCTGTTCCTGTCCCTTTGATTTCTGCTTTGTCGAAACCCTGCCTAGCGAGGGAGACAAACCCTGCTCTACCCTTGGACTCCACGCGGGACCGTCCGCCCTTGCGTCCCCGCCACGACATCCTGAGGCAGCTGCCACAGCTAACTTGCCCTACCGCGACAGCACATGGCAACCGTTGCCGCTGCCACACTCTTGCCACGACAGCCGTAGTTAACCATTTTCCCTACCGCGGCAAAGCCTCTGCCACCGCCGCTTCTATCTCTCTCTGCCATGGCAAGCCGTTCCTGCCGCGACAAGTTCCTGCCGCGCCACCGTTTCCCTGCCACGGCACCACACAGCAGCTACCGTCGCTGCCATGCCTCTGCCCTGGCAACATCTCCTCTGCCACGGCAACCCTCCCCTGCCGCGGCAACGTCACGCCGTTGTTTCTCCCGCCACGACAACAGATTTCCGCCGCGACAATTCTTTTTCCCCTACCGCGACAAGTCTTCCCTTACCACGGCAATACCACGACAACATTCTCTCCGCCGCGACAGCTCTTCCCCTTCGCGAGCACCCTTTTCGGCATTTCTCCCCTTCTATCTGTTCGGTGCCACCTAAACCCACGTCGTATACGCCGCCGTATCGACGGTACCTCCCCACCAACACATCCTAAGCCGACACAAAGGTGTCATCTCGACTCTCGAGTCCCTACCCCATCTTGCCGCACACCGAAAACTCCGATCTAGCCCCAATCATCGCCTTCCAATTAAATACCGATTCTTCCAAGACCCTGATTCGTCTCTCAAGCAAAATCCACCGA
Source organism: Stipa capillata (assembly GCA_019208055.1). Lineage (NCBI taxonomy): Eukaryota > Viridiplantae > Streptophyta > Magnoliopsida > Poales > Poaceae > Stipa > Stipa capillata. Next base: position 299,975 of record JAGXJF010002677.1, read on the forward strand.
AACGCTCACGGCACCTTGACCCCACACATTTCCGAGTATCGTGTCGAGACCCCGAAGACCATTCCGTCCTTTCCCCACCTTGCTACCTTCCGGAATCCTAGTTCCGACCCCCGATATCTCTTCCGTCGTATTTAATCTGTCCTCCCTAAAACCCTAATCCGGGAATTCACCCTCGCGGCACCTCTTCGCCAATTGTTCCCAAACACCGTCTCGAAGCTCCGGAGACATTTCCATCCACTCCCTTCCTTGCCGCACTCCGAAACTCTGGTTTCGACCCCCGTTTCCCTTCCCGCTGTATTTAATCCTTCCGTTCCTAAAAACCCTGATCGCGAAATCTGTCTCTCCCCGGTCTACCCTAAAAATTCCAATTAAATTTCCGGCGAACCCTGACAATATCTTTAACCTAAATATGTCATAAAATAACAGCATCTAGTACAAAAATAATTACAGATAATTATTAAATCTTAGATCAATCTCGGGCATTACACTGCAACCCCTATATTTAATTCACAGAAAATTCTGATAAAATCACACCGCAATCCCCACATTTTCAGGAGTCCGAATATCTAAAAATATGAGCAAGTCTTTTGCAAAAATCCGATAAGGCAGGCACCGAGCACCCTTTCCTGTATTAGCTCTGCGCATGAAATCACAGCCTGTCTTCTGCCTAAAATTGCTGCCATGTCTTGGGAAGTGACCACACACTGCCTTCATCTGTCCTAATCGCAATTACACCCTGGCTGCTCACGTCTCAATCTCCCTGCAGTGGAAACCAGCTCAGGTCACATTAGCAATTAAATTTGCTCAGTGTAGAGTCCCCATCAGTGCCCCTGCTCTCCCTGGTCCTTAAGCACACGTCCATGTAGCAAGGTTTGACGCCTCAAGCTTGGCAGGAGCCCTGACACTCCACAGCACGCACCCGTCGCCTCACCTTGCTGCGCTGGCCGTCGTCGAGTTCCATCCAAGCCACAGCCGCGCCCCTGAGCCGTCCCTCCGCTCCCCTGTGCTCTGCTCTTGCCGTACCTCAGCTCCGCTTCGCTTGGCTCGAGCTGTCACCTCTCTGGAGCAGCACCGCGCCAGCTCGCCGAGCTCCGGCCTGGCTATAAAAATGGCAGCCGAGCACCCCCGGGTCTTCATCTCATCCTCCACCCGAGCTTCTTCTTCCCCAACTCCCTTTCCACTCCACCGCTTCATCAGTAGCTGCCGCCACGGTGCCGACCTCCCTCCGCCTTCCAGTCGCGCCGCAGGCCGCCGGGTGCCAGAGCCCGCGCCGGACCAAGCCGAAGCGCCGCCGGACCCTAGCCCTGGTGCGCAGCCACCGGTCGACCTCCACTCCATCCTCCTTCCCGCTCAGCCCAGGTCCAGCTCACCGCCGCCTTGTTCCGGCTAGCTCCCGCCCTATCGCGCCTGGACCCGAGCGGCGCCGCCGCTCAGAGCTCCACCCGTCGGACCCCCAACTCCGGCCCGCCTTCCGCCCTGCCTCGCCCGAGTCCGAAGCGCGCCGGCCCCTCAGGTCCGCTCGGAGCAGCACACCGGCCGAGCCCCCACCTCCTCTCACTCAAGCAGCGTCGCCGCCCTCTGTCTCTCCGCCGCAGCTCAGAGCCAACCGGCGGCCGTCGCCTCCCGGTTCTCCCCGCTGGAACCCGAGCACCGCCCTTAGGTCCTCCCCTGCTGAGCCGTGCGCCGCCGGCTGGTCCTCAACCTCAGTGAGCCGCCGCTGGGTAAGCCGCCGACCGAGCCCAGTCCAGTGCGCCGCCGCCCCTTCCTCTTTCCCTCTCTCCTCTGCTCTTTCTGTTTTTGCTTTCTTTCTTCAGCTCGTTAGCTCCCTGTGGCCGAATGCTTTTAGCTCTAGCAGCTCTGGTCCACTGTAGCATGTGTGGGCATTTTATTTCTTTTCCAACTCGCCTGGCCGCTGCGCATGCACTCGGTTAAGCTCCTTAATGCACCGTATTAATCCCTAATAGCTCAGTTAATGCACTGGCTTAATACTTGTTAGCTATAGCTCTAATCCAGCCGGGTTAACTCCTTTAAATATACTAGCTTGTTTAATGCTCTGTGTTAAGTCGTATTTGTTAGCGCTAATCTGGCCAGTTAAAGCCCTAGTGACCGATTACTGGCATCCCATTTCTTTTAATTCTAGAAACCTAGGATTATTTCCCTTAGTTGGTTCAAACCCATTTTTAAATTCTAAAACCTGTTGAATGAGAGCAGTAGGGTTTAAACCTAGGGTTAGGTCGCTAAGCTCTAAATCATGTACTATATACATATACGCACCCATGAACAGCCCAGGAATAAATCCCCTACCATCCAGTAGCTTTAAGGTACCTGTGACCGTCCACGATTCGTTTAGACGAAGGTTTTTAGATTTAGAAGTATTGCATGTGATTAGGAGAAGTTAGAATTAGAGTAGCCCTTAAACGGTTAAATTCCGCGTATGTAGCTTATTCGCATACAGAAGCTTAGGAACACCCTAGTGGCCGACTCCTTACTCTGAGTTTTGGTTTGACATCCTAGGCGTAGTTCTAGTCGATTAATTCGGATGCCTGTTAGGATTTAAAAAGCCTGCACAAAGATAATAGAAATTAGAATTACGGTTGAATATTGGAGTAGCTATATCAGCATACGACTTATATAAAAATACGCATACCTTCCATGATCGGCCCTAAGCTAAGTTCCTTTCTAAACAGTGCCATTAAGACATTAGTAACCCCTAGACTCGTTTGAACCAGTTGTTAGTTTAAATCTTAACGAAAACGATTTCGATCGCGAAACCCTAATAACATGAGCCCTATCCTCTGATCTGATGCGTTGTCATTTTATGTGGTATTTCTGCGTATATCCGTTGCCGAAAGTCTTCTTTGTAACCGAGAACCCATGTCTCAAAACCCTAAAGCCATACCGATCGCCTAAACCCAGATGTACACCTCCTTTCCCTTTCAAGCACTGTCATTTCATGTGAAAGTCCATGCATATAACCATCGCCAATATCATTCCTTGCCTCAGAAACCTAAGTCATGAAACCATAGGTTCGAATCTCGAACTTAACTCCGAGTATATGCATCCTCTGCTAAATCGCCGTCCAAAACCCTAAATCATAACTCGACCGTTCTAGGGCAAGCACCCTCTTTAGTGCACCGTGTATTCACCGTTTCCTGTGTCTTGCTTATTGTCTGATTTTCTTGGAGTTATTGGAATGCTTCTTATTCGATGCTTTCTTTCGACGCGTAGTTAGTGGAGTGAGGCACGTGCGTCAGGACGATCCGGGATCATCCCGCGTCAGGAACCAAAGCTGGAACTGCCAGGCAAGCAATCTCCCGCCTTGACCATTTTGAATCCCATAATTGTGAAGTATATTTATTTTAATTTCGAAACCTGCATGCTATATTGTAAACAATATTTTATGTAGAATTGGATAATTCCGATAGATGCATTCAGACTAGGGTCGAACATCTGATTCCTTGTAACCCTAGCGCTCCGTCGGTCGGTTTCCAACCGACGATATACTAAGGTTATAGGCAATAGCCAATGCTTAGCCCTGCTATAGTTAAAATCAAATTTTTGTTTAAAACCGGGGATGGGAATATTAAACCCGCGGATAGCATATGTTATCCGCGGTGATTTTTAAATGAAATGTTATCAAAAACCCAAAATGGAGATGGAGATGGTTTGGATTCGGGTAGGAAGTAAGGTGGTTTGAAGGGAGACGAAGTAGCTGGAGGCTATTCGGTGATCGATGATGACCTGGAGTCCTACTCGAATCAGTTAAGGACCAAGCCATCGTGCCGCTAAACCAGTTCCCCCACCGTACGTCCACATGTCCTTTATGGGAAGGACTTGACTCGGTAACCCGCCTAATATTAGGGTTCGGACCCGTGGGAAGTAAGAAGTATGTGCTAGGTAGGACGATGGGCCCCTAGAGAATTCTCACGACGCTATTTGCGACAAGATTCCTAGATGGTGAGGCCAAGGCGTGGGGATGAGGATTCGACACAAAGATGAGCGCTTCTCCGTGTTGTGGTGTCAGGCTGCCTGGGCACAACCGGAGATGGGGTTAGTCTCATTTAGCGGGTCCGACTCTAGTGTGAAAGCAGGCGAAAGGTCTCGTTGTACAAACCCTGGACACATGCAGCGCGCAGCATGCCCAGGGGGAACTACATCTTGTGGGTAAAGCCGTACAACCTCTGCAGAGTGTTAAAAATCTATTCGAATAGCCGCATCCTCGGTTTATGGACATGAACTGGCACAGCCACACCCCGGCTAGACTAAGATTTGTTTGCCAACGTTGGGCGAAAGGGATTAAGGACGTGGGCATGATGTGTCCACAGATTTGGGCAATTTAGGCCATGTGTCGATGGTAAGGAAATTGCCGAAGGAGTCCGCCGTATTTGCCGGGAGGGACCGGAATACGGTCAGGTGTTGGAAAACCTAGTTATCTGGTAGGTGAAGCTACCGTTCGGATGGATGGGGCCATGGACGGCAAGTGGAGCTATCAGGTAATAGGTCGAGAGATGTTGAGCGGTGTCTACCGCATGAGATGAGATGTGATGAGATGTGATGAGATGTGATGAGGTGATTTCTTAAAGTGCTATAGATTTCGAAATGCTTTTACAATCTATTTATGTGTATTTAAAATAAGAACTTACATTTCCACACAAATTGCAACTTAGGTTAGAGCTATCCCTTGAAATATTCCTGCATGAATTATAGCCGTATAATTTCCCCAATGGGAATTGCTTGCGAGTACATTCAATGTACTCACCTGGCTTGTTGAATTGGCCAGAGGAGGAAGAAGACTTCAATTTCGAAGAGGGCGACAACGACGCCGAGAGTTAGGACGTTTTCCCCCAGTCAGCTGCCTGTTGGTTCGGCAAGCCGATGGGCTATCCACTTCGTTATGATTTTCCGCTGCTGTTTTATTCGGCCAATAGGCCAGGTAATGAACCTCGACCGTAAAGGTCTAACCGTATATTAAGAATTCGGTATTGTATGTGTATGCTATCAGGTATTTGTGCGTACTGGCTACTGATCCAGGGACCAGTACGGTAATCACAATGACGTGTCCGGCCTTAAAACCGGGTGCGCCACACTGATGAACACTCAAACATAAAAGGAAAGGAAATTCATCGATGGCTAATATCAAAGAAATGGAAAGGCATAAGAACTTGGTATTGAGCAATTAAGTATGCAGATTCTGCAGTTGCTTAACTCAAGCAGCTGACACTGAGAAATTCTCAGTCACTTCAGAACCTAAAAGGCATGCATTTCTACTTTCTAACAAAGTAGTACGCAAATACACATATCGGCATAACAATCATATTCAATGAAGTACAATGATCAAGACTTGTCCTAAGCTATTGGGCATTCTACAATGATCAATTCATCACAAATGTGTTTTGTACCATTCAACTACACATGAACAAATGCACCATCAATCATCAACTTCCATGTATACATTGCACAAATTGATAGATCAACCAATTAGAGCAAATCACAAAAAGAATATGAAAACATAACCTAAAAACCTAAACATTGCACAAATTGACATATCAAGCAATGGCAGTGTCTTCGGGTGGAGCTCAGACAGTATGGGTTGCGAACGGAGTCGAGGTGAGCTGGCGCATCGGCGTGTGGCGTGGGCTGCCGGCAGTCATCGGAGTCAAGAAACCACCGGAGAGAGGGCGGCGGCACGAAGAGAGGGTGGCGGCACCTGCTGCTTTGTAGTAGAGGGCGACTTGGGGTAGAGCGGCAATAGGGGAGGGCCCGGCGGGGAGGGCAGCGCTGGGTGGCGAGCGAGGTACCCAGGACCGGCGGCGGGGGAGGGCAGCTCCGGGAAGCCGGCACCGGGCTAGATCTGGCGGCGAGAAGAGGCGGCAGGACAGTGGCGACGCGGGGATGACGGCGCGGGGAAGGTGGCAGCACGGGGAGGGATCCGGTGGAGGGGCGGCGACGACAGCTGCAGATCTGGTAGGTGGAGGGGCGGCAACGGGGTTGGGAGCCAGGGGGAGGACGGCGGGGACGGCAAGGGAGGGCAGCGGGGGAAGGACCACGCAGGCAACGGGACAGGGCTGCCGGGTTCGGGATGGGGAAGAAGGGAGCGGGGTGGCCAATCGCTCGAGAGGAAAGGGGATCGGGTCGGGATGCAGAGTGACAGTTTTCTGTAATTATTGTATACTTTAAGGGGAAAGATAAATTTAGGGGCAAGTAGATGGTGGAGAAGCTTGAGAGGTCTCAAATTGGAGGGGCTTAAAAATTAAACCCTATCTTAAAATTATGTTAGGTTTAGCTTATAGTTTATTTCTAACTATAAGCTTTCTAGAAGCCATTCCTAAAGGAACTACAGTAAGCTCATAAAAACATACACTAGCATAGAAGGTATGCCTCATCACAATATGAAATAACAAATACCCAAGTATGTCAGTACCGAACGTGTAAAACACTACTATAAAAACCATTTAGCGGGATGCCTCTTTACAAACTATTCTGCGGAACGGTCTGTGGAAACAGTATCACAGATGGTTCCATTCACGTACCGTTTGAGAAAACGACGACTGGCGCTGCCCATTAAACGGGACGCTATAGTACAGACGGTTCTTGTCTGTACAAATGATTATGTGGGACACTACAATATTTTTATAAACGGTTCTTGTTTGGAAGGGTCTGTACAAATGATTATATGAGACATTACAATATTTTTACGGACGGTTCTTTGTTTTGAAGGGTCTGTATAAATGATTAGTGGGACACTACAATATTTATACAGACGGTTCTTTGTTTGGAAGGGTCTGTACAAATGATTATGTGAGACATTACAATATTTTTGTGGACGATTCTTGTTTGGAAGGGTATGTATAAATGATTAGGTGAGACGCTACAATATTGTTACAGAAGGTTCTAGTTTTGGAACAATCTGTACTGTAATATCCCACTTAACCTGTTAGTTTTAGTCTCATATCGCTAGTTGAAGTGAAAGGGGGCTACCTTATAAGGATTGGTGCTCAACACATCTCTAAAACAATGAGATGAGAGAAGGGAAATACCACACGTGCACGCTCGCTCGCATCGCTGGGCCGAGGCGGGTGGGTCGGGTCGGGTCGGGGGTGCACACGATGTGGGCATGAACGGGAGTAGTTAGGTGTGGCCAGGCCGAGTGTGTACACACGCGACGTGTGCGTGAATGGTGCATACGAGTCGCTTGGCTCTAGCCCTTCTTTTTCGCAATCCTAAAACAACATCGCAGACGATTGGAAACATACCATCTGTATGTACAGATGATTTAGTACAAACGGTTCAAAAAAGTATTCATATGGTTTAAGATCCGTATGTAAAAATAGTTTATGTAGTAGTGAAAGGTGATTGGAATCTTGTTATGAGTACAAATAGTACTTCTGCAATTTTGCATGTAGCACAGACAGATGCCATACTGCCATGGTTGTTGCTAGAACAAATAATATTCTTGAACTACAATAAATGAAAGGCAAGATGGCTAACGATAATAAAATGAGTTAGCCTTTTTCTTCTGCATATATAATGGTCAGCAGATTAGAGGCCGAATACAAATGATGGAACTCCAATCCACCATGTACCATATAACCGTTTATCCTTCGTTGTTTGGACATAGGAAATCAAATAGCATAATTTCTTAAGGTAGTATTATACTTGTATCTGATACCGTCTCCTTCCATTCAATTCTCTGTCTGCTTGCTTTAATTGATGTTGCTCTGCCACGAATTAGAAGTAGACAAATACTTAACCGGATGCAATACAGATTTGAAAACATCTACCTTAACTGAAGCGCACTGCCTGCCAAAAAAATCTAGCACAAAGAAACATCTTGTTTGCTTGAATGCAACCGCACCAAGCAAACCTCAAGTCCATTGAATGTCGGTCTTTCATGTTACCTAGCGGAAGAGACAAACCGTGCATATGGAAACAGGAAAAGTATGAGGTAGTCGAGAACCTATAGAAACCTTTCTGTAGTAGTCAAAAAACAAAACAAACACTTACGCATCGAAGAACTTCAGTAAAGAAGTTACATATGTAGAACGTAACATGCTTTACCTTTGCCAGGCAAAAGATGTACTCCCTCCATTCCTCTTTACAGGGCGCATTTTTTTTTGCAAAGACCAAAGAGGCTTAAAACTGAGGTTAGCTGGACTCTAATACCCTTTGGATTAATTAGTACACCGTGCAATCATAAATGTCCGGAAGTAATCACCGCCCTCGCTAACTGGCCCGCATCATGCGAACCTGGGGTTTAGGGTTTAGGGTTTAGGGTTTAGGGTTTAGGGTTTAGGGTTTAGGGGTTTAGGGTTTAGGGTTTAGGGTTAGGGTTTAGGGTT